>OY755039.1:60460446-61002946 GCA_963576565.1 Aspidapion aeneum | reverse complement strand
AACTAGAAAATCAACTAGTTTTAAAGGAAGCCCCTGAAAGTCCTGAACTCAATAAGGCTCAAAATCGCAAATCACAAACATCAAAAAATACAAAGAAGGGTATTTCCACCAAGGTGCTGACAGGGACGTACTACCGCCTGAACAGCAACAGTTGTACAACCTACTGATCAATGCAATGAACCAGCAAACCACAACGCTCAAGGGAGAAATACAACAATCCACAAGCACACTAAGAAGTGAACTTGAAGAAACCAACAAGGAAGTCAACCTGCTACAAAAATGGTATAAAGAACTCGAACGAAAACATCGAAAAAACAACATTTTAGTGATCGGTAAGAAAATTGTAAATTCTAAAATTATCCTTAAAGAAGTCCTTGCCACGCTAAACGACAATTTGGGGTGCATCATCAAAGAGGAAGACATAAATAACGTCTACGCACTAGGTAGAACCTCGGAATCCCCGATCATTTTGGAGTTCGTATCTTATTTAAAAAAAAATAAGCTTATTTAAAAATACCGATAACCTAAAAAAACTCAGAGAGAAAATCGGAATTACCATTACCAACGATTTATGCCCAGAAGACCGAGGTGAGCTGAAAATTCACCAAAAACATTTAAGAACAGCCAAAGAACAAAACTGCCAAGCTAAAATACGAGGACTAAAATTGGTTGTTGATGGGCAAGTCTTTACTGCGAAACAATTACAACTTGAAGAAGAAGTTGAAGTGGAAAATACAAGTAGCAGTGAAGTCGAAGAATCTGTAACACCAGAAGTCAATCTGAAAAATATTCAAAAAGAAAGCAGATCAGAAACAATAAAGGAACCAAGGGTGGAAAAAGCAAACTCCGAATCAAGAGAAAGACAGCAACAAAAACGAAAAAGAAAGAAAATAAACTACAGTCCAAGAAATCTCAGAAGCACCTCGAAATAAAACTTTTTGTTTCTACTCCTTAATTTTTTTGCTTTTTTATTAACGATAAGGAAATTAAATAAACTACCGCACATTAGTCTAGGAACGTTAAACAAAATTAAATTTTGATATATTATTATACATAGTATGCGTAAAAATATATTTCTTTTTTCTTTCAAGTTAGTGTTATTATTTTTATTTACTTTTTTCTTTTTAGTTTACTTGCCAGGATTGCCATTTATAGTAAGTATCTTTAAGAAAAAATACCTAAAATCGATTTTATTACTAAATTGTTTAACAAATTACATTGTAACTTTAAGAAACTTAAAAAAAAATAGAGATGGATAATTACATTTCCGATTTCAATACATTAGAGATAAACACAGTTGAGGCACAATCCATTAAGGAAGCAAACACGACTTTATCCTACGAACAAGGCTTTTCCTTATTTCATACAAATATCTGTAGTATCCAGAAGCACTATAATCAGTTAGAAGTATTAATTACAAAATTTACAGAGCCTCTGGATATTATAGTAGTAACTGAAACCAGAATCCTTCAAAATCCTAACTTTTTTAGCCTAAGCAATTATTCGCTGGTATATAGTAATGGATGCATTAATCAGAACAATGGAGTACTAGTCTACATTCAAAATAAACATACTTTTAACAGTCAAATAATAGAAATAGCAGGTTTAAAATGTATCAGAATAAATGCAAAAATTGAGAAAAAAACCGTAGGCATGGTTGCGATATACCGTTTGCATAGCTGCGATAAACAAACTTTTATTGAGGAATTGTATTCTTATATAAGCAGAGAAGCTAGCAATAATATCGAAATTATTGTAGGCGATATAAACTTGGATATTTTGGAGGACTCGGAAATTACCAATAATTACTTGATATCTCTACACGAATATGGTTTCAAGTCATTAATAAATGGCTACACCAGAGTTGTTGGCAACAGCAAATCGTGTATAGACCACATTTTTTTAAAAAGCACGAACTTAAACTACCAAAAAGTGATACCAATAATATTACACTCGAAAATCTCTGATCATTACCCCACCCTTTTTAAATATCCAATAAAAAATTATCAGGAAGAAACTACTACATTAATTCAAAAAACATATATAAATTATCACAAATTTAAGGAAAATTTTATGCATAACCATTTTAAAGATCTATATAACTCTAATAATATAGAATCTTGTACACAAACATTAGTTCGATGGATTAAAGATGCAACAAAACGGGCCACTTATGTCAAAACAATAAAATTGTGCAATAAAAAAAAGGCCTGGGTTACCCAAGACATAATCGAAGCCATGAAAATCCGTGATAAAATTTATCATAAATATAAACACAATAAAAACGCACGCACATACGAGCAGTATAAAAGAAGTAGAAACAAAACAACGAAAATGAAACAAAAAAACACTACTTTGAAAATATATTTGAAATAAACAAAAACAACAGTATGAAACTATGGGAAACAATAAACAGGTACAACAACAAAAATCAAAAACAAAACCAAAATATACTGACTGAAATAGTTAATGAAAATAACGAGAAAATTCAAGATCCAAAAACGATTGCAGACATATTTAACCAACATTATTCGACAATTGGTTTCAAGATAGCTAGTGAAATTCGAAATATAAGCACCGCTCCTGACAACTTTAATACGGATGTGCGCATAGACAATTCAATGGCACTAATTCCTGTATCAAAAGATGAAATATTAAGAATAATAAAATTATTGAAAAATAATGCCGCACCTGGCGAAGATGGTATTAAAAGAATCAGCAAATGAACTCGCCGAACCAATGACACATTTAATTAACCTAATTTTCAATCAGGGCTATTGTCCAAAACATTTTAAGCTAGCTATTGTAAAACCCAAAAATAGTAAATTGGTTGGATATGAATTTATTATCCATTAATCCCGACAAAACTATGTTTATACCATTTTCAAGCTACGTCACAGGAATGGCCGTTTATACAAATATTCAAATATATATACCATGCAGAGGTGCAACTGTAAAAATCTCCAGCGCAAACAAGACTGACTATCTAGGTATAACTTTGGACTCACACCTAAAGTGGGATCTTCAGGTAGAAAAAACAAATAACAAACTTAGATCGCTCATCTACCTTTTTAAACAAACTAGACAAATTGCGAATTTCCAGATCACCCTAATGGTATATTACGGACTGGTTCAGTCTATTTTAAATTATGGGATTTTAGCATGGGGTGGGGCTTATGAAAACACTCTGCGCTCTCTTGAAATCACTCACAAACGGATTCTTAAAATTATATGCAAAGTGAAAATCACATATGACACAGAAAATCTGTTTAAATTAGCGGGCGTTCTTAGTATAAGACAACTGTACTACAAAAATTCTCTAAACTACATAATGAACAAAAATATTATAAAGCCACAGAAACATACTCACAATACACGATTTGTACAGAGAGATCAAGTAGTATTACCTAAGATGCTTAAAACCAAAGGCCAAACATACTTCCTTTACATAGGACAAAAAATCTACAACATTTTACCACCAGAACTCAAAGATAACTTTCACAAAGGCAAAAATAAGAAAAAAATTAAAAACTGGCTTCTTAACTTAAACTCATTACAATTATTGTAAATATTATACCTGTTTATTTCTATTCGTTGTATTGTTTCTCCTACACATGTAATTCATAAAGTTTAGGATATAAATGGCAACCCAGAGCAGGAATTTTAAAGATAAAGTCTGTAAAATGAAAATATTTATCTCAAGATTTAACCACTTTTTATATTAATGGGATTGGTGTATTTTATTTTAGTTTTTGTTTATTTTTATGCTTCAACAAATTAATTAATTAATTATAATATATCAAGCCTTCAATAGTGCCTTTTAGCTATGTGACAAACACTACAGACAAGTTCTTTCAGAACTTTGTGGAGTTTGACACAGTTACCAAGCACACAAGTTGAAAAAAAAAAGGTTGAAACAAAAGTACAAACTTCATATTTATTTATGCATTTTTGTAAAATATGTTTAGTTATTTATTGTAAAAACTTAATTTGTATTAAATAAATAAATAAAAAAAATAAATAAATAAATAAATAGGATGCAAAAAGAATTGAACTGGCTTTCAGTAAAAACGAATATAATAGAACACTATTATTTATCTTTAAGATTGTTAATAATTTGTTGCCTACTTATCTCTCAGATAATTTACAATTCAGACATAATACTCACTCATACAATACTAGGCAAAAAGAACATATTCATGTGCCTCAAACTAGATTAATAGGAACAAAAAAATCTATATTTTATTCAGGTATGAACCTATACAACAATCTACCGTTGGAAATAAAAAACAGCGTAAATATTGTTAGTTTTAAAAATAGATTAAGAAAGTTTTTAACTAGTGAACCCGGTACTCGTATAATTTGAAACATTATAAATTTGTTTTTAAAGTGTTTTTATTTGTATTTGTTTCATATGTTTATTTATGTACTAGTTTTTTATATAAGTATTTATAAATGTTGTCGACTACTACTACTACTCGATAATTATAATTTCTACTATTGTGAATTACTGTAGACTAGCTTTTTGCTAAATAAATAGTTTTCAATCAGTCAATCCAATATGTTTGGGCTAAGAGACGATCATTTTTATAGCGTTTAACTAATTGTTCAAAAGCAATAGGATAATTTGCGTCTGAGAGGGGTAATTGAGTGACCAATTCTTTTGGAGGACCTTCCAAATTTGTAACATGCAAAGAGTATTTTTGCATATTTGGAATATTTGGATTGTCGTAAATCAAGCTTTTAAACAAATCATAAAAAGCTGGAAATTGATTCAATCTCCATTAAATTTAATTAAATCGATCCTCGGTAAATGATAAGACATATTGTCATTTTGTTGCGAACCACCCGGAGAATGTGGATTTATGGTAAGACGGCGATTACCACTAGAAACCTGTGCAGAAGTTTGAAAAAGATCATTAAAAATTTCTTGAATTTGCGTGACACTTTTCTGAAAGTCGTGAAGTTTTCTCCTAGCGGATTCGACTTCATTTTTTCAGCAAAAATTTCGTTTACCAAATTAGAATGCTTTTTTGAAAACTCCGCGCGAATATCTTCAAGTTCTTTAAAGCGAATTTTAAAAGTATTGCGTTTTGTAGCGTCAGTTTTAGCTTCCAGGGCTACTGTTAAAATTTCATTAACATTGGATTCCTCCATATCTCGAAAAACTTTAATTTTCTTGATTTTCTCAGCTGCCATTTTGTATTATAATAAAAGCGTATATTAAAAGCGAATATCAAAAGCGTATATTAAAATCGTATATTAAAAGCGTTTATTAAAATTAAACTGTAAATCAAAGCTATTTTAAAAACGAAAATAATTTTAAAAATATTTTTATTTTTTAAAATATTTATAGAAGCGATATAAACGTAGTCATTTTTTCAGTATACCACTAAAATAATTCCCGAAAATGTATGCGTTTCTTTTTATAGCGAGGTGACCTCTGATCAGTGATCCAAAAGAACCGAATAAAACCTTTTTTATAAACAACAAATGAAATTAAAGAAAGAAAAATAAGAAAAAAGTTTTCTATTTCGGCCGGGGATCGTACCCGGGACCTCTTGCTATCTAGGGAAACACTCTACCACTGAACCACCGAAGCCACACATAAATTTTTTCGAAAAACCTCTATCTATGCGGGCCGCGGTGTCTCAATATAAGAACGAGAGACACTCAGGTATTAACTCGACCAAGTCATCCAACTGATCTCTAAATCTTTTCCACTGTCAAAGGTATGATAACTCAAATTAGACATAAAGAATTAACGTCTGAAAGCATGAGATCACCTTTTCGTGTGTTAAAATTTCTGATCGCAAAATGGGCGATTTGCCAATATAATTATCAAATACCAAATTGCAAGTAATGCAAGGACCTAAAACTATAAACAACAAATGAAATTAAAGAAAGAAAAATAAGAAAAAAGTTTTCTGCTTCGGCCGGGGATCGAACCCGGGACCTCTTGCTATCTAGGCAAACATTCTACCACTGAACCACCGAAGCCACACATAAAAGAAAAAAAAAAAATAGATAGAGGTTTTCCGAAAAATTTATGTGTGGCTTCGGTGGTTCAGTGGTAGAATGTTTGCCTAGATAGCAAGAGGTCCCGGGTTCGATCCCCGGCCGAAGCAGAAAACTTTTTTCTTATTTTTCTTTCTTTAATTTCATTTGTTGTTTATAGTTTTAGGTCCTTGCATTACTTGCAATTTGGTATTTGAAAACCTTTTTTGTTAGACTGTCGAGACCAAGGATTTTATAAAAAACTGATATAAACCTACTACACGAGCAGTAAATAAATTTAGATTTTTATATTTTAAAATTTAAAAATTCTTGTAAAAAACAGTCCTCATGTTATTACCAATATTACCTGTGTTTCACTTTAGAAAGGATGATTTTTTAATTTCAAATTTATAAAAATCAAAATCCGGCGATCGAAGTGATCAAAAATATGTCTCACTCCGAAAGTTCAAAAAAATTGGATTACCTAGTGGACTGTATTGAAACAAGTCCTCCGCTTTCATTTGAAGGGTATACGAACGCACGCGAAATCGTACCTTTCTAAAGTGAAAATTAATTAAGACATAAAAATAATATTGGAATAATAATATGATGATTATTTAAGAGCGAAATAATAGAAAAATATTAATGATGCGATTTGATAGGAGAGGGACTTACCGGTGATGTCTTGATCTCTTCCAACTGGTTCACCAGATTCGCCAGAAGTCTTTTATAGCGGTCCAGCACTCCCGAGTTTCAATGTTTGGAGTTTTAGAGGAATTTAATAGTTTTTAGAGTTCACCATTTTTTTATAAAAAGCGTTGATCGTTCAAAATATTCCGATCCAGAACGTATGTGAATGGCGACAGTTCTTTTTAGGTTCTGTTTGGTTTTTGCGACGTGTTTCTTCGCCCTCTATAGGAAAATCGCATCACTTCTGATAAAAAGAATTTAGAATTCTAATTTTATTAAAAAGAATAAAAACGCGATTTAAATTAAAATATGCAGAGGGCGGTAGTAATATGAGGATTGAATTAAAATTAGAAATATATTACTAAATGCGTTTGGAATTTAAATATTAAACTATGCCAAATTGATAGTTTATAGCTAGTTTGCAAGCCTTAAATTTAACTTAACCTATTGAGTAAAACTACAGCCCAATTATACCCAAATGTGACCCAAAATTTGAGTTTTAAAAATATAAATAAAATGTTCTGAAAAAATAATAAAAATTAGATTAAAAGAAAAAGAGGTTTTTTGCGAAACCGAAACAGATACTTTGAGAGTGTGTGTACGTTACTAGCTAATAGCTTTTTTATAAAAATTTAACAAAATTTATTAATCTTGCTATACTATATATCAATTTTCTACCATGCACTGATATTCTTTATCGTAGTCCTTATATTTACTATTTTCCATATACGTAATGAATTACGTATATGCTATTTTCACATACATAGTTCAAAACGGATTGATTTTCATCCTGTGAAACAGGTGTTTTGTGCCACATTTTAAATAAATTGCGTTGGGCATCCCATGCGCCAACGTTGAAACAATAAATCATAGCTAATACAGCGGCAAGAAGCGGCAGCTGAATGTAGCACCTATACAACCCTTGATACATGATTGAAATAATAAAGTCACAAACGCAATCGATACGTAACGATCCAGACTTTTTCAATCCAATATAATAATAATAATACATATTTGAAAAATTATAATAAATCAATTCACAACTTTTATCTAATTTTTTAATAAGCAAATTAAAACTTTGCAAATGGTTTAATAGTAAAAATTAAAGATACAAACCCATATTTTAAATATACGGAAAGAAATCCCCATATGATCTCTGTCGTCCTTCCGCGCGGAATAAGTGCGGATCATTAAACAGGCTATCAAACGGCCTATGACTTGTCGTCGTGACAAGTGACAACGAGTTAGTTGATCGATTTTTTACATTGGTGTCTACTAATAAGGTAATTGGGCACTTTTTTAAGACTTAGTGGTTATGATAGAACATAGTTCGATATTGAGGTTTCGATCGTCTAAATTAGACAAGCTGAACTCCGTGCGCTGGTGCGCTCAAAATTTTCTAGCATCTTATTTATCACTTACAAAATTAAAGTACACAATAAAAATGTTATGCTTTTGAAAAAACCTAACAAAAAAAACACTTCAAAATAATATATTATAACCTAAATAATTTTTAGGTTAACACATGGTTAAATACGCTAACTTGCCGTAAAAGCGCGGTTTAACTTTTTTCTTAGAAAACTTTCGAGTTAGCAGTTAACCCTGGATGGATAAACACTTGTTACAACTTTGATCCAGGGTTATCCCTAACCTATGGGGTAACTTTCTATTGATAAACTGGCCCTAAGTCATGCTTATAGGTTTTGTTTATCCAAGGCCATCAAAAAAATACAGGCCACGACCCTGAAAAAATCAGCTGTTGTTGGGGGTTGAATTTTACATTGGGTCTTATGGGCGGATAGAGGTTTATTTGTGATATTTTCAAAACGGCACTACAGATTTCCGCGGAATTTTAGTGTAATATTCTCAGACACCATCCCGATATTTTAACAAACCTTTGCAAGATGATTAAAAGGTTAAAATCTTCAAGATTTAGCTTTTCTCAAATTTCAATAATCATGAACCGTCATTCCAACTTCAATATTTTAAAGACAATCAGCTGTGTAGTGACGTAACCAACAAAAAAAAATCAGCTCTTGATTTGACGTCAACAAAGTGGAGGATCGTGGCCCGTCCGTTTTGATAGCCCTGCTTTTGTTTATCCAAGGCCAACAAAAAAATACAAGCCACGACGCTGAAAAAATCAGCTGTTGTTGGGGGGCTGAATTTTATATTGGGACTTATGAGCAGATATAGTTTTATTTGTGATTGTGATTGTAATTTGTGAAATTTCATTGAAATATTCCCTTCTGTAAGGATGAAAGATGGTTAAAAAGGTTAAAATCTTCGAGATTTAGCATTCTTTATTTTGAGTTCAAGTTGATAAGGTCTGTGGATCTTAGACCGCTTAAATGATTGAGCACAGGAAAACTTCAAAAAATCGTTTATAATTTAGCAACGAAAATTCAATACTTTTTACAATTCAAAGTCTTATTGAAGTAATCATATTTGACAAATTGCTAAAACAAATATTCATTTATGTGACACCTTAATATGCCCCCTCAATTTAAATGTTTGAATATTTAAATTGAACAATAAAAAAAAATCTTAAGAAAATTATTTCATCAATATTTCTAAATCTAACGGATTTGTCTTTTGCTAAAGATTTTGTTTAGGATTGCATAAAATAAAAAAGGAAAAAAATATCAAATTAAATTGGCGATGCTCACTAAAACTTTCCCCTTACTTGGATTTCTCGATCTACAGATGCAGGCCGGCCATTTTCCATGCGAATCGCTCCATGCTGTTGTTTACGCCGATGTTGCTTCGACGACGATCGGATGGCAAAAGGACCCCGTGTGGGGTGGGGAACGCGCGTGTCAAGCCAAAGTGAGCAAAAAAACGCGACCAATAAAAATTAAAAATATATGTGGGCAGCAATTCTTGAATTTGTAAAATCAATCATAAACATTACCGCCTACCAAAAAATACATTATTTTTTCCAGGAATAAACAACTAAACATAAAAAAAAATAATTATGTGAAACCACACTAAATTTTGATTTCCATTCAATAAGGTACCCAAGAAAAAATAAAAATAAAAAATTCTGGTTTACAAACACGCACAAAAAATATCGGTTTTTCGTAAAGCTATTGCGAGGATAGTAAACACACTTTCACCAAAGGCCGATCTAAGAATCCTTTGAGGTTCTTATTTGTACCACTCGGGGAATTTGGTCAGGACTAGGGTATATTTTCTCCAGACGACCATTAACCCAACGGAGAGGGGGTTGGTTATTGTCTGTGATGACAACAGTTGAGCCAACTTTGGGAGGGGTGGTTTCAACATTCCATTTGTTACGCTGGTAAAGGGAGTTCAGATATTCTAAAGACCACCTTTTCCAGAAATGTTGGTGTATGTGCTGGATCATCTGTGCAGCATTATTTGTTTATTCTGTTGCCAGGACAAACCAATAATACTTTACAAAGTGCGTACGGCTGCTCATATGTCTTGTGACATTGGGTTGTGGATTAGGAAACTCTTCTGCTATTTGAGCGCCACCTTTTTTTGGTAATAAGTTGAAATGAAGTTTTTAATAAATATTAAAAAAGAAAATATATTTATTAATATTTACCAAGTGTGTTTTTAAGATAACTTCAACCTTTTTATAATTTAGTATCTTGAAAGAAATACACTTTAACTGAATTCAAAACTTTGTATTATCAACAAATTAGTTATGTACATTCTGGTCGGTCGAGACGTCTTTCGCATGAAAAAGTCAACAAACCAACCGAACTGTAGCAATAGGGATCTCCAGTCCAATAGTTCCCACTCTTAGGTTACACTTTTGTGTTCTTAGTTAGGAATAGTAGCATAGGGAATAAGTAAAAAATGTAAAGAAACGCAGCTCAAAAACACTTTGACTTACCCTTGGATGAAAAAAACTTGGTACATGGACAACTGCACAGTCGAATCCAAATAATTCCAATCAAAGTAGTAGCAGTAGTACATCAAAGCAATCCATAAAATGTTTATACACGACTGCGGTCTTAAAAGCACGCATGTGATTTCACTTGGCGATCAATATATATCACTGGTATGGAGAGTACTCCAAATATTCGCATGAGCTCCGTATAGCAAGACGGACCTTGGAGCACTGCTCTATGTAGCAATACAGCAGTAAGGGTATGTATAAAATTAGAAAAAAACTTAAATTAAAAAAAGGATGGAAAATGGATATACTCAAGGTAGAAAGAAAGCAAAAATAATAAAGTAAAGTCAATGCATTCTTGAGCATATAATTCACCGCGCAAATTCAAATTTTTACCCTTTTTGTAGGCAAGGCATATCTTAGTAACTAAATTAGTTTAAACCAAGAAATAAAAGTAACTTTAAGTATAAAGTGTTAGCATAACTCTAGCAAAAAAAAAAAGAAAATAAAAAGCATTCTAATTTATCTAAATGTCTCTAAATTTTATATCTTAAAACTAGACGCCGAGACGAAGCATTCCGGCCCCCCTGAAAATACCCAGGGTATGGTATTTTCTGAACTAAGCATTAGGGAGAGGGCACAATTTCACCAAAGGCCTCTTGAATAAACCTTTGGAGGTTTTAACTGTAGCAACTCTTACTACATTATCAGTACCAGGGTGCAATCCTACTACTCGTCCCAATACCCAATTTAAGGGAGTGGTTTGATCATCTTTGATCAAAACCATCGTATCAATCGCAATGGGATCAATTTTGTCTTGATTCACTTTAGCGTGCTGTTGCAATGTATGTAATCTCTGTGCCATCTACGCCAAAAATCGCGATGCAGTTTTTGCAGCAACTGCCACCGAGAAAGCCTATTTAAAGGCACTTGGTCAAAATCGAGGTCTGGAACAGTCGTAAGTGGTTCCAGGCTAAGGAAATGACCGGGCGTCAGTGCAGTCAAATCATTTGGATCTGTGCTGACTGGACACAAAGGCCTAGAGTTGAGGATAGCTTCTACTTAATTAACCACAGTATAAAGCTCCTCAAAAGTAAGCACCTGTTCTCCAATTACTCGTAGTAAATGAGACTTAAGTCGTTTTGCACAGCGCATGCGGCTCATTGTAATAGCAAAACTTCCCGTAAGATCAACGCCAACGTGTTGAAAAGCTTTTGCTTGTGACACGCGAAATTTTGGCAAATTTCCAACAAGGGGTTGATAATTATTGGAGCGAGTGCGCCAGCATGTAGAACAACGCGAAATTATTTGTCTTTTAGCTGCAAAAATCCAATAATTTTGAAAAAGTAAAAATAAAGTCGTGTTTATGCCGGTATGCATATGTTTCTCGTGAGTATGCGCAATCAATAACTTTGTAAATTGAGAATCACCGGGTAAAAGTATAGGAAATTTTTTGTCATAATCTAATTTCGAATTGCATAATCTTCCGCCAATGCGTAAAATATTATTTTGATCCGGATTTAATTTTCTAAAAACCTTTGGCAACGGTTTATTATCGACAAGTAAAGAAATCTCGTTTTGAAAATATTTATTTTGCACGTGTTTTATAAGCACAAATATTGCATTTTGTAACTCCTATTGTATTAACCACGTAGAATTAATAATAATTTTCTCATTATTAAATTTACGCGAGCGAAGATTGTGAATAAAACGTAGTATAAAAGCAACAAGTCTAATTAAACGCAAAAAATTTGAAAATTTGTTAAGCAGACAATCCAAAAAATTTGGTTCAATTGTTGCAGCAAACACCAATTTTCGCTCCTCTTCGAGAGCTTCTTTGGGTGTTGTAATATTATTTTTAGGAAAATCCCATGTCTCTTGTGGCTTACAAAGGAACTCGGGTCCTTGCCACCAAAGGGAACAATTAATTAATTCTGCAGGCAATAGACCACGTGACCCGGGGTCCGCGGCATTTAATTCAGAAGGAACATGGTTTCAGTCGCAAGGCTGAATTTTTTCTTGTATGTATGTGACTCGGTTGGATACAAAAGTGCGCCACGCATGTTGTGATCCTTTGATCCAAGAGAGCGCCACCATATACTATGCGTAAAAGCAATAGTATTTTGAAAAGCAATTTTATTAGCAAAAGTATTTTGAATAAATTGAATGAGTTTAGCTAGCAAAACTGCCGCACAGAGCTCCAAACGGGGAATACTGATTCTTTTTATGGAAGCGACTTTCGATTTTGCGCACACAAAATACGTTTTAATATCTCCGTTTTGATAAACAATACGAAAATAAACCGCCGCACACATACCGCGCTCGGATGCATCGCTAAATCCAATAATTTGACGAAATTGAAAATTAGAGGATCAATCATTCTTGGGATATAAAAATCAGAAAATAATTTGAATTTTTTCCACTTGGAAATTATTTCCGGGGGTGCTAACTGATCAAAATCTAACTTTATAAACCATAAATTCTGGATTAAATTTTTTGCAAAAAAAGTGACCGGTGTAAGCAAACCTAAAGGGTCAAAGCATTTCGCAAGGGTACTAAGCAAATTACGCTTAGTGCAAACTTTTGTATTATAATTAAAAGAATAAAAAAAGATATCACTTTGAGGGTTACACCTCAAGCCTAAAATTTTTAGAGAGTTTGCATCCTCTCGATCCAAAGAGAAGTCTTTGGTTTGTATGTGGGTTGCAGGCAAGTCTGCAAGCAATTTGGGTTCGTTTGATGCCCATTTCTTCAGTTCAAATCCACCTCGCCCTAATAACTCAATTAATTGATTTTTCATAAGCATGATTTTATCAAAATCATTGCAACTTACTGCGCAGTCGTCTATATAGACGCTGTCCTTTAAAATCGCAGAAGCCAACGGTAAGTCTTGATAATCATCGGCTAATTTAAGCAAGGTTCGAATTGCTAAATATGGAGAACAGTTTATCCCGAAAGTCAAAGTTTTTAATTCGTAATCTTGCACCGATTCTTCAGAATTAAAACGCCATAAAATTCGTTGGTATTCGTGTTGATTTTCCTCCACATTTATCATTCTGTACATTTTAGAAATATCGCTAACAAAACAATATTTATGTAGCCGAAAATTAAGCAAAATTTCAACTAAATCTCCTTGTAGTTTAGGACCCGTGTGAAGGGCTTGATTTAGGCTAGGCTTATTTAAAGAATGACTCGATGCGTCAAAGACAGGACGAACAGGCGTGCTACTCGAGCTTTCTTTTATAACCTGTAACGTGTCATTTTTACGTTTAAGGCAACGTTACATATTTGTTTATTTAGGTAAATAATCAAGGCTCTTTGACTCGTCTTTCTGTACACAAATTAAGGGTATTTTATAGAGCTAGGTTTGGAGGTTATATAGTGTCCAAAAAGTTACCTTACAAAGGAGACATTCCATCGAATTACTGTGGACACTACGCACACCGGATTATCTGGACATCGTAATTGGAATTTAGGATCACAGGTTTCGGGAAAATCACATAAAAACTTTTGGTTGTTTTGTTTATCCGTAAAATTTCATGATTCTTTTTGACGTTGACGAAATTAAACAGCTGTACTGCTGGGGAAGGGCGGCGTTGCCGCATCACAAATGGTTTTAGTAACAGGAAGGAAACATTTGGATGAACATTTCATTCCCTTACGTTTATTTTCGAGGATATTGGGACAATCCGAACCTCATAGCTAGTTGTGACAGCACGAAAACATATTTAGGTCCACGGTTTGACCAGTAACAACCGAGGCTCCGCCCACTTTGATATCTTTATTAATTTGATAGGGAGAGGATGGAATAAATACGAGTCGTGCACTTTTGTAAATGGGAGATAAACGAGGGATAAAAACCAAGACTAAAAGAATAAACGAAATCGTGTGAGTTAACATCTAAACACTCTTGTGCCGAGCTTCTTAGCAGTAGTTCAGTGTGTATTTTTAGGTTCAGGTTCAGAAACAACTTTATTACTGTAGAAATGTTTTACAAAAATGGCGTTAAACCATATGAATATTAGAGAAAACATTTATAAAGAGCAAAGGAAACTTTTGACTAAAACTGTAACTATAGTACAACTAAATTCTACACTTAGTATAGCTTTACTCATATGGGAATTGATTGAGTGTTCGAATATTTCTGGGTTTGATGCAAGTTCTGATCTCCAGTAATTGATTTTACAGTTGATGGTTTCAATGCTGAGCTTCTTATAGTCCGTCTGGTTATTTTCCTTCTACTTGCTATGTCGGCAAGGGTCCGGTAAGCAAATGTTCGGTCTATGTATGGAGGGTGTCTCGACGTCCTTGTTATAAAAATTTCAACCGTGGAAATAGATCCGACAACACCTCAATGCGCGTTTTACCTAATTTCAATGTCCCCTTGGTCGGTGCTGCCCCCTATATACCTGTATAGAACTATTGGTGTATTTCCTCATTGGTTAGTTTGAAAACCGCGGGTTTTTCTTCCAGTCTTGCCACCGAAGTAGAGATTTTTTGGCGAAAAAGTTTTTTTTTATAAATAGGTTTGCATCCTTATTTGAATCTAACCGGGAAAATTAGGTTGGTACTATGCGTTTTACCGTCCCCACTCCCCACTAAATTTACAAAACGGTTTCCGGCCACTTCATTTTTTTGGTATTCTCGACGGAGTGCCTGGTCTCTTGCTAACGAATTTTGGCTGGGTCGACAACAGTTTCTGGGATCGCCTTTGTTTTTGGTTTTGGCACTGCAGCGATTGCAGGAGATATCCCAGAAACTGTAGAAGTGAGTCGGTCGTGTCTAGGCGTAATCTAGAGTGACGCTCGCACCCTTTTGAGGGGAATTTAAGTCGGCCTACGCCATTTGTACGGGGAAGAGCATTGGTAAGTTCGATTTTATTTTTTTCATTTTTTTTATTATTTGAGGACTCTTCAAGATAATATTTGCCTCCCAAATTGTAATTATTTTTCGTGTGAAATGTACTTTTTTTGACAAAAGACGTGGGGAATTTTTGGCGTTTTTATATTTTTCTTTTAAATACGTGTTGGATAAAAACTATATATTGTTTTTCTCCTTTGTCTACAGCCCTGTCCATTCCATCGATAGCTGTGCTGGACGCTGGTGAAAAGCCGGACGAGCCAGTTGTAACCCTGGGAAAGGTACGTTAGGGTTATTTTAGTTCATCTGTTTAAATCTGCTGTATTTTATTGAGTCGACATGGGGTTCTCCAGGAAACTGAAACATTTCATTTTCCACAGGGTTTCTACGCTCGGGCAAGGATCCCACAACTTTTGAAACCATGTGCTGCCCTAGTACCATGTGCTAGTTAATCAGCAGGGGAGACGCGGGCAGAACGAGACCCGAAGTAGCAGTGAGGAATGGCTGAGTACACCACTTCCAGGTTTACAAAATAAAATATACACAAAATAATCAAGGACCAAGGTAGGAGCAAGCCTTAACTATAATTTTTTTCTCATATATAATTTTCACAATATAATTTAGACATAATCTTTCCATATATAATTTTGCACAGCTTAATTTTAACACTCTTGTAAACGCAAGGTAACGGTATGACGTCATAACCACAATTTTGCGGTGTATTTACTAAGTTTTCCTTCATTTCATTTATTTAAGACAATTTCTCTTGTGAAATTTGGAGTGTCTTGCTACTTAGGCCCTGACTTGTTCCACTACATTTCATTCATTTTTTTTATTTCATGTTTTTGGTAATACTCCAGTTTGACCTTTTAAAATAAACAAGATGAACTAAATCTTTGCGTTATTTGTACAACCCAATGACCAACTTTGCGGCGACAAAAGAGAGATGAGATTACATGTTTTAGCGGTTTCTTTACACTGTTTTACCTCATGGGGTAGATCTCGGACTGGGTTGCTGTCTGTCTCATTCTACCTAGCGTAGAATGATGACAGCGGATATTTGGTCCAGATCTCCCCTATGACGGAATAATTTTGGAAGTATATATATATTTTTTTTAACAATTATTTATATAATTGAGTCTCACACTACTGACTCAGATGTAGGTACACTATGACCTGTTAAAGGAGTCCATCTACCTGTAAAGTGCTTCTAGTTTTGTCATTTTGATTCATTTGGGAATCTTTTAAATTTTATTTTGTTTATTAGTCAATTTTTTTTTGGTTTTTTTATTACACAAATACTCTGGAAGCCTCGGAAGTAAGTAGAATTTCATTGTTTGGCTGCAACGTTTGGGTTGAACTGTATTTTATTTAAGATCTTCTTTGTAAAACATTGGTATTAAATAATGTGGCGCACTTAAAATTTTCTTATTTCTGAACCCCCCCTTCTCCACTGTATAAAAGTTACCGGGCATATCAATGTTTTACCTAGCTGGAAAATACAGTTCTGCTTCCAGATATTTGTTTAATTATTCAGTGGTTTTGTTGTGTCACAAGCTGGCAAATTGGTATTATTCTAATTACAGTGTCACAAAATGGCAGCAACGTCTTTAAGCTGCCACAAATGGCACACAACGCATTTTAAATAGGCCACAAATTGGCGCCCAACGTGTGTTTTTGGCTAGTTTTTTAACATCTGATGTAATTTTTTGTTCTTTTTTTTAATTTGAAAAAAAAAGGAAAAACTTTTTTTTTGAATTTTATAAAAAAAATTTTTTAATTTTTTTTGTGGTACAGCCAAAGCCAGGTTAAAGGCTTTCAGTGGCTGTCGGTGATTTTGACACTCAATCATTTTTTTTAATAAAAAAAAATGAGATTTTCCATCATTGTTGATTTTGATAACACTTTTTAAATATTTTTTTAGTAATATTTGAACGTTGATTTGAAATTCGTTGTTGCTCTGTTGATCCTCATAGTTTTTATTAACTTATCTTCACAAGTTTTTTCTTGGAAAATAAAATATTAATTTTTATGTATTAAGGAAGAATAAGTGGATAAAAAAACATGGGAGTTTTTATTCAGCAGCGTCCAAATCATGTTCTTAATTCTTTAAAGTTTTTTTGTAGGAAAAACATGTTTTAATTTTTTTTTAAAGAAAAATAAATACAAAAATGTAAATTTACTTCAATTTTTTTTGTTGATTTATAGGTGGATGGACCTCCAGACATAGTCTTTTTAGGTTTATATATATGCCAGAAGTAGTGTGTTTTTTTCTAACAATTTTTTTTTGCAGGTTGCCTACTGCTAATATGTTATTATTTCCTGCTTGTGATAAGATAGAAATTGTTTCACCGATTATTTTTTAGTGCAGTCAATTTATTTAGGTCAACAAGTTTTTTTTTTTGGTGATTTTAATTTTTTGTGGGATATCACCACTTGGTATTTGGAATATTTTTATAGGGTTTCACACAAATTTTTCTTGGCTAGGTTGTTTTAGGGTAAATATAGCTTAACAGTTGGTAGCTTTGTTTAGTTGAAAGTATTAATTAGTAATAAAAGAAAAGGAAAATGAGTTTATTTTGCTTTGTCATTTTCTTTTCTTGTTTTTTTTGGTGGTAACTGTTGATGGCATTTAAGACCTTACGTCACTCAGTTACATCGGGTCAGAGGAGGGTACTACTACTAGTGTCGGCTCGGGAGGTTAGGAAACACAAGGCTAAAATCCCTAGAGTGACACCTTGGCTGAAGATCAATGCCAAAAGTCCAGTTGACATTTTTTTTTTGGGTATTTTTTTTTGAAAGACAGTTTTTTAGGTCTTTGGTTTAGTTGTCTAGTTGTGTTGCGTGACTGGTAAAAAATTTTTTTGGTAGAAAATACGGCGTTGGGCTTTGGAGTGCATTTTTTTAAAAATGACCTACGGGTATTTCTATCAATTAAAGTTTTCTGGTTCACAATTAATTTTTCTGTATTTTTTTCTGCGTTCAGGTCATAGCTTGGTCATGGCCAACGGAGAGCAAACATTTATGTTTGAGCCTTGAGAAGTTTTGCCTGCTCCGGATTAAATACAGAGAAAATGAATTTGAAGCCCAACTAGATATAATACCACAAAAGAAATGTTTAACTGAGACAGATATAGATATAAGTTTTTTGATTTTTTCTAGTTCATTTGTAAAGTTCAGTAATTTTTTTAAGTAATGTCATTTTGAGTCAGTGAATTTAAGAGAGACTTTCAACTAAATATAAATGCTAGGCGGTGGTAATTGGTAAAAATATTTCAAAATTTTACTTTTTTAAATAATTTAATTTTTCTTAAAAAGATTATTTTTTATCGGTAGACATAACTTCTCGAATTCTTGTTTGGTCTAAACGGTTTGTATAGTGGTCGTAGTTTTAAAGGGTGACCAGACAGATAATATTTTTTTTGGGGGACCAAACGGGAACTTCTTGAGTTGCAAAAGGGGAACTTTTTTTGTCTTAGTTGATCAGGCAGGAATAAATAAATGTTTTTACTTCCGAATCATAATTTTAAATAACAAGATTTATTGGTTAAGTGTTTGGGTCTTATAGTAAAAAACGTTTTGTTTTTGGAGGGTACTGGTATGATATGAAATTATTTTAATTTCATGCCAAATGTTGTTTGACGGCAGATATGCTAGTCTTCAGTTTTTTGTTAGTTTGCAGTTCAGGACAGTGGCGTGTACTTAAAGGGGCCTTACATCTGCGCCCATTGTAAAGCAACTTCCAACTTACTTGCTTAGCTTTTTCACTTAATCTTCGTTTTGTTGCTTCTGAAATTAAAGCGTTATGTGGGATAACGATGGATGGTGTTAGACTGAGAAAGTACCTAGGTATTTAGGGATGAAAACTTGGAAGTTGTGAACAATTGGGAAGTAATTTTTTTTATTTAATTTTTTTTAATTTTAAAATAATTTCATACTGGTGACCTCAAATAATGAAGCAAATTTTTAAATTAAAATACACTGTTGTGGAATAAATGGGAAAGTGTTCAGGTTAAACAATAAATTTAAGATGATTGATTTAAAAAAAAAAAAGATTTCAACCTAAGAATAAATTTAAAAACAATAGGTTTTCTTTGATGCGACTAAACAATGAAGAGGGCATATATTTTTTTTTGTTATGCATAATATGATAGTAGTACCTTTTGTATTGCAATAATTAGGGGTTTTCCTCCCGCGAGCTGGGTGGAAATAGAAGAAATGTTTGGTTCGGAGTGTAGAAATCGAGAAACGAGGACTTCCTGCTAATCTTTTTAGGATTTCGCAACTTCGGTTTTCGCTAAATTAAAATACATCCAAATTTGGCCTACAGGCTGAATCTCACATCTTCCAGGACCTTGCAGATTTGCGGAGAAAGACAATTTTTGTGATCTGTTTAGTTATGATAGGAATTAAAATAGTAATATGCACATGAGGGAACTAGATATATTTAGGTTAAAAAGTAGTAAGAACACTGATCTGAACAATTTTCCATAATAGTGTCCTATTTTCACAGGGTGCTTCAAAATATCTTCACCCTTTCTTTGAAATAAGATATTGTTTCGCCTGTGGGTGTTTGACCGTTTGAAAAATATATAGGCTCCAGATGGGATTGGAATGGAAATCACAAGTTTTTGGGTTTATTGGCATTATACTTAGGAAATAGGGGAAATGTCTAATAAAAAGTTTTTTGGGTTTAGGCCGAGTTTTGTTGAGATAACAAAAATTTAATTGGGGCCGGGACTTTTATTATACTCTTTTAAAATTAATGTAATAGTTTTTGGTTCTTGATTTTGTTTTCTGGTTTTTACGCAGGATTATTCCCAACTGTTTCATTTCAAAATGTCATTTGTAAGTGATAGGATCTCATTAGCCCTTGTACATTTGGTAATTTTGCTTTGAATAATGGTTGTGGAGGGGGCCAACTTAATTTTATATCTCGTAAACACCAGAAATAGGGATCTGAGAATGCATTAAGCAGTAATTTTTTTTTTGATTAGATGTTGTGTGTAAAGACACTTGAGTAGGCAGATTTAGTTTTACAACGGTCTTATAGGTGAACCTTGAAATTGTTTTCATATTTGTTTTTTTAAAGTGCACACAAGAGAATTCTTTACTGAGTTGAGTGCAAAGTTTAAAACTTAGGTTCACATTATTATAGTGGTACAGTAAATGAGTACTCACGTTGTTTGTTTCCTTTAGTAATAATTTTAAACAAATATACTAACATCGGTTGTTTTTTTGTAACATAAATATTTTTTTAACTTTTCCTAAACTGATTGTTTTTTGCAATTACGATTTTTATACCTTACGATTCTTAAGTAAATTTAATTTTCAACATTTTTTTGTATAGTAAATTATTTTTTTTTACTTTCCACATTGCCACAGCTTTGGGAGAGGAAAGGGAATTGACAACTGTTTTTTTTAAAGGAAAAGAACAAGAACTGTTGCATGACAACTCGAATAAGATTTTTCTGGTGTTGATTTTATTAATTTTTTTTAAGGTTCACTAATAGGAGCTGCAACCCCACTTAAACATTTTAAATTTTTTTTGAAAATATTTTTTTAATATTTTTTTAAAGGAAGGAAACTTGATTTTCTTGTTGGAAAATTTTCTTTTTGATGCATAGTAGTACCTTGCCCTACAATGATTTTACCAGTTTATTTAAATTTTTTTTTCCTGAATTAAAATATAATTTCATTTCGAACCCTCGCGTTTTAACAACCTATCATCATTTGTTTTAACTTTTTTTCTCCCTACTCCAAGCCAGGGTAGAGTAATATTTTGAAAATTTTAGTGAGCCACTAATTAATTGTTTTTGATTATTGGGCTACTGTGGTCGACACCAAAAAAATTTTTTTTTTGGACACCTTTTGGTACGATCCTAGGGTCTTCTTGACCATGGTTTGCATCAATTTAGTTTGGGAATTTCATTTTAACGATTATTAGAGAGTTGCAGTCCTACCAAGACGTTATTTGTATAAATTTTTTTATTACCATCGGTAATTTTTTTTAAAATTTTCTTTAAATTTTTTTTAATTACACACAACGTCCTTACTAGTCTAATTCGACGCAATTTCAGCGAGCGGTTTTTTTTTTGATTGAGCATTTTACGATTTCTATAACATGAACATCTGTTCCGATGTTTATTGCGTTCACTTATATATTAAGGGATGATGTGACCTTAAGCAATGCATGTTTCGTGTAAACTCAGAGTAGGTAAGCAGGTTAAAGTGGGTTTTGATTTATTATTTTTAGAAAAATCATTGTATACGGCGATTTCGGTTTTTTTTGAGGAGTTTATTAGTGGAGCCGTTCTGCAATAGCAGGAGTACACCCTAGCATTAACTGTGTACAACAGCTTTGGGATTTTTGTTATAGGTAGTCTGTTGTACGTTCCATTTAGGGATAAATTTACCTACTCGGTTGCTGAGGTAAACAAACATCACTTAATTTTAATTTTAATCCAGTTCAGCTAGGATAAGCGCAATCATTTTTTTTTGGTTTTAGTCACGCAGGAGTGAAACATAAGACCTAAACACTGCCAAAACTCTTGTCTCTCTTTTAGTTTTTTTAACTTTTGTTATGGCTACTTGTTAATTCTAATTTAGGATTTAAGTAGTTATTTCTCTCTGCAAGGTTGGACGTCATAGTTGGTTGTACAAATACTTAACATAAATTATGATTACATTTTTAAATGCAAATAAATTTTATTTTCTTACTGCTCCGGTGTTTTTCGGTTTTGTTCGCGTCTGCCCGTATTTAAGTTTTATATTTTCTACATTTGTGAGAAAATTTATAGTGATTTTCACTGGTGAATTTAAAGTGAACTTTGTGTTTGTTATTGCGTGGTTTAGTTTTTATAATTGGGAGGTATAATTAACAGTTTTAATTAAAGTTTAAAGTTTGAATATAAAAGGCACCATGGCTATTTCTTTGAGTCGGTTGTCTGACATAAGGTACTTAGTCAAGGACGAATTAATCTATGAATTAACATGGAGAGGCATAGCCATTGGATCGGTGGAAGAGATGAAGCAACAGCTCATACTGATTAGACAGAGAGAAAGGACCGATGGGAGTATGAGATACCCTCCGTATCCCTTTAAATTTGGCCAGGATGCTTTTAGATGCATGAAGAAGCTAGATAGTCTAGTACCGCTGGTAGAGAAGTTCTCTGGTACGAGCAAAGGGGGAGAGTTTAGGAAAATCGCTGTAAGGTTGGAACACGTGTTAGCCAGGATAAATAACATGAATCCGTCTAACTTTGAAGAAAGTCAAACCAAAGGCATACTGGTTGCGGAAACCTTGAGTTTGATTGGGAGATTGCAGAGCCAAGCAACAGATTTATTAAGAGTTGGCGTGACCTCAGATGATGATGAAGCATCTGAAACCCAATCAACGAGTCGAAGCTCAGATCACTCGACAAATGTTGGCAACATTCCCAGCCAGTCTCAACTCCCGCAGCCACAGCACTCGAGCACACAAAGAACAGCTCAACAGCCCACAAACCAACCGTCGGTCATGGCTCCATTGCAAATGCAAGTGCTTACAAACCCAACTCAAACATCAGTACAAGCACCACTCCCTATGCCGATTGAGAATTATGGTACAACAGCTTTTCAGTATCAACAACCGTCTACCGTTCCTTTGAGTTTAGCTGCCCTCCAAAGTAGCATAGCACCAATTGCTCAGTCACGACCATTTTCATGTTCGTCGCCAGTACCAATGTCAAGTGATCCTGGTACTTCATATCATGTTGCACCTGTACCTCCGCATAAGTGGAACTTAAAATTTACAGGTGAGAGGGGTACAATCTCCGTCACCGCATTTTTCGAGAGAGTGGACGAGTTGAGTCAGGCTAGAGGAGTCAGCAAAAAGGTTTTACTGAATTCGGGCATTGATCTTTTTGAAAAGTCAGCTTATACTTTTTACAAAGATGTACGTAGAGAAGTCCATACATGGGAACAGCTGGAACAGAGGTTCATGGCAGAGTATCTTCCTTCCTCATATGGCGAGAAGCTATTGAAGGAGATCCAAAAACGTAAACAAGGCCCTGGAGAGTCTATAGGGACCTACATTGCTGTCATGAACACATACTTCCAAAGACTTGGCTGTCCTGTTTCTGAAGAGGCAAAATTAGCTATCGTCTTCAGAAATATCGCGGACATCTATAAAAATGGGTTAATTGCTACTGAGGTCAATAGCCTATCACATTTGAAGGATCTGTGTCGTAGAATAGACCAGAGATATGGTTTAGAAGAGGAGAATTTTACACCTAGGAAAAACCAATCTATTGAACCTGACTTGGCCTACGTTGACCTAGAGAGCGACAGTGACGATTTTCCAACAGGGGTTGATGCAATTCAAATATCAGGTGCCGGGACATCAAATCAACAGAATTTGAATATTCCTGATAATAGATTTAACAGAGATAGACAGCAGCCAGCAAGCAGTTCCGCTGCTAGAGCTGATAGAGACAGACAGCAACCAGCTTGTGGTCAGTCTAGTGTAAATGACAGAGATGGACAACCACCACAGGGTGTTGGATCTGGTAGGGCGAATAGAGACGTTGTTTGTTATAGATGCAACCAAACAGGGCACATGGCAATCGGGTGCGCATTACCTAGAGGTAAGCAGTGTTATTCGTGTGGTCAAGCAGGGGTAACAGTCAGAGAATGTCGAAATTGTAATCGTCAGGGAAACGGACCCAGGCGTTCGTAGGTGGTCGACCTTCGAGTCAGCCTGAACAAGCATCGACCGATAGGCTAACGTACGTTTTAGATTATGTGATAAGTCATGCTCGTAAAGATGAGAGGCCTTATTTAGAAGTGGATGTGCTCGGAAATAAGTTATTAGGTTTGTTGGATTCCGGGGCTTCACGTACCTTTTTAGGGAATCATGGTTGGTCAATCATCGAGAGGTTTGGTTTTTCACTTGATACGACAAAGAAGACGAGTTGTATTGTGGCAAATGGTCAAAGCACGAGTACTATTGGGACAGTGCAGCTTCCTATGCGAGTTCAGGATAAATTTAGGTTAATAGAGGTCGTCGTCGTTCCTGAGTTGCCGCACACTTTGATTTTAGGATTAGATTTTTGGATTTCGATGGGGATAGTACCGAACTTAAGTACTAATGAGTGGCACTTTGCCGATAATAAAGATGTGATTTGTTCTTTAGAAACATCAGACCAACAAACTGCTATTACGCCTTATGAATCAGAACGACTAGAGGAATTGGTCGATAAATATAAGACTATTATGGGTGACTCACTAGGATGTACAGACAGGGTAGAGCATAAGATTACAACAGATGCAGCACCGATAAGACAACGTTCATATAAGGTCTCACCGGTCATTCAGAAACTTATTGATGACGAAATCGACGAAATGCTGAAAATGGATGTGATAGAACGTAGTAGTAGTTCATGGGCTTCACCAGTGGTAATGGTTCAAAAGAAAAACACAAAGAAATATCGTTTCTGTGTAGACTACCGCAAATTGAACTCAGTGACGGCGCGTGATAGTTATCCTTTACCACTCGTATCCGAGACTCTTGACAAGTTGAAAGATGCTAAATACTTGTCAACTTTAGATATCAAAAGCGCTTATTGGCAAGTACCAATGGAAGAATCATCGAAGTCACTAACAGCATTCATCTGTCGACGAGGTCTCTTCCAATTTAAGCGATTACCATTTGGTCTTCATAATGCACCTGCAACTTGGCAGAGACTCATAGATAGCATCATAGGAAACGATTTAGACCCCTACGTGTACGTATATCTCGATGACCTCGTAATTGTCACACAGAGCTTTTCTGAACATCTTAGAATCCTTGAGGAATTCCTACGAAGATTACAGAATGCAAAGATAACGGTAAGTTGGGAGAAATGCCAACTGTGTAGGCCAGAAATGACTTATTTAGGTTTCGTAGTGGACCGTCGAGGCATCCGAGTTGACTCTAATAAAATTAAAGCTATGTTAGAGCTCCAGAGGCCAAGAACTGTCAGAGAAGTTCGTAGAGTTGTAGGTACAATATCCTGGTATAGACGTTTCATAGAGAATTTTTCAGCGATAATAGCTCCAATTACAGCTCTAACTAAGAAAAATCAAAAGTTCGATTGGACTCCAGACTGCGAAAAAGCATTTATTAAGATTAAGGAACTTTTAGTGACTGCACCGATTCTTACATGTTCAGATTATACCAAAGAATTTGTCATTCAAACAGACGCATCAGGATATGGCATAGGAGCATGTTTAACGCAACCTTATCCTGAAGGAGACAAGGTCATATGCTATTTGAGTCGATCTTTGACTAAGCAAGAACGTGTTTACACAACCACCGAGCGAGAATGTTTGGCATTGGTTTGGGCGATAGAGAAGCTCCGGCCTTATATTGAGGGGATCTCATTTAAGGTAATTACAGATCATTTTAGCTTAAAATGGCTTCATAGCTTGAAAGAGCCCAGTGGAAGACTTGCTCGTTGGTCTGAAAAACTGCAGCAATATGATTTTGAAGTAATCCATCGGAAAGGGAAAGATTTAGTTGTCCCGGACATGTTGTCTCGTGCAGTACCCATGATTGATACAATTTCGAAGCCCAGAGACGTTTCAACAGCAATAAAAGATCGATGGTACCAAAAGATGGTAAAGAGGGTCGTAGAATCACCGTTAAAATTTATGAATTGGAGATACACTGTTAATAAGTTGTATAAATATGTCAAACAAGAATACCCTCAACTTTCACCATCTAACGAATATTGGAAAGAGGTAGTCCCCAAAGATCATAGGCGTAGAATTATAGGAGAAGCTCACGATCCTCCTACCGCAGGTCATATGGGTGTGTATAAAACCTTCCACAGACTGGCAGAAAAATATTATTGGCCAAAAATGCGCCAGGACGTGGCAACTTTTGTAAAGAAATGCTTTGTCTGTGCAGCTCATAAAGGTGATACACAAGGTGTGTCTGATCAGATGATATCTCACCCAAAACCAACTCGTCCTTGGGAAGTTATTTCAACAGATTTATGTGGACCTCTACCTCGTTCGACAAAGGGTAATTGCTGGATTCTCGTCGTCACGGACTATTTGAGTAAGTTTTCATTAGTTTTTCCAATGCGAACAGCCCCTACTCAAGCTGTTGTTAAGCATCTTGAGGAGCAAGTATTTATGGTCTTCGGAGTACCCCGTTTGATACTTTGTGATAATGGCCCTCAGTACAAAAGTAATGAGTTTAAGCCTTTTGCTGAGAGTTAACAGGTTAAAATTCAGTATAATCCGTATTATCACCCCAGAGCAAATCCAACAGAAAGGACGAATCGTACGTTAAAAACCATGTTATGTTGTTATGTGAAAGACAACCACAGGAAGTGGGACGAACAAATACATAAACTTGCCTGCGCGATTCGTACTGCAACCCGTGAGACAACCAGGATGTCTCCTTTCTTTGTTAATGTTGGTAGAAATATGTGTCTGTCAGGAAAAGATTACTCCAACCCAGTGTTGTTATCTGAAGAGAATGGTGTACAATCTGCAGCTGAAAGTAAGAACGAAGGTTTCCGGAAGCTCTATGCGGATGTTAAGAGAAGGTTAGAGGTGGCAGGAGAGAAAAACGTAGTTCAGTATAATTTGCGTACAAGGGTACCCAACTTTGTTGTGGGTCAGCGTGTTTGGAAGAAGAATTATGTGTTGTCAGATGCTGCGAAGTTTTTCTCGAAGAAGTTAGCACCGAAATTTGTTGGTCCTTATGTGATTAGGAATAAAATTTCTCCTTGGATATTTGAGCTTCAGGAACCATCGGGTAAAGTACTACCAGGGAGCTGGCATGCCAAAGACCTTAAGTCGGCAGCGGACCTCTCCGATTAACCTTTTTAGGTTAATCGTCTTGAAGTTGGGGGGGGATTATGTAACGTGTCATTTTTACGTTTAAGGCAACGTTACATATTTGTTTATTTAGGTAAATAATCAAGGCTCTTTGACTCGTCTTTCTGTACACAAATTAAGGGTATTTTATAGAGCTAGGTTTGGAGGTTATATAGTGTCCAAAAAGTTACCTTACAAAGGAGACATTCCATCGAATTACTGTGGACACTACGCACACTGGATTATCTGGACATCGTAATTGGAATTTAGGATCACAGGTTTCGGGAAAATCACATAAAAACTTTTGGTTGTTTTGTTTATCCGTAAAATTTCATGATTCTTTTTGACGTTGACGAAATTAAACAGCTGTACTGCTGGGGAAGGGCGGCGTTGCCGCATCACAAATGGTTTTAGTAACAGGAAGGAAAAATTTAGATGAACATTTCATTCCCTTACGTTTATTTTCGAGGATATTGGGACAATCCGAACCTCATAGCTAGTTGTGACAGCACGAAAACATATTTAGGTCCACGGTTTGACCAGTAACAACCGAGGCTCCGCCCACTTTGATATCTTTATTAATTTGATAGGGAGAGGATGGAATAAATACGAGTCGTGCACTTTTGTAAATGGGAGATAAACGAGGGATAAAAACCAAGACTAAAAGAATAAACGAAATCGTGTGAGTTAACATCTGAACACTCTTGTGCCGAGCTTCTTAGCAGTAGTTCAGTGTGTATTTTTAGGTTCAGGTTCAGAAACAACTTTATTACTGTAGAAATGTTTTACAAAAATGGCGTTAAACCATATGAATATTAGAGAAAACATTTATAAAGAGCAAAGGAAACTTTTGACTAAAACTGTAACTAAAGTACAACTAAATTCTACACTTAGTATAGCTTTACTCATATGGGAATTGATTGAGTGTTCGAATATTTCTGGGTTTGATGCAAGTTCTGATCTCCAGTAATTGATTTTACAGTTGATGGTTTCAATGCTGAGCTTCTTATAGTCCGTCTGGTTATTTTCCTTCTACTTGCTATGTCCGGTAAGCAAATGTTCGGTCTATGTATGGAGGGTGTCTCGACGTCCTTGTTATAAAAATTTCAACCGTGGAAATAGATCCGACAACACCTCAATGCGCGTTTTACCTAATTTCAATGTCCCCTTGGTCGGTGCTGCCCCCTATATACCTGTATAGAACTATTGGTGTATTTCCTCATTGGTTAGTTTGAAAACCGCGGGTTTTTCTTCCAGTCTTGCCACCGAAGTAGAGATTTTTTGGCGAAAAAGTTTTTTTTTATAAATAG
This sequence comes from Aspidapion aeneum, assembly GCA_963576565.1. Taxonomy (NCBI): domain Eukaryota; kingdom Metazoa; phylum Arthropoda; class Insecta; order Coleoptera; family Brentidae; genus Aspidapion; species Aspidapion aeneum. Next base: position 60,974,362 of record OY755039.1, on the reverse strand, counting down.
GTTTGCATCCTTATTTGAATCTAACCGGGAAAATTAGGTTGGTACTATGCGTTTTACCGTCCCCACTCCCCACTAAATTTACAAAACGGTTTCCGGCCACTTCATTTTTTTGGTATTCTCGACGGAGTGCCTGGTCTCTTGCTAACGAATTTTGGCTGGGTCGACAACAGTTTCTGGGATCGCCTTTGTTTTTGGTTTTGGCACTGCAGCGATTGCAGGAGATATCCCAGAAACTGTAGAAGTGAGTCCGTCGTGTCTAGGCGTAATCTAGAGTGACGCTCGCACCCTTTTGAGGGGAATTTAAGTCGGCCTACGCCATTTGTACGGGGAAGAGCATTGGTAAGTTCGATTTTATTTTTTTCATTTTTTTTATTATTTGAGGACTCTTCAAGATAATATTTGCCTCCCAAATTGTAATTATTTTTCGTGTGAAATGTACTTTTTTTGACAAAAGACGTGGGGAATTTTTGGCGTTTTTATATTTTTCTTTTAAATACGTGTTGGATAAAAACTATATATTGTTTTTCTCCTTTGTCTACAGCCCTGTCCATTCCATCGATAGCTGTGCTGGACGCTGGTGAAAAGCCGGACGAGCCAGTTGTAACCCTGGGAAAGGTACGTTAGGGTTATTTTAGTTCATCTGTTTAAATCTGCTGTATTTTATTGAGTCGACATGGGGTTCTCCAGGAAACTGAAACATTTCATTTTCCACAGGGTTTCTACGCTCGGGCAAGGATCCCACAACTTTTGAAACCATGTGCTGCCCTAGTACCATGTGCTAGTTAATCAGCAGGGGAGACGCGGGCAGAACGAGACCCGAAGTAGCAGTGAGGAATGGCTGAGTACACCACTTCCAGGTTTACAAAATAAAATATACACAAAATAATCAAGGACCAAGGTAGGAGCAAGCCTTAACTATAATTTTTTTCTCATATATAATTTTCACAATATAATTTAGACATAATCTTTCCATATATAATTTTGCACAGCTTAATTTTAACACTCTTGTAAACGCAAGGTAACGGTATGACGTCATAACCACAATTTTGCGGTGTATTTACTAAGTTTTCCTTCATTTCATTTATTTAAGACAATTTCTCTTGTGAAATTTGGAGTGTCTTGCTACTTAGGCCCTGACTTGTGTGACAGACCACTACATTTCATTCATTTTTTTTATTTCATGTTTTTGCTAATACTCCAGTTTTACCTTTTAAAATAAACAAGATGAACTAAATCTTTGCGTTATTTGTACAACCCAATGACCAACTTTGCGGCGACAAAAGAGAGATGAGATTACATGTTTTAGCGGTTTCTTTACACTGTTTTACCTCATGGGGTAGATCTCGGACTGGGTTGCTGTCTGTCTCATTCTACCTAGCGTAGAATGATGACAGCGGATATTTGGTCCAGATCTCCCCTATGACGGAATAATTTTGGAAGTATATATATTTTTTTTAACAATCATTTATATAATTGAGTCTCACACTACTGACTCAGATGTAGGTACACTATGACCTGTTAAAGGAGTCCATCTACCTGTAAAGTGCTTCTAGTTTTGTCATTTTGATTCATTTGGGAATATTTTAAATTTTATTTTGTTTATTAGTCAATTTTTTTTGGTTTTTTTATTACACAAATACTCTGGAAGCCTCGGAAGTAAGTAGAATTTCATTGTTTGGCTGCAACCTTTGGGTTGAACTGTATTTTATTTAAGATCTTCTTTGTAAAACATTGGTATTAAATAATGTGGCGCACTTAAAATTTTCTTATTTCTGAACCCCCCCTTCTCCACTGTATAAAAGTTACCGGGCATATCAATGTTTTACCTAGCTGGAAAATACAGTTCTGCTTCCAGATATTTGTTTTTTTATTCAGTGGTTTTGTTGTGTCACAGTATTATTCTAATTACAGTGTCACAAAATGGCAGCAACGTCTTTAAGCTGCCACAAATGTCACACAACGCATTTTAATAGGCCACAAACCGCATGGTGAGCAATATAAAAATATTCATGATTTTCTGAGTTATTAGGGGGTGAAACTGCACGAATGTGACCCATATCCAAGTATTCTTGCATTACTTGTGAGTAAGAAGTAAATAATTTTTTATCATTTCGCAAACGTTTTTCAAGCGAGTACAACCGACACATCGCGTATAGTAGTTTTTTCAAAATAATTTTCGCAAAAAATATCTGAAGGTGATTTTTTCTCCACCGTAGGTACCTCTTCCAACTCCCAGAATTTTTGCAAGGTATTATTTAAATCAGGAGTGGAAATAGTTGCCATAAAAGTAGAAATATTTTTTGATGCAAAAGCAGCATTTTGCACAGGCATTTTTCCGAGCAAAGTCTATCCGAAGACTGTATTAATACAAGAGGGGGTGTCTGGGCCAAAATAAAGTCTACCTTCTTCTAAAAGTGATCCATAAAGGTCCGCGCCAATAAGAAGCTGAATTCCAGCTTGATTATACCAACTGGGATCAGCTAATTTTAGGTCAGTTAAGTAGTGCAAATAATTTTGGTTAAAAAATACACTTGGCATTTTATCGCAAACTTGGTCTATTAATACAGGTTCTAGACTAAAATTTTTCGATTTATTATCGATAGCAGTTAATAAGGGAAGCAAATTTAAAAAATATATCGTACTACTTTTTAAATTCCCTCGTAAACCAAGATTCAAAGCAATATTAAAAGGCCAGCGGCTTTTAGCAAATATTGAGTAAAGAACAGCAAGTTTTTAGCAAAAAGTATAAATGCTAAAAAATATGCACAAAAAATTTAGCAACTGATAAGATTTTCTATATTTGTGTAGGTACGCAAGGAAACGCAAGCCTTACATACATCGACAGCGCAATAATTTTTAATTTTGAAAAAAAAATTAATTTTTCAAAATTTGTCTGCAATTTGTATATTGCACAAATAAAATACTCTGCCAATATATGGGCCCCTAAGCTCACACTAGGTACTATAGTTATAGTGTACGTGTGAGCTAATATAACTAAAAACTAAAATATATTTTATTTAACTCCAGACTAAATTACCTTTTGTTTGATACCACACAAGCCATGTTTTGACTTAAACTCAAATTTTTGAAATCTACCCCCACCCTTAAAAAAAACAAAAAACTAAAATGTATTTTGTTAAACTCCGGACTCAATTACCTTTCGTTTGATATCACACACGCCATATTTTCACTTAAACTCTAATTTTTAAAATATACCCCCACCCTTTTTTTTTAAATAAATTAAAATGTATTTTGTTTAACTGCAGACTCAATTACCTTTCGTTTGATATCACACACGCCATATTTTCACATAAACTCTAATTTTTGAAATCTACCCCCACCCTTTTATTTGGTTTCTGTTCGGTGGATTTTGTTCATTTTTAAATGGGACCATCTCGACCCAAGACCCAGCCTAGGTACCAAATTTCATTAAAATCGACCAAGCGGTTTTTGAGTTATGCGCGTTGGTCGTTACAGACATACAGACAGACAGACATACAGACAGACAGACAGACAGACGGCGCAACAAAAAAGTCATCAAATCATCTGAAACGCAAAGATATATAAAAAATTTTGAAATCGGAGCAACTTTTTTTTTCTCGAAAAAATTAGGATCACCATAGCTCACACTACTATAGTATAGTATATGTGTGAGCTAAAATGCAATGCAAGTTGGTACGTGCAACGTACAATAGACACACCGTAGATAAAATGTAAAACCTAAGATATGCCTTGTCTCAAAAAGACGCAAAGTAAAGTCCTAACTTTAAACACAATTATGCAACTCTGAGAGCACCTATTACGCAGAACGGGAAATCCGGTTCGAAGAACCAAAAAATGGTCGGTCGAGACGTCTTTCGCATGAAAAAGTCAACAAACCAACCGAACTGTAGCAATAGGGATCTCCAGTCCAATAGTTCCCACTCTTAGGTTACACTTTTGTGTTCTTAGTTAGGAATAGTAGCATAGGGAATAAGTAAAAAATGCAAAGAAACGCAGCTCAAAAACACTTTGACTTACCCTTGGATGAAAGGAACTTGATACATGGACAACTGCACAGTCGAATCCAAATAATTCCAATGAAAGTAGTAGCAGTAGTATATCAAAGCAATCCATAAAATGTTTATACACGACCGCGGTCTTAAAAGCACGCATGTGATTTCACTTGGCGATCAATATATATCACTGGTATGGAGAGTACCCCAAATATTCGCATGAGCTCCGTATAGCAAGACGGACCTTGGAGCACTGCTCTATGTAGCAATACAGCAGTAAAGGTATGTATAAAATTAGGAAAAAAACTTAAATTAAAAAAAGGATGGAAAATGGATATACTCAAGGTAGAAAGAAAGCAAAAATAATAAAGTAAAGTCAATGCATTCTTGAGCATATAATTAACCGCGCAAAATCAAATTTTTACCCTTTTTGTAGGCAAGGCATATCTTAGTAACTAAATTAGTTTAAACCAAGAAATAAAAGTAACTTTAAGTATAAAGTTTTAGCATAACTCTAGCAAAAAAAAAGAAAATAAAAAGCATTCTAATTTAGATAAATGTCTCTTAATTTTATATCTTAAAACTAAACGCCGGGACGAAGCACATTCCTACAATTGAAAATTATTCATAAAAAAAACTAATCAACCTTGCTTTATCCGATACGTGGCCACATAGCGAGTGCATACAATATTAACTTTAATATTAATAACTATAAGGATATCAAAAATTATGGAGGGACACCACCTAATTACTTAAAAAAAAAAGGAAAAATATAAATATATATTTTATAAAAAAAGGAGTGATCCCACCTGAAAACTGCTACCACCATCAAGGCCTTTGTGTCCCAATGAGGATAAGGCAGGTTAGGGCTCCGCAAGGCATATTAGGGCATCTGCAGAATAAGGCAGCCATAGAGCAGGTCATTGTAACTGAACAGGTACCGGAGGGAGAGTGAACGTCAAAGACACAAATTGTGGAGGAGGTCTCTGTTGAGGAGATCTATAAGAGGCAGGTTGTGACGACGACCACGAGGGCACTCTGATTGAGGAAGGGTACAGAGAGAGCCGGACAAAAAACCCTAAATTAAAGATACATGGCCTTTAGAAAATTTGCCAATAGATAGAAGAAATAATAGCTTGACATAAAATGCAAATAATTAATTAACAGAAAAAAATATTACTCACCCTTTGTTTGGGGCAGCCAGAAATTCATCCATGAATTTTTCACTCAAAACTATCAATCGAGTCACAAAAGAAATGTCTGCACATAGTGCACACAGCAGCGAATCATTCGCTGTAAATATTTTAAGTTTTTTAACTATTTTTAAGCCATAAATTAATTCATGAAAAACGAACGGTTAAAATTTATAACCTTATTCCATTGAAAATTTTGAAGGGAAAGAATGAAAAGACAGTGCTGTCACTGGAAGTATGCCCACAGAATAGTCTCGGGTATGGTCAAATCAAAACGAGCTTTTTCGAGAGACAAGAGAGACTGTTCACCGACAGTGATCTAAAAAGTAGTCAGTGAGAAAAATTTACTATTAACTAGAAGGGAATACGAATAAAAATAGCAGGAATAATATATTGGATTCTACTATTGAAAATCGAAGAGCGATTTCCATTTATTCTAGGAAGAAAACATATGACCGGACACAAAGGTTGGTGGGTGCAAACAGGCATTAATAGTGTAGTGCAAGCAGGCGTTAAAATATGTGCAACCGGCAGCTAATTCCTTGGTAGGTCAATTGATGCTGACCGAACGGGAATTTGCTGACGAGTTGCAATTTGAAATCAAAACAAAACAAAAGGTTCATAACCTCAGAAAAATAAAATAAATATTCTTTTATTTTTAAATAACTATCCTAAGATTTGGAGCATTTTTCTTATGTAAGTACTAAAGGGAAATAAAAAATGCTACAATCTGCCAACGCTTAAGGCGATTGACAGGAACTTCAACTAAATCCTCATCAGGAGGAGAAGTCAGGGGCTCAAGAGTTAAGAAATAAGCTGGTGTAAGACACTCAAGATCATTTGGATTGGGGCTCATTTCACACAACGGTCTCGAATTTATTGCAGCTTCACACTGAGTTAAAACTGTCATTATTTCCTCAAATGAGAGAACTTGGTGTCCAATGACACGATAAAGATGGGATTTGACAGCCTTCAGTCCCGCTTCCCACAGCCCTCCATAATGGGGAGCAGAAGGCGGGTTGAAATGCCATCGAATGGATAATTCTTTGGAAGCAGCCTCACAATAGGTCTTGATTAGCTCATTAGCACCCACAAAATTAGTTCCTTGATCGCTATAGATGTCGCTACACCTTCCACGGCGAGCTACAAAACGCCTAAATGTGGCCAAGGATGCCTCCGAAGACAAATCTGAGACTAGGTTCTAGATGTAATGCCTTGGTCGACATACACACAAAAACACAAACATAGCCTTTCTGGCTTTGTATAACACGACGTCTGGATATAGTTATAGCTATTGGACCCATGAAATTAACGCCACAATGAGAGAAGGGCTTAACTTGGGACACACGCACTTTGGGAAGGTCTCCCATGTAGGGATATAAAGAGCTTGGTTTAACACGAGCACACCTAAAACATTTACTCAATTCAGAGTGAATGGCTCGATTTATGGACAATATCCAGACTTGCTGTCTTAGCAGATACTAAAGGTGACGAGGACCGGGATGGCCATTCTCGTTATCGACAGATTCTATGATAAGGGTAGTCAATCTATGCTCTCTGGGGAGCAGCATAGGGTGTTTTGCATTATAGGGTAAGTCTGAGTGGCGAAGACGACCGCCTACCCTGACAATTGATTCTGAGTCCAGGAAAGGAGCGAGCTTCCTAAAGGATTTGGAGCCAGGTTTTCCATTTTGTATATTTTTGATCTGCTCAGGAAAACACTCCTGCTGGAAAGACTTAACCATAACACATAAGAATCTATACAATTTACTAGCACTCAATGCTGTGGATTTTGGAGCCTCCTTTTTCTTGAGATACACCTCCAAAAATCGAATACAATAACTCAAAACACGCTGGATGGTTTTAAAGATGAAAATCTCAAAATCAAAGTGGTAACAATTGGATTAGAAACTGTTGTCAAATTACAAATTATTTTACGCTCTTCTTGGCGAACAGCTGGTCTACTCTAAAGGTCAAAGTTCAAAGGGGTTGGCCACAATTCCTCAGAAGATTTTAACCACAAGGGTCCAGTAAACCATAAGGGATGACTGGCTAATTGGCTAGGCAACAAACTTCTGGAGAGACAATCGGCAGGATTTCTAGTACCACCAATATGAAACCCTCTATTGGGAGGAATTTTGTCTTGTATCTGTTGCACTCTGTGGGCAACAAAAGTCTTAAAATTGGCAGGGTGATTTTTGATCCAATACAATGCGACACTTGAATCACACCAAACATAAATTTGGTCAAATTTAATTGGACAATTGGACAGAATAAAATGCATCAAATTGGCTAGCAACAGAGCAGCACAAATTTCCAATCTTGGCACTGAAAGTATCTTTAAGGGACAAACTTTACTTTTTGCGCACAGTAGGTTTACCGACACTTCACCCTGGCTGTTGACTTGCCTAACATAAACAACTCCACCATATGCTAACAATGAAGCATCACTATATCCACGAAGTTCGGTATGGTCAGGTATGGTAACACAAGTTGTGAAACATACAATTTCCACTGATTTACAATATCCTGAGATGGCTCATCTTCCCAGCCTGCTCCTTGAACCCATAAGCGTTGAATTAAACACTTTGCTCCAACCACAACAGGACATATATATCCCAATGGATCATATATTTTGCTTATTTCTGACAAAATGACTCACTTGGTACACTCATGATCAACAGGTTTGACTGAATATGAAAACACATCGGAAATAGGGTTTCACTCGAGTCCTAATATTTTAAGGGATGAACTCTCCTTATCAAAAAAGGATATGTTCTATTGGTGGGCTTCCGGTATGGAAGACAACAAATCTGGGCAATTAGAGGACCACTTTTGTAGTTCAAAACCTCCACAATGAAGACGACCAATTAACTGCTTCTGAAGGTCCATAGCCTCACCTACAGAGTTAGAAAACCCAATGGTGTCATCGACATATGTGGAATTCAGAAGGAGCTCTGATGCTAATGGATAGTCATGTCCATGGTCATGAGCCAATTAGTGCAAGGTGCGAATAGGTATGGACTATAGTTTAGACCATATGTGACAGTACAAAGATTATAATCCTGTATTGGTTTGGAAGAATCAAATTTCCATAATATTTTTTGATATTTGACATCATCTTTATGGACAGCAATATTACGATACATTTGGCGTATGTCTGAACTGAAAACTATTGGAAAACACCTAAAGGAAACCAAAATTTTTACAATATCATTTTGGAGTGGGAGCCCAATCAGAAGTTCGTCATTAAGACTATGATCATTTGAGGATTTTGATGATCCATTAAAGACCACTCGAATTTTTTGAGATACATGGTCATCCTTCGCAACACAATGGTGAGGGACGTAATATGAAGGTGACTCAGGATAAGGGCAAGGTACCATATGGGACTGATCTAAATAATCTTTCATAAACTCACAATACAGTTTACAAAGAGTAGGATTTTTATTCAACCGATTTTCCAATAAATTAAAGCGCTTCAGTGCTTGATGCCTAGAGTCGCCTAATTTAGGACAAGACTCTTTGAAAGGAAGTCGTACAATATAGCGACCACTAGGATCCCTAGAATGGGTAGAAACAAAGAAATCCTCACACTTCTGTTCCTCAGGGCTTAGGAAGGTATTTTGTGGAAAACTCTCTAGCTCCCAAAACCTTTGCAAATTAGTGTCAATAGATGAAACACATGGAACAGATGTGCAAAGTGAAACAAACTCTTTGGGTGAGGAAGTGTCTCCTCCAATTAAAACCCATCCAAATATGGTTTTTATAGCACAAGGACCACCATTAGTACTCTTTTTCAAGCCTGGGATAATAATTTCAGAAAATAAAGGAATGCCTAATAAGAATTCTACACAACATGGTTGTCCAAAATGTTTGTCAGCTAAATCAAGATTTTTTAGGGAGTTCCATTTATTAGAATTCACTGGAGTACTACTACAAATAGAGTTTACAACAATAGCCTTAAATTCCAGGCAAGGAGAATAAGAAGTCTTTGGATACAATTTTATGTTTACAGTAGCTATGGAGGAACAAGTTGGCATTTTGTTTATGCCTTGGATTGGAGTACTATCTGGTAAAATTGGCAAATTTAGTTATTTCACACATTGCAAAGTCACAAAATTGGTTACACTCGCACAATCAAGTATTGAACGACAAGTCAACAACTCATCACTTGAACTACAAACAAAAACCTCAGCTGTGGCGAAAAGGGCAGCATTCTCAGTTAGAGACACATTAGGGGGTACATTAGCATAACACTGGACACCAACCGAGCTTTGGTTACCTTTGGGTTCACCTGAAGATGCGGAATACTTAGATTGTTGTTGAGGTGAAGACCTCTTTTCTGGGAAGTGTATCAAACTATGGTGTTTACGAGAACATTCTTTACACGATTTAGTAGTGGGGCAAGAGGGCACACCATGTGACTTGGAAAAACAATTATAACACATGCGCTGTGATTTCACAAAAGAATGTCGAGTAGGTATCCCGGCATCTAGGAATTTGTCACATTTGAACAAGGGGTGTGAATCTGTTTTGCAAAATAAACATGGACCATAATGATCAATCAGTCAATCCCACATAAACTGGTTTGGCTCGCTTCACCCTCCTTGACTTATTTCCAAATGAATTAGGGTAACTAGTGGGTTTTGGATCAACAAATAATGTACTATTTTCAAGGACTCGACAAGTTCTATTCAAAAATTTAGTCAAATCAAGATATCTCGAGATAGTTTTATCACTATGTTCAATTTCAAATCGAGTCTTTAGGGAGGGATCAATTTTTTGTAACATTAAGTTAAGTTTAGTAAAATCCCATAAATCAATACCATGGAAGCTAGGGCATCCATATTTTGGGAAAAAGTTGAAATAAGCTTTCTTAAATCAGAGGCACAATTAATTTTAGCAGGTGGGGCATTGTAAATTGAAAGCCAATAATCAGTTGCTAGAGCCCTTTTATTATCATAGCGCTCAATCAATGCATTGTACGCAACTGCATAATTGTCATCTGTCAATGCTATATTTTTTATTACCTCAGCAGCCTCGCCCTGCACCGCCATTTGCAGGTGCTGAAACCGCTGTATGTCACTAAGTGACCAACCTTTTTTCATGTACTAGAGTTCGGAACAAGTCAAAGAAGGCAGGGAAATCTCGCCTATTGCCAGAAAAGGTAGGTACATTTCTAGGGAGATCTAATTCCGCAGAAAATCCATGGTTGGAACTAGAAAGGTTGGCACCTGGGGTACCACTTTTGGGTAAAATATCAGCAGGGGTAAGTAACTCTTTTGCTATGGAACTAACACTGTATTTCATATCATCAAACTCATTACCTACTTTATGCTCCGTGTCAACATTTTCCTCCTTACTCATGCACAGTATATCCAAATGTAAAGACTCAAATAAAGCACAAGATGTACGAAAATCGTCTTAACGCGAGGAGAATAATCCTAACTTGGTTCTATCATTTTAGCAATCAATTGCAAGTTTGTACAGGTTTTGCATACGATTAAAATAGCTTTGTCGCTTCCTTATTAGTCTGTTAAGTAACTGCTCGTCTGCAGGCATGATTTTAGGTCAAAAAAACAATTTGGAAATCAAAATCGGCGGCAAAATCACCCGAAAATTGGTTTAATATTAGCGGATACGCGCACGGAATGTCACCCGTAGCTAATAGTAATAAGGCACAAATTTTCAATAAATTTTGGAAGATTTTCGCGAAGATTCACAAAGAAAATCCCTTGTTTTGGTTTGGAAAATGCGACTAAAAAATGTTGGGTTATGTAGACCCATATGACATACGTCAACCAAAGAACATGACGTGTCATGGTCGAAGAACAAATTTGGTTGGTTAGAAAATGGCAGCCGAAATTGAAAGCGTGGTTACTTGGCCAACGAAATAAAAACCGTTTTTTGCTCTGGGAAGGTCAAATCACAAAAAACGAACAAAAAAGTGAGTTAAATAATGAGACTGTATATCCACTGGGCAAATAGTAAATCAAATTTGGCGAAAAGGACCAATGTTTAGGATTGCATAAAATAAAAAAGGAAAAAAATATCAAATTAAATTGGCGATGCTCACTAAAACTTTCCACTTACTTGGATTTCTCGATCTACAGATGCAGGCCGGCCATTTTCCATGCGAATTGCTCGATGCTGTTGCTTCGACGACGATCGGATGGCAAAAGAACCCCGTGTGGGGGTGGGGAACGCGCGTGTCAAGCCAAAGTGAGCAAAAAACACGCGACCAATAAAAATTAAAAATATACGTGGGCAGCAATTCTTGAATTTGTAAAATCAATCATAAACAGATTTAGTAAATATATCAGCACAGTTTTCAGTTGAGCAAACATATTGAACGGTAAAAATCTTTTGTTAAAATAAATCTTTTATAAAATGATATTTTATATCAATGTGTTTGCTACGTTTTCAATTTTCAAAGTTCTTTATAGTTGTGATGGCACTTAAGTTATCACACTTTAAAATAACTTGTTGGTTTAATTCAAACTCTCCAAGAAGTCTTCTTAGATTGAGTTCTTGAACTGCTGTAGCTGCTGCTACATACTCAGCTTCCATCGAGCTCTGTGCTACACATGTCTGCTTCCGGGAAAACCAGGATATCGGATTTTCATTGTGAAAAGCAATAAAGCCACTTACGCTTTTTCTTGTTTGCTTATCACCTCCCCAATCTGCATCACACATAGCAGTTAAGCCACTTTGACCACATGTAAACTTTAAACCACTCCAAATTTATATTTCTAAAGGACACCAAATCAGACAAGAGCCATCAACCTCCTGACTGAAGCGCCACACCTATATACGGGGGGGCGAGTCAACTCGATTAAGAAAATTTAATTAGGATCACGTGACCCAGTTTTTCAGATTATTTTCAGTTATTTTGAACAAATAAAATGTTGTTTGAATAAGTTAAAGGCTTATACGTATTTAAAGACATACAATTTTTTCTATTTACTGAATGAACCTACCAAACAAAATCACAAGATTACGAACCGATTCATAACATAGGTTGTGATAGAAGTAATTTACCTAACGAGCGCCGAATTGGTACTAAACACACGTGTTAGGTATGTAGGTACAATATTTTTTCTATGAGGTTGTGGAAACCAAAATAAAGCATAACAATAAAAATAACTCATTTATTATATTTAATTTACTATATATATATCTTTGGATCAGCAGATGTTCGTTTTCATATTCATAAACAATAAAAATGCAAATTGCTTCATTAAACAACAAATAGGTTTTGCAATTCAACGCGGCAACGCAGCTTCAATTCTAGGAACAATCCCAGACGATACTGGTTTAGAGGAAATTTTTTATTGTTGATGTTTCCTTTTTTTTTTGTTTCTTTTTTAGTTTTACAATTTTATTTATTTCTTTGATTTTATTATTAATTTTATCAATTGTGATACATTAAGTGTAAAAGTAAGTAAGTAAGTTTTGTAGATATAGAAGAAAGTTTTGATTTACACTCAGATCATTCACCTATTATTCTAACTCTTAGTAAAAACATAATAAAGAAAGAAGCAAATATCTCACTAGTGACTGACTGACTGGATTAGTTTTAAACAGTCTGTCAGAAAAAATAAACCTATCAGTACCATTGCAAACGCCAGAACAAATCGATAAAGAAGTTGAATATTTTGTTACAAATATTCAACAGCAGCTTGGGAAAACAGTCCAAAACCAAAGAGAATTTTTAAGGGAAAAAACTATCCAAAGGAAATTAGATACCTTATATTGAAAAAAAGGAAACTAAGAAGAAAGTGGAAGCAAAGCCGTGATCCGCAGGACAAAACAAATCTCAACAACATGACGCAGCGCATTAGGCGAGAAATTCTAGTAATAAAAAATGAATCTATTAACCATTTTCTTAATGAACTTACAGATGATAAAAATACCGAATATTCCCTTTGGAAAGCAACCAAAGATTTTAAAAGACCAATTATCCAAATTCCACCCATACGAAAATCTAACAACCAGTGGGTAAGGAGTAACGAAGAAAAAGCAGATATTTTTGCATTTAGAAAAAACATGTCAGCCCCACGAAGCACCAGATGAACACTTTCATTTAAATGAACCCCATCAAATCGAGGACCATATTAAGCTTACATCACCAAAAGAAATATTAACAGAAATCAAAAATATTAATTCGAAAAAAGCCCCAGGGTATGATCTTATTAACGGGGTAGTCATAAAACAACTCCCCAGAAAAGCTATCGTAAAACTATGCAACCTAATTAATGCGCCTTTTAGGCTTAGGTATGTACCTAAACCGTGGAAAGTTGCAGAAGTTATCATGATTCCAAAACCGGGAAAACCACTCCATGACGTGTCATCTTACAGGCCAATATCTTTGCTGCCAATTATATCCAAGCTCTATGAAAAATTATTGCTTTAAAGAATAAAACCCATCATAGAAAGACAAGAAATTATCCCATCTCATCAATTTGGTTTTCGAGACAAGCATTCCACGATAGATCAAGTACACAGAATTACTAATATAATAAAAAAGCACTAGAAGAGGGAAAAGTTTGTTCTGCAGTTTTTCTAGATGTAGCACAAGCATTTGACAAAGTGTGGCATGAAGGCCTTAATTTCAAACTAAAACGGTTTCTGCCAAAACAATATTCGGATATTTTGGAATCATACATATCTGATAGACATTTTAGAGTAAAACAGGAAGACTCATACTCAAATTTAAGAGAAATCCAAGCAGGCGTGCCCCAGGGTAGCGTACTAGGCCCTTATCTATACTTATTATTCACTTGTGATATCCCAAAGCCGGAAAGTATCACTTAGCAACATTTGCCGATGATACTGGTTTATTGACGGTAGAAAAATCTATTGAAAAATGCATAGAAAAACTTCAGGATGCAGTCACCCAAGTTCACAGTTGGACCACAAAGTGGCGAATAAAATTAAATAAAACCAAATCAATTCATGTTGATTTTACAAACAAAAATATAAATCACATACAAATAACAATTAACAACATTCCAGTACCATGTTCGAATCAGACAAAATATCTAGGTATGACACTTGATGCCAAATTGCGCTGGAAAGCACATGTTAAGAAAAAAAAAAGAAGAACTTGAGATAAGGTATAGAAAAATGAACTGGCTAATTGAAAAGAAGTCCAATTTAACAATTCATAATAAGTTACTGCTTTATAGACAAATACTGAAACCAGTATGGACATATGGTATTCAACTATGGGGTTGTGCTAAAGAGAGTAACATTCTAGTTGTACAGATATTTCAAAATAAAGTATTAAGAAACATTGTGAATGCACCTTGGTACGTTCGAAATAGTGACCTTCATCGAGATCTAAAAATCGAAACTGTAGCAGAGACTATAAAAAAGTACGCAAAAAGCCATGAAGATAGACTCCATCGGCATGTGAATGTGGAAGCAATTCAGCTTCTAGACAATACTATGCTAGGTCGAAGACTAAAAAGAGTGAAGCCGTTTGAGCTAGTAAACTAAGTGAATTACACCTAAAACAAAATAATGCTATAAACACAACACAATTGTGAGTTACAGACTAAACAAAGCGGGGAGAACTGTTGAGTGAACCCTAAGTTTAAATCTGACTTTTCTAGTAAATTAAGTTAAATCAAAATTGCTAATTAGTCTTACTGACTAGATTGTAATACAAAAAACACAGTGTGTTTGACAAATAAAAAAAATTAAAAAAAAATTGTTATACATCAAGATATATCTGAAGGTCTTTAATATCCTTTTGAAATAACCCACGAAAATCCTTTCCAATATGATCCAAGGATACGAACAGCAAACTAGTTTTAATATCTTTGTTCTGAATGTGTTTGGTGGCAGGCTCATAGTAGCAATATGTGCTCCATTCTTTATTGTAGCTAAATCTTCTTCGGAATTTTCGGCATTTTCTATCACAGTAAACAAACAATTTTTTTTTATTTATAATAAGAAATGTCACCACTTAGTTTTTGACGAAAATATAGGCTTTGTTATTTACTCTATTCTGTTGTTTTTCCTGATGCTATTGGAAAACTAGCCCACTTATGTTTTTTGGCAAAAATCAACGTCAGTGCCAAACTCAAAATGTGTTGTTTATTTGATTTATTATCAGCCATTTGCAACAACATATTTAGGGGTCACCTAGCACTAGCTGCCACCTAAATTTAGGAATTAAGGAAGTGTTTCGTTTGTTATGGTTATTAGGTGATCCCTGAATCTAGGGGCCCGTTTTTGACTTCCTAGCGCTTCTCTAAACCTAAACCTAACCTAGAAAAAGGATACAGTTGTGATGTTTTTTGTACACAAATTAAAAAAAATCTTTTATTTTTAAAAAGATGGATATTGTGGAAGAAAACGAGGTCTTACAAGATGACTTGGATATTTTGGAGGTGGTTTAGGAGAGCTTACCAAGGAGATTATAGTATAGAAGCTACCACTTCAAAGAAATGGACAATTTGACATTTTTTAAACGATTTAGGTTAACAAAACCAACACTTTTAAATATTTTGGAACATTATATATACAAGGTATCCCAGATAAAAGCAACATAGGGTCTTATGGAGTTTTCGGAATTGGTAAGTGATACAATCTTGCTTGAATGAGAAAAAAGTTGCGCCATTTCGAGACCAACTAGATGTTGTACCGAAATTAAAAATATCTACAGAGGTGTTCAAAAAAATCAAAGAAAATCCAGAAATTGTGTTTTTAAAAACTAAAATATCGTGGCCATCTGGTAAACAAGTTTAATAAAATTTAGTAGTTTTGTATTAGCGACTACGGTCAATCGAATGACGTTAACGATTTTTTTCTAGGCATCCTAATTTCAATTTTTTAAAAACACACAGTTTTTAGTTTTTGATCAATATTTCAAAACCCCCTGTAAATATTTTTAATTTCAATACAATATCAGATTGGGCGCGGAATAGCGCAACTTTTTTCTCATTTAACCAAAATTGTATCTCTTATCTTCCGAAATCCCAATAAGACCCCATGTAGTTGCTTTTATCTGGGACGACCCTGTATACAAAAATCGTTGCGTTTTTTATTAAAAAAAGAACAGGATTCTTTATAAGTTCAGGACATTTTCTGCCCTGTGTATGGATTTTTTATTTTTATTTTTATTTTTATTTTTATTTTTATTTTTATTTTTATTTTTATTTTTATTTTTATTTTTATTTTTATTTTTATTTTTATTTTTATTTTTATTTTTATTTTTATTTTTATTTTTATTTTTATTTTTATTTTTATTTTTATTTTTATTTTTATTTTTATTTTTATTTTTATTTTTATTTTTATTTTTATTTTTATTTTTATTTTTATTTTTATTTTTATTTTTATTTTTATTTTTATTTTTATTTTTATTTTTATTTTTATTTTTATTTTTATTTTTATTTTTATTTTTATTTTTATTTTTATTTTTATTTTTATTTTTATTTTTATTTTTATTTTTATTTTTATTTTTATTTTTATTTTTATTTTTATTTTTATTTTTATTTTTATTTTTATTTTTATTTTTATTTTTATTTTTATTTTTATTTTTATTTTTATTTTTATTTTTATTTTTATTTTTATTTTTATTTTTATTTTTATTTTTATTTTTATTTTTATTTTTATTTTTATTTTTATTTTTATTTTTATTTTTATTTTTATTTTTATTTTTATTTTTATTTTTATTTTTATTTTTATTTTTATTTTTATTTTTATTTTTATTTTTATTTTTATTTTTATTTTTATTTTTATTTTTATTTTTATTTTTATTTTTATTTTTATTTTTATTTTTATTTTTATTTTTATTTTTATTTTTATTTTTATTTTTATTTTTATTTTTATTTTTATTTTTATTTTTATTTTTATTTTTATTTTTATTTTTATTTTTATTTTTATTTTTATTTTTATTTTTATTTTTATTTTTATTTTTATTTTTATTTTTATTTTTATTTTTATTTTTATTTTTATTTTTATTTTTATTTTTATTTTTATTTTTATTTTTATTTTTATTTTTATTTTTATTTTTATTTTTATTTTTATTTTTATTTTTATTTTTATTTTTATTTTTTTTTCCGTCCCTAGCACCCCTAGTGTATCGCGCTCGAATTTTGCCGCTTACTCGGGAACGCTTCGACGTAGAAGGATGAAATTTGGCGCACTGATTAAGAACTTACGGGAGACCAAAAACCGTCAAAAAGTGACTTTTTTGATGTACCTCCGTTGGCACACCATAAGTGTCCAGGGGATTATTCTAGAAACTTGAGATTTTGCACAAGTGTACTCTTATGTGTGGTCAGGAAGCCTATTGTTTTTCAGCCAGATCGGAAAAAGTCAAGTGCCCCATTTTGGGGCTCTTCTGAATCCCTGCAGTGACGCATTTTCACTGTACAATAAAATTGGTCAGAATTTCACTGTTTATTTGCCGTTTTTTAAAATATATCTGGTCATTACTCCAAAACTGTTCAATGCATTTTAACCAAATTTTAAACATTTGCGGACCTAAGGGAGTGTTCGGTAACCGTATAGTTGGTTTTTAAAATACATTTTTGGTTTTTGAGGATTTTTCAAAAACTATGCAAGGTTTTTGCAGTCAAAAATACTGAATCGAGAAATTTTTTTGTCCTTACGCTTTTTGACAGTTCTCGAACTGCTATCTTTTTAAGAAAATACCAAAATATTTTCTAAAAAAAGTTCGACTTTTCTAAGTTGTACCGTTTTTGAGTTTGAAAAATAAATAGTAAAAAACACGCAAAAATCTCAACAGAAATAACACGCATTTTTACAAAAATCGCGATATCTTTAAAACAGTGGGTCTGAATTGGACAAAAATTACACTGCTCACTTCGCCGAACCTTTCTACATAAAACTCTATTTATAGTTTTAACCTTAATGTAGAGGGCGCTGGTGTAGGGCACTTAACATTTATCAAAACGGTCCAAAATTAATAAAAATCTTATAAAATTATATAGGAATTTGCAAATATTTTTTAAAATATTATTGCAATAATAATAGGATTAATTTCATGTTAAAGAGCAGAACAAAATCTATAAAATGACATATGTCATTTTCAAGTTATGGCAAATTTTATGTCCGTAGGTTTATTTTTAAATTATATTCCGCGAGAAATATTGGTACAGAGTTAACGAAATACAATATTATAGACAAATTGGTTAAAAATGAAACTCTTTTTGGTGCACTGTTTTTGTGGTATGAGAGAAGCAGGAGCTACAATTCGTTACATTATAAAAAATTATCTGGGACCTATGGTTTTTGAAATTTAACGCAAAATGTTTAAAAAGCTCCATAAATTTCAAGTATTTTTATTTAAAACAATTACACTATCTTCAAAACTATGCCTCAGATTTTGACGTAAGTTATACCATTCGCTTACTCAGACCTTTTTACATAATAATCAGTCAACAGTTTTTTCACTTTCATAGAGCGCACAGTAACCAGAAATAAAAATTATCTTGTAGATATTAAGAAATTCGCAAATGCCACATTAAACTATAGTAAAGTAATACTGTCATTTTAAAGAGCAGAGTAAAATTTGCAAAATACCAGATGTCATTTTTAAGACAGTGTCTAATTTTAAGTTCCTAGGGTAATTCTTTGGACTATATATTATGCAAAATGTTTGGCAAAAACTAATATTAGGTAGTATTTTACATGACAAATGCAACGGATAAAAGTGACCTTAATATTTTTTAAAGCAATAATTTTTTTGCTTGACCGGAGTGAGAGCTACATATTTTAGCAATAAAAAGGCACATTGTTTGAAACTCGTAGACAATGATTGTGTAGAAATAAAATTTCGGACTTCCATTGTCTCTAATTATTTTAAAACACGACGTTTCGGTTAGTAAGTATCTCTAACCGTTATCAAGTGTAAACTAAACAATCTAGTCTCTAGGCTACTACTTATACTACTTGGTGTGCAGTCAGGTGTGACGGCCCGCCCCCTTTTTAATCGTAAGACGCCTGTTTCCTTAAGGAGTGGTTTCCATATGTTTGGTATGTCCGTGCTTGGTTGACTGAAAACTTCTTTATTCTGCATTATAAACGCAGCTTCAATAAACTTTCGTTTTCGCCAATGCGACTCCTTATGTAAAACTTAAGCTTCTGACCACTGAATCCTGTGATCATTTGACCATGCATGATCTGCTAAACCGGATTTTTCAATATCCCCTAATTGGGTACTTTTTAGATGTTCATTTACTCTAACCTGAAGAGGGCGTTTCGATTCACCTACATATGATTTACCACACTCACACGGGATTTGGTAAATACATTCCTTATTATTTGAGGGATTGTCTGGTTTTGTTTTAGTTACAAAACTTCTTATCGTATTTCCCGAAGAAAATACTGTTTTTATATTATAGTGTTTAGCTATTCGTCTTATGTTTTTTGAAATCCCTTGAACATATGGAATGTTAAACACCTAACGGATTATTATTTTGAGAATTTGGTACATTTAGTTTGTTTTTAATTTTAAATATCGTTGAGTTTATTAATTTCTCGGAATAACCATTCTGTTGTAAGTCCTTTTTAATGTTGTTAATTTCTGTGGTTAATTCTTCATTATTACTACAAATATTTACGGCTCTTAAATACAAACTTCTTATAACTCCTTGTTTTGTAGCAACAGAATGATTAGACTTAAAATTTAGGTACTGTCCCGTGTGTGTAGGTTTCCTATATACAGTGGTTTGAATGTTTCTGTCTAATCGTTTGACAAGAACATCCAAAAAAGGTAAGGTCAAATCTTTTTCAATTTCCATGGTGCACTTAGAACATTTTGTCGAGGTTTTAAAAGATATCGAATTAGATCCCGGCGATAGATTTGTAAGTTTTGATGTAGAAAGTCTCTACACCAACGTGCCAATAAATGAGTCACTCAGTATCATCAAAAAAAAAAAAAATACAAACTGATGATACACTTCATGATAGAACAACGCTATCGGTGGAGGGGGTGATGGATCTTTTGGAGCTCTGTCTCCCTAACTCTTACTTTCAAGTGAAAGATAAGTTTTACGCGCAAAATGATGAACTCCCAATGGGTTCATCTCTTTCGCCAGTGGTAGCAAACATCTACATGAAGTGGTTCGAGGACCATGCGATCAACACAGCAAGAGTCAAACCAAAACTATGGCTACGATACATGGATGACACATTTATTATATGGCCGGAAAATGATGACGAAGTACAAAATTTTCTACACCATTTAAACGGTATTCGACCAACAGTCAAGTGCACCATGGAAATTGAAAAAGATTCGGCCTTACCTTTTTTTGGATGTTCTTGTCAAACGATTAGACAGAAACATTCAAACCACTGTATATAGGAAACCTACACACACGGGACAGTACCTAAATTTTAAGTCTAATCATTCTGTTGCAACAAAACAGGGAGTTATAAGAAGTTTGTATTTAAGAGCCGTAAATATATGTAGTAATAATGAAGAATTAACCACAGATATTAACAATATTAAAAAGAACTTACAACAGAATGGTTATTCCGAGAAATTAATAAACTCAACGATATTTAAAATTAAAAACAAACTAAATGTACCAAATTCTCAAAATAATAATCCGTTAGGTGTTATTAACAGTCCATATGTTCAAGGGATTTCAGAAAACATAAGACGAATAGCTAAACACTATAATATAAAAACAGTATTTTCTTCGGGAAATACGATAAGAAGTTTTGTAACTAAAACAAAACCAGACAATCCCTCAAATAATAAGGAATGTATTTACCAAATCCCGTGTGAGTGTGGTAAATCATATGTAGGTGAAACGAAACGCCCTCTTCAGGTTAGAGTAAATGAACATCTAAAAAGTACCCAATTAGGGGATATTGAAAAATCCGGTTTAGCAGATCATGCATGGTCAAATGATCACAGGATTCAGTGGTCAGAAGCTAAAGTTTTACATAAGGAGTCGCATAGGCGAAAACGAAAGTTTATTGAAGCTGCGTTTATAATGCAGAATAAAGAAGTTTTCAGTCAAACAAGCACGGACATACCAAACATATGGAAACCACTCCTTAAGGAAAACAGGCGTCTTACGATTAAAAAGGGGGCGGGCCGTCACACCTGACTGCACACCATGTAGTATAAGTAGTAGCCTAGAGACTAGATTGTTTAGTTTACACTTGATAACGGTTAGAGATACTTACTAACCGAAACGTCGTGTTTAACATAATTAAAGACAATGGAAGTCCGAAATTTTATTTCTAATAAAAAGGCACTTTTAATATATTATCTTAAAATTAAATTAAATTATTCGATAAATTATTATTAAAGTACAGTGATAATAACAGTTAGTAGTTGTAAGGGGCTGACAAAGGCAAATAATAAGTTAAAAAATAAATTAAACATAATTTTGACTAATTTATAACGTACTTTAATTTAATATAAGGTAAAAATTTGTTAAATGATGTTAGTTCCCGCTAAATTTCGCGGTGTTTGTAAATTTTAAAACCACACAATTGAATGACGGACAGAGTGCATTTTCGCGCATTGTGGACATGCGCACCAAGAATCAGTGAAATCCTTTTTCGACCGCCTCGAGAAATGGCGTGTTAATTTACTTTCTCCAACTATTTTAAATTTCTACACTTGAAAGTGCTCGATTTTGGTGTACTGAAGCATAGAACTAGAAACTTCAGCCCTTCAGCTACGTGGTGACATCATTAGATCCAGATAGGGGCCCCTTGGAAGTGGAGAAATTGGCTGCAAACTGGTGAGTGCTTTGTCTCTGATTTCCGTTGTGTGGTACCCACAATTAACCTATGGACCTTTTAATTATTTCGTAATTTCATATCAATATATTTATGTTTGCTCGCGCTTTCATTAATTAAAATATATACAGTCCATTGCATTTATCGTTTTTCTTACTGCGGGCATAACATAAGTGGTCCTTCGAACCGGATTATTTAAAATTTACTCCATACGACGGTATTAATAAGTCGGCCATTTTCTCACAAGCCGAGATCAAGGCCTTGAGACGAGTATTGAAACGAGAGAGATTTTCGCTCGACCTTCGGTAGCGGCGCAGGTCACCTATTTTTCGGTCCGCTGCTATGGTAACGTACCGTGGTCATTCAGTAAACAAACCGAAGCAATCAAAACAAACAAGCACATGTTCAGTGTGTTAGGTGTGTTCCATATCATTTCGATATTTAAAACAATTTTCATCAATTGCGATAAATTAGTGCATATTTTCGACAATTCGTCATTTTTCTATTTCAGAAGCATTAATTTTGCGTTAATTGTATATTTACCGACATTTCTGTGATTAGATGTGTTCCATATCATTTCGATATTTAAAACAATTTTCATCAATTGCGATAAATTAGTGCATATTTTCGACAATTCGTCATTTTTCTATTTCAGAAGCATTAATTTAGCGTTAATTGTATATTTACCGACAATTTCGTCATTTCAAAGGTAAAATCATGTCTGTCAAAAAAGCCGTGCAAAAACGCAAGGGTTTTTTATCTGCGTTCACCGAGTGTTATGTGTTTTCACAGACCGCGGCATCGGACGAAAAAGCGAGAAACGAGTTTCAAGTGAGGTATTCCGATTTGGATGAAACCTTCGATAAATGCATGCTGGCACATAATGATGTCATTATGTTGATAGACGACTCGGACGACGAGGAGTTTAAAACGCAGGATGCGATCCTTTCAGAAACTCGTAAATATTTTTATGCGTGTAAGGGGGTTTACTCTAAAATATTTCCGGTTGAGGCCCCATCCTTTTCGGGATCATATGTTCGACAAAACGAAACTCCAAAACTCAAAGAGTTAGGTATTCCCATATTTCGAGGTGATAAAAAATTATGGCCAAGCTTTTTCGATCTTTTGAATAACATTATAGATCAAAATCAAAGTCTAAGTAACGTTCGAAAACTTCAATATTTATTTTCATATCTCGAGGATGAGCCTTTAAAATTGATATCAGGGATTAGCTTATCTGATCAAAATTATAAAATTGCTTACGACAAATTAGTCAATAGATATCAAAACAAGCGAGACCTCGCAAATGATGCTTTAAGCACAATTATGAACTCCACCTTAAAAAACGAGTCAGCTAAAGAATTGCGTAATTTAATTGACACCTTTTCTGAATCCCTAGAAATTTTAAAATCACTTAGCTTTGACGTTGACAGTTGGGACTTTATTATTTTTTTCATTTTGTTAGAAAAATTGGATATTCCGACGCGTTCAAATTTCGAAATGAGTCACGCCAATACTAATACCGAAATTCCCACTTTCCAGTCACTTTTTCAATTTCTAGAAAAAATATGTAAAGTTTTGGAATCACTTCCTCAATCAACAGCACCCAAAAAGGTGCCTACCTATCAAAAATCAAATTCTATGCAAAATCAGTTTGGGCAAAAGCCTACCTATAATTCATCCAATTCGCCTTTTATAGGACTGGCTGGCACCTCAACTAATTCAAGTACGGGAATAAAATGTCTCCGGTGTAATCAAGGTCACGTGCTTTCGAAATGTCAAACAATTCTTGATCTCTTACCTATCGATCGCCTATCTTTCGTCAAGCAGAAAAAATTATGTCTAGCGTGTTTTTATCCCTTGCATGGGGTAGATACGTGCAAATCAAAATATTCATGCAGGACTTGCAATAGTAAAAGGCACCACACTTTAACTCATATCTTAGAAACTAATCAAGAGTCTGGAAGCCAAGATACTGGTCCTGTCATTCACACACCACCTGTCAATAATCTTCATGTGTCATTAAATACCTCAGGACCTTTAGGTACCTTTCTTTTATGCACCGCCATAATAGATGTTATGGACGGTTGCGGAAATTTTCAACCTGTAAGGGCACTGCTTGATTCTGGATCACAGACAGGATTCATCAGCGAAAAGTGTATTCAGCGTCTTAATCTTCCTAGGCTAAGTTACACCACTGAAATATTCGGATTAAATCAGATGTCTTCTTTTACTTCCAAAGGGCTCGTTCAATGTCACATTAAGCCACAAGGACAGGTCACTCCTTTACTTAATTTCGAAGCAATTGTCGTTCCACAATTATGTTCCAATATGCCTACATTCACTTTGAACGATAATCAGTGGAAACACTTGGAAAACCTTAAACTTGCCAACCCTTTCAAATCAAATCTAGACCTGTGGACCTAGTTATTGGTTGCAAGCTATTTGCACAGATATTCAAGGAGGGCAAGGTTCTTGGACAAATAGGGCAACTTTAAGCCCTTGAAACTATCTTTGGCTGGGTCGTCATGGGAAAAGTTGACGAAGTAGGTAGTCTTACGGAACGAACCAGTTGTTTTTTAACGAGTCATTCACCTCCTTTAGAGGTCATTCTTCCTAGGTTTTGGGAAATCGAACATTTGCCTAAAAAACAAATCTTATAAAAGGAAGAAAGACAAGCAGAATCAATTTTTACTGCGAGTGTAGTACGGCAACCGAGCGGTAGATTCATGGTAGATCTTCCGTTTAAAGATAAAATAAACCCTGGCCTAGGAAATACTTATCCGCAAGCTTATCGTAGATCTGTACACTGCCTATTCAAGTTTCATGCAAGACTATATCGATTCTAATCATATGAGTTTAGTTTTATCTAGTCAACCAAAAGTCGACGTATCATGTTTTTTAGCACATCATTGCGTACTAAAGCCGGAAAGCTTAAGTACAAAATTAAGGGTAGTCTGGGATTGTTCGGCAGTCACCCCAAAAAATATTAGTCTCAATGACACGTTGTTATCTGGACCGAAACTTCAAAAGAATATTGCTTCTTTACTTCTTACGTTTCATCTTAATCCTATTGCCTACATTGCTGATATCAAACAGATGTTCCGTCAAGTCCTTATCAATCCTTATCACCGTCCTTATCAAAAGATATTGTGGAGGTTTTCTCCACAGGACCCACTTTCAGTGTGGGAACTTTCTACTGTCACTTTTGGCATGACATGCTCACCTTTTCTAGCCATGCGTACATTAAATGAGCTGGCAGAGAGAGAAAAGGAACGTTTTCCTATGGCTAGTACTGTTCTAAAAACTTCAATCTATATCGACGATATCTTGGGAACTAGCCCTTCGCTTTCTGAAGCTCTCTCCCTTCAAACAGAACTCAATGATTTGTTGAAGTCGGGAGGATTTGAACTTAAAAAATGGGCAAGCAATTGTCCTGAGTTATTGGCAACATTGCCAGAGTCCGATTATCAAATGCCTCTCTCTTTCGACAAGGAGGAACCCCACTTTATTAAAGTTTTAGTACTTCAATGGCATCCAAAAAATGACATTTTTTCTTATCAATGCCGAATGAAGGACAAACCCCCAACCAAACGTTCTATTTTATCTATCATAGGAACAATCTTCGATCCCTTAGGTTTTCTTTGTCCCTTGTTGCTACAAGCAAAATTTATTTTGCAACAGTTGTGGTTATCGAAAATAGGCTGGGACGAAGAACCAGATTCTTCTATCATCGACTCTTGGAACAAACTTCGTTCTGAATTTCCGCTTCTTTACAATTTTCAATTACCCCGACAAATCAAACTGTCAAAAATCAAAACCTGTCAAATCATCGGCTTCTGTGACGCTTCAATTCGAGGCTACGCAGGCGTCGTATATTTTCGTGTAGAAGAGGAAAACAATATCTCTGTTTCTCACATATCTGCAAAATCTAGGGTCGCGCCTATAAAGTCACAAACTTTGGCAAGGGTAGAACTCCTAGGCGCATTTCTTTTAAGCGAATTAATTGACTTCGTTTTATCTAGCTATGAAGAAAAAATAACTTTTACAAATATCGTTACTTTCTGCGATTCGCAAGTCGTATTGAACTGGCTTTCATCCCCTCCTAATCGCTGGCAAACCTTTGTTGGAAATCGAGTCAGTAGAATCCAAGAAGTCATTCTTTTAAGCTCGTGGCGCTACATTCTTTCTGCTCTAAATGCAGCCGATATTGCGTCACGAGGGGCCACCCCTTCACAGCTCATGTCACATGACATGTGGTGGAACGCACCGTCGTTTTTGTGGTCTCCCGAAAACGAATGGCCCGATTTTCATAAATCAAAAATGCCGATTGATTTCGGAGATATTAATCTGGAGGAAAAGCCAAAGGTCTGTTGCAATGCGATAATTGACGTTAACTTCTTAGATCAGCTTCTTATCAAATATTCATCTATATCAAAAATTCAACGTATCATTTGTTATGTCCTTCGAATAGTTAACCTTTTTCAAAACCATTCCTATCAAAAACCCACTAAGCCGCCGGACCAAAAAGTTATTTTTGAGAATATTGTTTTTCCTACCACCGGTGAGATGCAAAGTGCGTTATACCTTCTTATCAAACGCGTTCAAGGTTCTTGTTTTTCTGAGCTTTTTTCCGCGTTATCTATTGTGTATCCATTTGGATACGCAGGCCTTCAGATTGGATACCCAGTAAATAGGAAGTGGATACCAATTTTGAGCCTTGGCCTTTCATAAAATATAATTAAAATACAGGGTGTAATTTAAATGAAGAACCAATCTTTAAGAGATGGTGCGGAAGGTCCAAAGCAGACAAAAAGTTCAAATAACTTTTGGCCAAGTTATAGCATTTTTTAAGTTGGGAAAGTAGGAAAAAGCGATGAATTTTTAAAATATCAAATTAAACAACGTTGTTTTTTTCCAAGAAAATATAGATAGGTTAAGGATACAGTGTGGCCAAATAATCTTTGGAATATGTATAAATTTCTCAATTCTTTTAAGAATTAATATTTTTATGAGCTATAAAATTTACACAAAAAAAATTGAAATAGATTTTTGTACATGTCTAAAGGCCCCTTAAAACAAATATAAAATAATAATATTAGCACTATATTTTAACGATTTTTGGTAATAATGTTGAGTATTTCTATTTATTTTCAAATAATTTTACCATTTAATTATTACCCTTATTGTCATGCATAATTTCAGAAATTGTCGATTTTCCGTAATGATTTTTAAGGAAGTTATAACAAAAAAATATACTCTGCCAATCTATGGGCACCTAAGCTCACACTAAGTACTGTAGTTATAGTGTACATGTAAGCTAATATAACTAAAAACTGAAATATATTTTATTCAACTCCAGACTCAATTACCTTTCATTTGATACCACACAAGCCATGTTTTGCCATAAACTCTAATTTTTAAAATATACCCCCACCCTTTTTTAAAAAACTAAAATTTATTTTGTTTAACTCCAGACTCATTTACCTTTTGTTTGATATTATACACGCCATATTTTCACATAAACTCTAATTTTTGACATCTACCCCCACCCTTTTTTTTTAAATAACTTAAAATTCATTTTGTTTAACTCCAGACTTAATTACCTTTCGTTTGATATCACACGCGCCATATTTTCACATAAACTCTCATTTTTGAAATCTACCCCCACCCTTTTATGTGACTTGCGTTGGGTGGATTTCGTTCATTTTTTAATGGGACCACCAAGGCCCAAGACACAGTCTAGGTACCAAATTTCATTTAAATCGGACAAGCGGTTTTTGAGTTATGCGGGTTGGTCGTTACAGACAGACATACAGACAGACAAACAGACAGACATACAGACAGACAGACAGACAGACAGACAGACAGACAGACAGACGGCAAGACAAAAAAGTTTCAAAATCATCTGAAACGCAAAGATATATAATTTTTTTTTTAAATCGGAGCAACTTTTTTTTTCTCGAAAAAATTAGGATCACCATAGCTCACACTAATATAGTATAGTAATAGTGTGAGCTAATAATAGCTGTTAAGTTTGGCACCCTTTATCTAACAAATAAAGAAGTATGATGCAAAATATAATAAGAAAAAATCCTTCTTTTGATCTTTTCTACCACCTACTAAAGTTTGCTATTATTACACCCTGATATTATGTTAAATGTTTGTATGTTATGGTAAGAATTTTAAGATATTTGAAAGTATCATTTTGGTCTGAAAAAAAACAATTTATAAAAGTGAGCGCTTTTCAAATATACCTGGTGGGCAAAAGACCCGACAAAATGTTTTTCGTTATAACTTTCCAACTATAACACCAATTTTACCAAAGCAAAGAGTAGTTGGCAGGGATTGATTGATCGGACATTTGTGTAAAAGTATATTTTTGTCCACCATCCTGACCCTTGAAAGAGGCTTGTTTATTCTTAAGTTGGAAATGTGTGGAAACTTTGGATATTTTTTTTGTTTGTAGAAAAGCTCTATCTTTGTTAAGCACAACGAGATCTGAATCGTTAAAAACGATTTCAGTCCCTAAAAATTGATTTTCTCTTCAACTATATTGTTTTACAGGTTGTAACGATTGTCTTCTAAATCCTGTCTTCCTCATAAATAAATTTTTGCCGAACCGATTTTAATAAAATATAAAGTGGAACAGATTGATTGCTTTTAAAAGATCACTATTAAAATTTGCCGTCATTGTAAAATCCAAAATGGCGGACATAAAAACTTTACTTTTTAAAATGGCTGTTTATTCTTATATTTTTTGAAAATTTTTTGATTTTTTACGGAAAAGTTTTACAGATTATGCGATTGCCTTGCCATTTCTATGTGCATTCATATCCTCATAAATTCATTATTACTAAACCGACAATAAAATAAAAAGCATCATGGCGAAATTCTCCGTCAACTCTAAATATAATATGGCTTACTAAATCGAATTTGACCCTCCATAAAGGATAGTTGTTTCTTATATTACGAGAAATTTTTCGACCCTTTTTTGAATATATTTATAAGATCCACCACTCACAACGAGGTACTAATCATATAAAAATAAATCCTCGCAACATACAAAGAAATGATCCTTCCAAGAAGGACAAGCTTGACTTTTTTTCCAACATCTTGGATTTAAATATGTAGGAAAATTTCAATAGTTTGGTTCAAAGAGCAATATTTCTTTTTTTATTATTGAAATCGGTTCAGTGAATTTATAAGGAAATTATTGCAGACAGAAGTTAAAGCAACAGTTGGAATAACAATTATTTAAAGAACCACTAAACGGATTTTATAGATTTTATAGAATAAAAGATTAATGAATTTATGAGGAAATGATACTTGATCAAGTATCAAGGAAAATATGTAATTTTTTGAGACCGTGAGTCTGTCGCATGAGCAAAGCGAGAGTTACACATTTAAGGGATGAAAAATGCACTTTTTAATAACTGTGTATGAGTTCGATATTAACTTAAATTAAAACTGGTAAATTAAATTTGCAAAGCAACTTATTGACAAAAGTAACTTTGCGAAGCAAATTTTATTAACACAAATTTATGAACCAATAATAATTTTCCAAATTCTTGGTTTGAAACTTGTAGACAATGATATTGTTTCCAATCCCTAAAATGTTATTGTGCGATATAAATGGAAACACTGTTAAACATATTTTTTATAAATAATTAAACACAAAATCTCGCCGCAGGCGAGAGGCTTAGCGAAAATCAATGCTGCAACAGTTTTAAAAGTGTTGGATGTAAAAAATTTGCGAAGCAAATTATTCTCAACACAAGTTTGTTTGCGAAGTAAATTTGTTTATAAACTAATTTGCGAAGCAAATTTTTCTCAACACAAATTTGTTTGCGAAGTAAATTTTTTAATAAACTAAATTTTTTCAACACAAATTTGCGAAGCAAATTTGTGATACGGATGTTTTCGCGTAGCGAAAATCATCCGTATGTTTATTGATTTTCGCTTGTGGCGAAAATCAATTACTTGAGCCGCCTCGGCCGTAACATTATTTTTATTATTTTTATTTTTATTTTTATTCCGTCCCTAGCACCCCTAGTGTATCGCGCTCGAATTTTGACGCTTACTCGGGAACGCTTCGACATAGAAGGATGAAATTTGGCGAACTGATTAAGAACTTATGGGAGACCAAAAATGTCAATTTTGGGTCAAATGGGAAAATTTTAAGTAGGGGAAATAGGGGAAAAACCGTCAAAAAGTGACTTTTTTTGATGTACCTCGGTTGGCACACCATAAGTGTCCAGAGGATTATTCTAGAAACTTGAGATTTTGCACAAGTATAATCTTATGTGTGGTCAGGAAGCCTATTGTTTTTCAGCCATATCGGAAAAAGCCAAGTGCCCCATTTTGGGGCTCTTCTGAATCCCTGCAGTGACGCATTTTCACTATACAATAAAATTTGTCAGAATTTCACTGTTTATTTGCCGTTTTTTAAAATATATCTGGACATTACTCCAAAACTGTTGAGCCCATTTTAACCAAATTTTAAACATTTGCGGACCTAAGGGAGTGTTCGGTAACCGTATAGTTGGTTTTTTAAATTAGTTTTTGGTTTTTGAGTTTTGAGGATTTTTCAAAAACTATGCAAGGTTTTTGCAGTCAAAAATACTGAATCGAGAAATTTTTTTGCCCTTACACTTTTTGACAGTTCTCGAACTGCTATCTTTTTAAGAAAATTCCAAAATATTTTCTAAAAAAGTTCGACTTTTGTAAGTTGTACCGTTTTTGAGTTTGAAAAATAAATACTAAAAAACACGCAAAAATCACAACGGAAATAACACGCATTAACACGCATTTTTACAAAAATCGCGATATCTTTAAAACAGTA
Source organism: Aspidapion aeneum (assembly GCA_963576565.1). Classification (NCBI taxonomy): domain Eukaryota; kingdom Metazoa; phylum Arthropoda; class Insecta; order Coleoptera; family Brentidae; genus Aspidapion; species Aspidapion aeneum. The sequence goes on along the minus strand of OY755039.1, from coordinate 60,943,580 downwards.
GGTCCGAATTGGACAAAATTTACACTACTCGCTTCGCCGAACCTTTCTACATAAAACTTTATTTATAGTTTTAACCTTAATGTAGAGGGCGCTGGTGTAGGGCACTTAACATTTATCAAAACGTTCCAAAATTAATAAAAATCTTATAAAATTAAAGGAATTTGCAAATATTTTTTGAAATATAATTCCAATAATAATAGGATTAATTTCATGTTAAAGAAGAGACAAAAATCTATAAAATGACATATGTTATTTTTAAGTTATGACAAAACTTTAGTTTCTAGGTTTATTTTTTGTTCAAATACCGCGAAAAATATTTGTAAAACGTCAACGAAATAGAATCTTATACACAAATTGGTTGAAATTAAAACTTTTTTTGATGCATTGAGTCTGTAGCATGAGAGGAGCCAGAGCTACAATTCGTTTCATTATAAAATTAATTATCTTGGACCGATAGTTTTTGATACTTATCCCAAAATATTTAAAAAGCTCAATAAATTTCATGTATTTTTATTTAAAAAATTACGATATCTTCAAAACCATACGTCAGATTTTGACGGAAGTTACACCATTCGCTTACTCGAACCTTTTTACATAGTAATCAGTCAACAGTTTTATCATTTTTATAGAGCGCGCTTAACAAAGTAACCACAATTAAAAATTGTCGGTTCATAGAAAAGAAATTCGCAAATGCCACATTTAACTATAGTATAGTATACTTTCATTTTAAAGAGCAGAATAAAATTTGCAAAATAGCAGATGTCATTTTTAAGTCAGTGTCTTAATTCTTCGTAGGTTAATTCCTTGGATTATATATTAGGCAGAATGTTTGCCAAAAACTAATATTAGTATTTTACACGCCAAATTCAAAGGATAAAAGTGACATTAATATTTTTTTAAAGCAATAAGTTTTTAGCATGGGGGTAGCGAGAGCTACGTACTTTAGCGATAAAAAGGCACTTTAATTAAAAAACATTATTATTAAAGTCCAGTGATAATAACATCAGTTGTAAGGGGTTGGCAAAGGCAAATAATGAGTAGTTATTAAATGAATTACACTTAGTTGACTAATTAACATTTTATTTTTGAATCAGTGTCCAATTCCAAGGCTAAATATTTAAAAAAAACAAAAATTTTTCGTGGCTAAACGTATATAAAAAGTTTTTGTTTCTCTTGTATTATTCCATGAGCATAGTTTCTTTTGTATTCGGTAGATGTCGCCACTTGTGCTTAAAGCATACCGTATTGCAGGCATTATTTTTCATTTCTCTTATCAATATCGTAAGATGAAATTTATATACCGTCTCTCCAACTTTACAAAGGTGTTACATTGACCATGCACGGTTCTGAAGGGTTCCTAAAGCACGAAACAGTTAACTGTCAACACTTAATGGGTGGCCATTAGATCTTGAACCCCCGTGGGTGTACAGCATTCGAGCTGCCCACGGAAAAACACAAGAGGAACAAAACCTTTCTACACCCGATTATCCACGAAAAAATTTTCTTTATTCACGGGTACCAAACTTTACGTTTTAAATATATTTCTCAAAACATTTAAAAAAACTTTTCGAAACTAGTAAAAACCTTTAATTTTAAAACGTATATTGGAGAACTTGGCTATACTTTTATCTCAATTATTATATAGATTTCTCTTAGTTTCTGTCAGTCTGTCAAATCACAGCTCTCTAGCGTTTCTGGAAGTTGGTAATGTTACTTTTACATAACTTTACATGTATAGGGAAGGGGAGTAAATTATAATTTCGGGTTTTTTATTTTTTCCTATAGTTTTGTCATAGTTCCTGATCAGTCTGCAAGGCATCTTTTTAGACTATATTGTGTATCCATTTGGATACGCAGTCCTTCAGATTGGATACCCAGTAAACAGGAAATGGATACCTACTTTTGGGCCTTGGCCTTTTATAAGATATAATTAAAATATGATACGTAAAATACAGGGTGTAATTTAAATGATGAACCAATCTTTAAGAGATGGTGCGGAAGGTCCAAAGCAGACAAAAAGTTCAAATAACTTTTTGCCAAGTCATAGCATTTTTTAAGTTTGGAAAGTAGGGAAAAAACGATAAATTTTAAAATATCAAATTGAACAACGTTGCTTTTTTCCAAGAAAATATAGATAGGTTAAGGATACAGTGTGGCCAAATAATCTTTGGAATACGTATAAATTTCTCAATTATTTTAAGAATTAATATTTTTATGAGCTATTGAGCTATTAAATTTACACAAAAGAAATTGAAATAGATTTTTGTACATGTCTAAAGGACCCTTAAAACAAATATAAAATAATAATATTAGCACTATATTTTAACAATTGTTGGTGATAATTTTAAGTCTATCTATCTATCTATCTATTTAGCTTTCTTCGATCCATCTTTGGACTTAGGCCTCCCCCAATATCTTCCACTCTTCTCTGTCTGTCGCCCTGTTCATCCATCTAGTCCCTGCATGTCTCTTTAAATCGTCCGCTATCTCATTTGGGGTCTTCCCCTACTTCTTTTATTTTGCCAAGGTCACCAGTCTACAATGCATTTGTTCCATCGATTGTCTTTCAGTTTGATATTTTGACCAGCAAATTTCAATTTTAATTTTGCTACCTCTCCTCTGACATCCCTTACTTTTGTTTTGTTTCTTATCCATTTATTCCTTTTTCTATCTGTTAGCTTTACATGTAACATTTGTCTTTCCATGGATCTTTGGGCTTTTGTTACCTTATCCATGTTTGATTTTGTAAGCGTCCAGGTCTGGGATCCATATGTGAGCACAGGAAGATTATTTTTTATTATGTAGCTTAATTTACCGAATGCTGCCCAGGCCAATCTTACTCGTCTCTTGATTTCAGCTGTTTGGTTTTCTTTTTTTAGTTTAATAATTTGTCTCAGATATATATTCATCTACTTGTTCTATTTTTTCTTGGTTTATTCTGGTGATATCTTCATCTGTGTTTGTTATGATTTTAGTTTTAGTGTAGTTCATACTCGAGCCTATATTTTTAGCTGCTGTATCCAGTTCTCCCAGCATTTTTATAAGTTCCTCTTTCTTATCTGTTATTAAGGCAATATCGACAGCATATCTTAGGTGGTTCAAGTATTGTCCGCTTACTTTGATGCCTATTTCTTCCCAGTCTAAGTTTTTAAAAACATCTTCTAGGGCCTGGTTAAATAGTTTAGGGGATATTGTGTCATCCTGTCTAACACCTGTTCTTATGCGGATTAGCTTGGTCCCTTCGTGGATTTTGATTGATGTTTTTGCTTCGCTATATATATTGGCTATTAAATCTGTGTATCTGTGATCTATTTGGCTACTAATTAAAGATGCTTTTACTGCCCAGTGCTCAATACTATTAAAAGCTTTTTCAAAGTCTATAAACGCAATATAGAGTGGAATGTTGTATTCGTTGGCTCGCTCTATTAGAATTTTCGTGGTTAGCAGGTGGTCAACTGTATTGAAATCCTTTCTGAAGCCTGCTTGTTCTTTTGATTGATATCCGTCAATTTTTGTTGTTAGTCTATCTTTTAATATTTTCGTGAAAAGCTTATAAATTACATTGGGGAGTGTTATAGGTCGATAGTTTTTTAGGTCTGCCCTATCGCCTTTCTTGTGTAGAATAATGGTTACTGATTCTTTCCAGTTGTTTGGGATTATTTTTTCTTTTAGAATTTTATTGAGGAGAATACGGAGGGTATTAACTACAGTTTTACCACCGTACTTTAGCATTTCTGCCGTTACTCCGTCTTTTCCAGGTGATTTGTTATTTTTCATTTTCTTTAATGCTCTCTTTATTTCCGTTTTGCTTATTTCGGGTTGTAATTCTGAGTTTATGTTCTTTATTTTTGTTTGGAGTTTCTTTATGGTTTCTCGCGATGGTTCCCTTTTTGTTTGGTATAATTTTGTATAGAATAGCTGTGTGATATTTATAATATAGACATGGGCGCACCCAGCTAGCTTAATATTCGACATCATGAGGCTTCGGGCCCCCCCCCCCCCCAAGAGGCCTCGGGCCCCCCCAAGACATATTCCTGGGTGCGCCACTGATATAGATAATATATAGAGTCGGACTTAGACATTTCATATTCCTGTTATTTTCTATAACTCTTTCAACTTTTATTTCTTGGCTCTTTCTTTTATTTTGTTTTATCATTTTTCTTATAGTTTTATTTATTAAATGCAATTATTTATTTCTGTATATTCTATCGATGTTCTCTTTCCTCCTTTCTCCAGGTTCCGCCTTTTTTCGATGAGTTTCTTTATCTCTTCTGATATAAAATTTTCTCTCTTTTCACCCTTTTGTGCCACATCTTTTCCGACTTGGGTCATAGTTCTTATCAGCGTATCATTTATTTCATCTATATTTTTGTTTTTGCATCTTAAGTTTTGGGTTAGCTGTTCATTTAGCATTTCTTTGTATATGGCTTTATTTTCTGTAAGTTTACTCATGTCAAGTTGTTTATTTTTATTGTTAATTTTCCTTTCTGACCATCCTGTGATCACTGCCTGTTGTAAAGCTATTTAGGACTGTTACATCTCTAACAATGCTTTTTCAGTAGTCAGGCTGAGCCATGTCCACTTTCGTTGTGGTTTCTTCCTATAGAACTAATTAATTGCATACATGTGTCTTTCCTCTAGATAGTTCATTAAGGTTGTGCCCCTGTCATTCCTTTCGCCATATCCAAAATCCCCCATTTTGGATATTAATTTTGAGTATTTCTATTTATTTTCAAATAATTTTACCATTTAATTATTACCCTTATTGTCATGCATTATTTCAGAAAATGTCGATTTTCTGTTATGATTTTTAAGGAAGTTATAACAAAAAATAAAATAATAGCTGTTAAGTTTGGCACCCTTTATCTAAAAAACAAAGAAGTATAATGCAAAATATAATAAGAAAAAGTCCTTCTTTTGATCTTTTCTACCACCTATTAAAGTTTGCTATTATTACATCCTGATATTATGTTAAATGTTTGTATGTTATGGTAAGAATTTTAAGATATTTGAAAGTATCAATTTGGTCTGAAAAATACATTTATAAAAGTGAGCGCTATTCAAATATACCTGGTGGGTAAAAAATCCCGACAAAATGTTTTTCGTTATAACTCTCCAACTATAACACCAATTTTACCAAAGCAAAGAGTAGTTGGCAGGGATTGATTGATCGAACATTATATCGGAAATGTTGGATATTTTTTTGTTTGTAAGAAAGCTCTATCTTTGTTAAGCACAACGAGATAGGAGTCGTTAAAAACGATTTCGGTCCCTAAACAGATTTTTGCTTCAACTATATTGTTTTACAGGTTGCAACCATTGTCTTCTAAATCCTGTCTGTATTAATTTCCTTATAAATAAATTTTTGCCGAACCGATTTTAATAAAATATAAAGTGGAACAGATTGATTGCTTTTAAAAAATTACTATTAAAATTTGCCGTCATTGTAAAATCCAAAATGGCGGTCATAAAAACTTTTAAAAAGGCTGTTTATTCTTATATTTTTTGAATTTTTTTTGATTTTTTTCGGAAAAGTTTTACAGATTATGCGATTGCCTTGCCATTTCTATGTGCATTCATTTCCTCATAAATTCATTATTACTAAACTGACAATAAAATAAAAAGCATCATGGTGAAATTCTCCGCCAACTCTAAATATTGACCCTCTATAAAGGATAGTTGTTTCTTATGTTACGATAAATTTTTCGACCCTTTTTTGAATTTATTTATTAGATCCACCACTCACAACGAGGTACTAATCATAAAAAAATAAATCCTCGCAACATACAAAGAAGTGATCCTTTCAAGGAGGACAAATTTGACTTTTTTTCCAACATCTTGGATTTAAAATTGTCGAAAAATTTCAATAGTTTTGTTCAAGGAGCAATACTTTTTTTTTTATTATTGAAATCGGTTCAGTGAATTTATAAGTAAATTATTGCAGACAGAAGTTAAAGCAACAGTTGGAATAACAATTATTATTTAAAGAACCACTAAACGGATTTTATAGATTTTATAGAATAAAATATTAATGAATTTATGAGGAAATGATACTTGATCAAGTATCAAGGAAAATATGTAATTTTTTGAGACCGTGAGTCTGTCGCATGAGCAAAGCGAGAGTTACACATTTTAGGGATGAAAAATTCCCTTTTTAATAACTGTGTATGAGCTCGATATTAACTTAAATTAATACTGGTAAATTAAATTTGCAAAGCGAATTATTGACAAAAGTAACTTTGTGAAGTAAATTTTATTAACACAAATTTATGAACCAATAATAATTCTCCAAATTCTTGGTTTGAAACTTGTATACAACGATTTTGTTTCCAATCCCCCAAATGTTATTGTACGATATCAATAGAAATACTGTTAAACATATTTTTATAAATAATTAAACACAAAATCTCGCCGCAGCGAAAATCAATGCTGCAACAGTTTTAAAAGTGTTGGATGTAAAAAATTTGCGAAGCAAATGTGTTAATGAACTAATTTGCGAAGCAAATTTTTCTCAACACAAATTTGCTTCGCAAATTTGTTAACAAACTAATTTGCGAAGCAAATTTTTTTCAACACAAATTTGCGAAGCAAATTTGTGAAACGGATGTTTTCGCGTAGCGAAAATCATCCGTATGTTTATTGATTTTCGCTTGTGGCGAAAATCAATTACTTGAGCCGCCTCGGCCCTAACATTATTTTTATTTTTATTTTTTTTTTATTCCTTCTCTAGCACCCCTAGTGTATCGCGCTCGAATTTTGACGCTTACTCGGGAACGCTTCGACGTAGAAGGATGAAATTTGGCGCACTGATTAAGAACTTACGGGAGACCAAAACTGTCAATTTTGGGCCAAATCGGAAAATTTCAAGTAGGGGAAATAGGGGAAAAACCGTCAAAAAGTTACTTTTTTTGATGTACCTCCGTTGGCACACCATAAGTGTCCAGGGGATTATTCTAGAAACTTGAGATTTTGCACATGTGTACTCTTATGTGTGGTCAGGAAGCCTATTGTTTTTCAGCCAGATCGGAAATAGTCAAGTGCCCCATTTCGGGGCTCTTCTGAATCCCTGCAGTGACGCATTTTCACTGTACAATAAAATTGGTCAGAATTTCACTGTTTATTTGCCGTTTTTTAAAATATATCTGGTCATTACTCGAAAACTGTTTTATGGATTTTAACCAAATTTAAACATTTGCGGACCTAAGGGAGTGTTCGGTAACCGTGTAGTTGGTTTTTTAAATTAGTTTTTGGTTTTTGAGTTTTGAGGATTTTTCAAAAACTATGCAAGGTTTTTGCAGTCAAAAATACTGAATCGAGAAATTTTTTTGCTCTTACACTTTTTGACAGTTCTCGAACTGCTATCTTTTTAAGAAAATACCAGAATATTTTTTAAAAAGTTGTACCGTTTTTGAGTTTGAAAAATAAATACTAAAAAACACGTAAAAATCACAACGGAAATAACACGCATTAACACGCATTTTTACAAAAATCGCGATATCTTTAAAACAGTAGGTCCGAATTGGACAAAAATTACACTACTCACTTCGCCGAACCTTTCTACATAAAACTTTATTTATAGTTTTCACCTTAATGTAGAGGGCGCTGGTGTAGGGCACTTAACATTTATCAAAACGGTCCAAAATTAATAAAAATCTTATAAAATTAAAGGAATTTGCAAATATTTTTTGAAATATAATTCCAATAATAATAGGATTAATTTCATGTTAAAGAAGAGACAAAAATCTATAAAATGACATATGTCATTTTTAAGTTATGACAAAATTTTAGTTTCTAGGTTTATTTTTTGTTCAAATACCGCGAAAAATATTTGTAAAACGTCAACGAAATAGAATCTTATACACAAATTGGTTGAAATTAAAACTTTTTTTGATGCATTGAGTCTGTAGCATGAGAGGAGCCGGAGCTACAATTCGTTTCATTATAAAATAAATTATCTTGGACCGATAGTTTTTGATATTTATTCCAAATTTTTTAAAAAGCTCAATAAATTTCATGTATTTTTATTTAAAAAATTACGATATCTTCAAAACCATACGTCAGATTTTGACGGAAGTTACACCATTCGCGTACTCGAACCTTTTTACATAGTAATCAGTCAACAGTTTTTACGATTTTTATAGAGCGCCCTTAACAAAGTAACCAAAATTAAAAATTGTAGGTTTATAAATAAGAAATTCGCAAATGCCACATTTAACTATAGTATAGTATACTTTCGTTTTAAAGAGCAGAATAAAATTTGCAAAATAGCAGATGTCATTTTTAAGTCAGTGTCTATTTAATTTTTCCTAGGTTAATTCTTTGCATTATATATTAGGCAGAATGTTTGGCAAAAACTAATATTAGTATTTTACACGCCAAAGGATAAAAGTGACATTAATATTTTTTTAAAGCAATAAGTTTTTAGCATGAGGGGACCGAGAGGTACATACTTTAGCGATAAAAAGGCACTTTTATTAAATTACATTATTATTAAAGTCCAGTGATAATAACATCAGTTGTAAGGGGCAAAGGCAAATAATGAGTAGTTATTAAATGAATTACACTTAGTTGACTAATTACCATTTTATTATTGAATCAGTGTCCAATTCCAAGGTTAAGTATTTTAAAAAAAAATTTCGTGGCTAAACGTATATAAAAAGGTTTTGTTTCTCTTGTATTATTCCATGAGCATAGTTTCTTTTGTATTCGGTAGATGTCGCCAATTGTGCTTAAAGCATACCGTATTGCAGGCATTATTTTTTATTTCTCTTATCAATATCGTAAGATGAAATTTATATACCGTCTCTCCAACTTTACAAAGGTGTTACATTGACCATGCAGAGTTCTGAGTCCTTTAAGCACGAAACAGTTAACTGTCAACACTTAATAGGTGGCCATTGGATCTTGAACCCCCGTGGGTGTACAGCATTCGAGCTGCCCACGGAAAAACACAAGAGGAACAAAACCTTTCTACACCCGATTATCCACGAAAAAATTTTATTTTCTTTATTCACGGGTGCCAAACTTTACGTTTTAAATATATTTCGCAAAACATTTAAAATACTCTGCCAATCTATGGGCACCTAAGCTCACACTGGATGCTATAGTTATAGTGTATCTACGTGAAAGCTAATATAACTAAAAACTGAAGTATATTTTATTGAACTCCAGACTCAATTACCTTTCGTTTGATACCACACAAGCCATGTTTTGACTTAAACTCTAATTTTTCAAATCTACCCCCACCCTCTTTTTAAAAACTAAAATGTATTTTGCTTAACTCCAGACTCAATTACCTTTCGTTTGATATCACACACGCCATATTTCCACTTAAACACTAATTTTTAAAATTTACCCCCACCCTTTTTTTTTAAATAAACTAAAATGTATTTTGTTTAACTCCAGACTCAATTACCTTTCGTTTGATATAACACACGCTATATTTTTACATAAACTCTAATTTTAGAAATTTACCCTAACCCTTTTATTTGGCTTGTGTTCAGTGGATTTTGTTCATTTTTAAATGGGACCATCTCGACCCAAAACCCAGCCTGGGTACCAAATTTCATTAAAATCGGGCAAGCCGTTTTTGAGTTATGCGCGTTGGTCGTTACAGACAGACATACAGACACACAGACAGACAGACAGACAGACATACAGACAGACAGACAGACGGCGCAACAAAAAAGTTTCAAAATCATCTGAAACGCAAAGATATATAAAAAATTTTGAAATCGGAGCAACTTTTTTTTTATCGAAAAATTTAGGATCACCATAGCTCACCCTACTATAGTATAGTAGCAGTGTGAGCTAAAAACTTTTCGAATCTAGTAAAAACCTTTAATTTTAAAATGTATATTGGAGAACTTGGCTATACTTTTATCTCAATTATTATATAGATTTCTCTTAGTTTCTGTCAGTCTGTCAAATCACAGCTCTCTAGCGTTTCTGGAAGTTGGTAATGTTACTTTTACATAACTTTACATGTATAGGGATGGGGAGTAAATTACAATTTCGGGTTTTTTATTTTTTCCTATAGTTTTGTCATAGTTCTTATCAGTCTGCAAGGCATCTTTTTAGACTATATTGTGTATCCATTTGGATACGCAGTCCTTCAGATTGGATACCCAGTAAACAGGAAAAGGATACCTACTTTTGGGCCTTGGCCTTTATAAAATATAATTAAAATATGATACCTAAAATACAGGGTGTAATTTAAATGATGAACCAATCTTTAAGAGATGGTGCGGAAGGTCCAAAGCAGACAAAAAGTTCAAATAAATTTTGGCCAAGTTAAAGCATTTTTTAAGTTGGGAAAGTAGGGAAAAACGATGAACTTTTAAAATATCAAATTGAACAACGTTGCTTTTTTCCAAGAAAATATAGATAGGTTAAGGATATGTGGCCAAATAATCTTTGGAATAGGTATAAATTTCTCAATTCTTTTAAGAATTAATATTTTTATGAGCTATTAAATTTACACAAAAGAAATTGAAATAGATTTTTGTACATGTCTAAAGGACCCTTAAAATAAATATAAAATAATAATATTAGCACTATATTTTAACGATTTTTGGTAATAATTTTAAGTCTATCTATCTATCTATCTATCTATTTAGCTTTCTTCGATCCATCTTTGGACATAGGCCTCCCCCAATATCTTCCACTCTTCTCTGTCTGTCGCCCTGTTCATCCATCTAGTCCCTGCATGTCTCATCAAATTGTCCGCTATCTCATTTGGGGTCTTCCCCTACTTCTTTTATTTTGCCAAGGTCTCCAGTCTACAATGCATTTGTTCCATCGATTGTCTTTCAGTTTGATATTTTGAACAGCAAATTTCCATTTTAATTTTGCTACCTGGACTCTGACATCCCTTACTTTTGTTTTATTTCTTATCCATTCATTCCTTTTTCTATCTGTTAGCTTTACATGTAATATTTGTCTTTCCATGGATCTTTGGGCTTTTGTTACCTTATCCATGTTTGATTTTGTAAGCGTCCAGGTCTGGGATCCATATGTAAGCACAGGAAGAATACATTGGTTATACACTTTCGTTTTAAGGTACTGAGGATATTTGTTATTTTTTATTATGTAGCTTAATTTACCGAATGCTGCCCAGGCCAATCTTACTCGTCTCTTGATTTCAGCTGTTTGGTTTTCTTTTTTAGTTTAATAATTTGTCTCAGATATATATTCATCTACTTGTTCTATTTTTTCTTGGTTTATTCTGGTAATATCTTCATCTGTGTTTCTTATGATTTTAGTTTTAGTGTAGTTTATACTCAAGCCTATATTTTTAGCTGCTGTATCCAGTTCTCCCAGCATTTTTATAAGTTTCTCTTTCTTATCTGTTATTAAGGCAATATCGTCAGCATATCTTAGGTGGTTCAAGTATTGTCCGCTTACTTTGATGCCTATTTCTTCCCAGTCTAAGTTTTTAAAAACATCTTCTAGGGCCTGGTTAAATAGTTTAGGGGATATTGTGTCATCCTGTCTGACACCTTTTCTTATGCGGATGGGCTTGGTCCCTTCGTGGATTTTGATTGATGTTGTTGCTTCGCTATATATATTGGCTATTAAATCTGTGTATCTGTGATCTATTCGGCTACTAATTAAAGATGCTTTTACTGCCCAGTGCTCAATACTATCAAAAGCTTTTTCAAAGTCTATAAAAGCAATATAGAGTGGAATGTTGTATTCGTTGGTCATAGTTCTTATCAGCGTATCATTTATTTCATCTATATTTTCGTTCGTTAGCTGTTCATTTAGCATTTCTTTGTATATGGCTTTATTTTCTGTAAGTTTACTCATGTCAAGTTGTTTATTTTTATTGTTAATTTTCCTTTCTGACCATCCTTTGATCACTGCCTGTTGTAAAGCTATTTAGGACTGTTACATCTCTAACAATGCTTTTTCAGTAGTCAGGCTAAGCCATGTCCACTTTCGTTGCGGTTTCTTCCTATAGAAATAATTAATTGCTTGCATGTGTCTTTCCTCTAGATAGTTCATTAAGGTTGTGCCTCTGTCATTCCTTTCGCCATATCCAAAATCCCCTATTTTGGATATTAATTTTGAGTATTTCTATTTATTTTCAAATAATTTTACCATTTAATTATTACCCTTATTGTCATGCATAATTTCAGAAAATGTCGATTTTCTGTTACGATTTTTAAGGAAGTTATAACAAAAAATAAAATAATAGCTGTTAAGTTTGGCACCCTTTATCTAAAAAACAAAAAAGTATAGTGCAAAATATAATAAGAAAAAGTCCTTCTTTTGATCTTTTCTACCACCTATTAAAGTTTGCTATTATTACATCCTGATATTATGTTAAATGTTTGTATGTTATGGTAAGAATTTAAAGATATTTGAAAGTATCAATTTGGTCTGAAAAAAAACCATTTATAAAAGTGAGCGCTTTTCAAATATACCTGGTGGGCAAAAAATCCCGACAAAATGTTTTTCGTTATAACTCTCCAACTATAACACCAATTTTACCAAAGCAAAGAGTAGTTGGCAGCGATTGTTTGATCGAACATTATGTCGGAAATGTTGGATATTTTTTTGTTTGTAAGAAAGCTCTATCTTTGTTAAGCACAACGAGATAGGAATCGTTAAAAACGATTTCGGTCCTTAAAAATTGATTTTTGCTTCAACTATATTGTTTTACAGGTTGTAGCGATTGTCTTCTAAATCCTGTCTGTAATAATTTCCTTATAAATACATTTTTGCCGAACCGATTTTAATAAAATATAAAGTGGAACAGATTGATTGCTTTTAAAAGATCACTATTAAAATTTGCCGTCATTGTAAAATCCAAAATGGCGGTCATAAAAACTTTAATTTTTAAAAAGGCTGTTTATTTTTATATTTTTTGAAAATTTTTTGATTTTTTTCGGAAAAGTTTTACAGATTATGCGATTGCCTTGCCATTTCTATGTGCATTCATTTCCTCATAAATTCATTATTACTAAACTGACAATAAAATAAACAGCATCATGGTGAAATTCTCCGCCAACTCTAAATATTGACCCTCCATAAAGGATAGTTGTTTCTTATGTTACGATAAATTTTTCGACCCTTTTTTGAATTTATTTCATCCGTATGTTTATACGCCTCGGCCGTAACATTATTTTTATTATTTTTATTTTTATTTTTATTCCGTCCCTAGCACCCCTAGTGTATCGCGCTCGAATTTTGACGCTTACTCGGGAACGCTTCGACATAGAAGGATGAAATTTGGCGAACTGATTAAGAACTTATGGGAGACCAAAAATGTCAATTTTGGGTCAAATGGGAAAATTTTAAGTAGGGGAAATAGGGGAAAAACCGTCAAAAAGTGACTTTTTTTGATGTACCTCGGTTGGCACACCATAAGTGTCCAGGGGATTATTCTAGAAACTTGAGATTTTGCACAAGTATAATCTTATGTGTGGTCAGGAAGCCTATTGTTTTTTAGCCATATCGGAAAAAGCCAAGTGCCCCATTTTGGGGCTCTTCTGAATCCCTGCAGTGACGCATTTTCACTATACAATAAAATTGGTCAGAATTTCACTGTTTATTTGCCGTTTTTTAAAATATATCTGGACATTACTCCAAAACTGTTGAGCCCATTTTAACCAAATTTTAAACATTTACGGACCTGAGGGAGTGTTCGGTAACCGTATAGTTGGTTTTTAAAATTAGTTTTTGGTTTTTGAGTTTTGAGGATTTTTCAAAAACTATGCAAAGTTTTTGCAGTCAAAAATACTGAATCGAGAAATTTTTTTGCCCTTACACTTTTTGACAGTTCTCGAACTGCTATCTTTTTAAGAAAATACCAAAATATTTTCTAAAAAAAGTTTTCTAAGTTGTGCCGTTTTTGAGTTTGAAAAATAAATACTAAAAAACACGCAAAAATCACAACGGAAATAACACGCATTTTTACAAAAATCGCGATATCTTTAAAACAGTAGGTCCGAATTGGACAAAATTTACACTACTCACTTCGCCGAACCTTTCTACATAAAACTTTATTTATAGTTTTAACCTTAATGTAGAGGGCGCTGGTGTAGGGCACTTAACATTTATCAAAACGGTCCAAAATTAATAAAAATCTTATAAAATTAAAGGAATTTGCAAATATTTTTTGAAATATAATTCCAATAATAATAGGATTAATTTCATGTTAAAGAAGAGACAAAAATCTATAAAATGACATATGTCATTTTTAAGTTATGACAAATTTTTAGTTTCTAGGTTTATTTTTTGATCAAATACCGCGAAAAATATTTGTAAAACGTCAACGAAATAGAATATTATACACAAATTGGTTGAAATTAAAACTTTTTTTGATGCACTGAGTCTGTAGCATGAGAGGAGCCAGAGCTACAATTCGTTTCATTATAAAATAAATTATCTTGGACCGATAGTTTTTGATATTTATCCCAAAATATTTAAAAAGCTCAATAAATTTCATGTATTTTTATTTAAAAAAATTACAATATCTTCTAAATCATACGTCAGATTTTGACGGAAGTTACACCATTCGCTTACTCGAACCTTTTTACATAGTAATCAGTCAACAGTTTTATCATTTTTATAGAACGCGCTTAACAAATTAACCAAAATTAAAAATTGTCGGTTCATAGATAAGAAATTTGCAAATGCCACATTTAACTATAGTATAGTATACTTTCATTTTAAAGAGCAGAATAAAATTTGCAAAATAGCAGATGTCATTTTTAAGTCAGTGTCTATTTAATTCTTCCTAGGTTAATTCTTTGGATTATATATTAGGCAAAATGTTTGGCAAAAACTAATATTAGTATTTTACACGCCAAATTCAAAGGATAAAAGTGACATTAATATATTTTTTTAAAGCAATAAGTTTTTAGCATGAGGGGAGCGAGAGCTACATACTAGCGATAAAAAGGCACTTTAATTAAATTACATTATTATTAAAGTCCAGTGATAATAACATCAGTTGTAAGGGGTTGGCAAAGGCAAATAATGAGTAGTTATTAAATGAATTACACTTAGTTGACTAATTAACATTTTATTTTTGAATTAGTGTCCAATTCCAAGGCTAATTTTTGAATAATTATTTAAAAAAGAAACAAAAATTTTTCGTGGCTAAACATATATAAAAAGGTTTTGTTTCTCTTGTATTATTCCATGAGCATAGTTTCTTTTGTATTCGGTAGATGTCGCCACTTGTGCTTAAAGCATACCGTATTGCAGGAATTATTTTTCATTTCTCTTATCAATATCGTAAGATGAAATTTATATACCGTCTCTCCAACTTTACAAAGGTGTTACATTGACCATGCACGGTTCTGAAGGGTTCCTTAAGCACGAAACAGTTAACTGTCAACACTTAATGGGAGGCCATTAGATCTTGAACCCCCGTGGGTGTACAGCATTCGAGCTGCCCACGGAAAAACACAAGAGGAACAAAACCTTTCTACACCCGATTATCCACGAGAAATTTTTGTTTTCTTTATTCACGGGTACCAAACTTTACGTTTTAAATATATTTCGCAAAACTTTTAAAAAAACTTTTCGAAACTAGTAAAAACCTTTAATTTTAAAATGTATATTGGAGAACTTGGCTATACTTTTATCTCAATTATTATATAGATTTCTCTTAGTTTCTGTCAGTCTGTCAAATCACAGCTCTCTAGCGTTTCTGGAAGTTGGTAATGTTACTTTTACATAACTTTACATGTATAGGGAAGGGGAGTAAATTATAATTTCGGGTTTTGTATTTTTTCCTATAGTTTTGTCATAGTTCCTATCAGTCTGCAAGGCATCTTTTTGGACTATATTGTGTATCCATTTGGATACGCAGTCCTTCAGATTGGATACCCAGTAAACAGGAAATGGATACCTACTTTTGGGCCTTGGCCTTTTATAAAATATAATTAAAATATGATACCTAAAATACAGGGTGTAATTTAAATGATGCACCAATCTTTAAGAGATGGTGCGGAAGGTCCAAAGCAGACAAAAAGTTCAAATAACTTTTTGCCAAGTTATAGCATTTTTTAAGTTTGGAAAGTAGGGAAAAACGATGAATGAATCAAATTGAACAACGTTGCTTTTTTCCAAGAAAATATAGATAGGTTAAGGATACAGTGTGGCCAAATAATCTTTGGAATACGTATAAATTTCTCAATTCTTTTAAGAATTAATATTTTTATGAGCTATTAAATTTACACAAAAGAAATTGAAATAGATTTTTGTACATGTCTAAAGGACCCTTAAAACAAATATAAAATAATAATATTAGCACTATATTTTAACGATTTTTGGTAATAATTTTAAGTCTATCTATCTATCTATCTATTTAGCTTTCTTCGATCCATCTTTGGACATAGGCCTCCCCCAATATTTTTCACTCTTCTCTGTCTGTCGCCCTGTTCATCCATCTAGTCCCTGCATGTCTCTTCAAATCGTCCGCCCATCTTATTTGGGGTCTTCCCCTACTTTTCTTATTTTCCCAAGGTCTCCAGTCTACAATGCATTTGTTCCGTCGATTGTCTTTCAGTTTGATATTATGACCGGCAAATTTCCATTTTAATTTTGCTACCTCTCCTCTGACATCCCTTACTTTTGTTTTATTTCTTATCCATGCATTCCTTTTTCTATCTGTTAGCTTTACATGTAACATTTGTCTTTCCATTGATCTTTGGACTTTTGTTACCTTATCCATGTTTGATTTTGTAAGCGCCCAGGTCTGGGATCCATATGTGAGCACAGGAAGAATACATTGGTTATACACTTTCGTTTAAAGGTACTGAGGATATTTTTTATTTTTTATTATGTAGCTTAATTTACCGAATGCTGCCCAGGCCAATCTTACTCGTCTCTTGATTTCAGCTGTTTGGTTTTCTTTTTTTAGTTTAATAGTTTGTCCCAGATATATATTCATCTACTTGTTCTATTTTTTCTTGGTTTATTCTGATGGTGATATCTTCATCTGTGTTTGTTATGATTTTAGTTTTAGTGTGGTTCATACTCAAGCCTATATTTTTAGCTGCTATATCCAGTTCTCCCAGCATTTTTATAAGTTCCTCTTTCTTATCTGTTATTAAGGCAATATCGTCAGCATATCTTAGGTGGTTCAAGTATTGTCCGCTTACTTTGATGCCTATTTCTTCCCAGTCTAAGTTTTTAGTCTTCTAGGACCTGGTTAAATAGTTTAGGGGATATTGTGTCACCCTTTCTGACACCTCTTCTTATGAGGATTGGCTTGGTCCCTTCGTGGATTTTGATTGATGTTGTTGCTTCGCTACATATATTGGCTATTAAATATGTGTATCTGTGATCTATTCGGCTATTAATTAAAGATGCTTTTACTGCCCAGTGCTCAATAATATCGAAAGCTTTTTCAAAGTCTATAAACGCAATATACAGTGGAATGTTGTATTCGTTGGCTCACTCTATTAGAATTTTCGTGGTTAGCAGGTGGTCAATTGTACTGAAACCCTTTCTGAAGCCTGCTTGTTCTTTTGATTGATATCCGTCAATTTTTGTTGTTAGTCTATCTTTTAATATTTTCGTGAAAAGCTTATAACTTACATTGGGGAGTGTTATAGGTCGATAGTTTTTTAGGTCTGCCCTATCGCCTTTTTTGTGTAGAATAATGGTTACTGATTCTTTCCAGTTGTTTGGGATTATTTTTTCTTTCAGAATTTTATTGAGGAGAATATGGAGGGTATTAACTACAGTTTTACCACCGTACTTTAGCATTTCTGCCGTTACTCCGTCTTTTCCAGGTGATTTGTTATTTTTCATTTTCGTAAATGCTCTCTTTATTTCCGTTTTGCTTATTTCGGGTTGTAGTTCTGAGTTTATGTTCTTTATTTTTGTTTGGAGTTTCTTTATGGTTTCTTGCGATGGTTCCCTTTTTGTTTGGTATAATTTTGTATAGAATAGCTGTGTGGTATTTATAATATAGATAATATATAGAGTCGGTCTTAGACATTTCATATTCCTGTTATTTTCTATAACTCTTTAATCTTTTATTTCTTGGCTCTTTCTTTTACTTTCTTTTATCATTTTTCTTATAGTTTTATTTATTTCTGTGTATTATATCGATGTTCTCTTTCCTCCTTTCTCCAGTTTCCGCCTTTTTTCCATGAGTTTCTTTATCTCTTCTGATATAAAATTTTCTCTCTTTTCACCCTTTTGTGCCATGGTGGATAGAATATACCGGTGTTCGGATCTTATAATTATATGTCGAATTTTCACGTCACTGGTGGTCCAGCTGATTTTTAGAAACGAAAGTTAGATGTGATATGAACAACTAATATTTTTTGATTTTTTTGAAAACTAAGGCAATTTTCGTACTATTTTTTAGTATATTCTTATAAAATAATATTTTTCAGACATACCAGTCATTATTTTTTTTAGCCGCTTCATTTCTCTTTACACAAAAACTAAAAATCGAAGAAATGAATGTATTCGTTTCAGCTTCAAAAATTATCCGGTGACATACCTCTTTGTTTACTACCTAATAGTCCTCGGTCCACCTTTGATATTAAACGATCATATTCAGTTTGACTTGTAGTTTAAGTTTTGTGTAATAAAAAATAAAGCGGGCGAAAAAAAAAATAACGACAATACATCTAGAAAATTACATTTTATATGGATGTACGAGAAAACAGTAGAAAAATGGCCTTGGTTTTCAAAAAATTCAAAAAATATTAGTTGTTCCGTTGTTCATAACAGATCTTTTGTTTACAAAACTCAGCTGGACCACCAGTGACGTGGAAAATTCGACAAATATATATAAGATCCGAACACCGGTCTATTCTATCCACCGCGCTTTTGTGCCACATCTTTTCCGACTTGGGTCATAGTTCTTATCAGCGTATCATTTATTTCATCTATATTTTCGTTTTCGCATCTTAAGTTTTGGGTTAGCTGTTCGTATTGCATTTCTTTCTATCTGGCTTTATTTTCTGTAAGTTTACTCATGTCAAGTTGTTTATTTTTTTGTTAATTTT
The DNA here is from genome assembly GCA_963576565.1 of Aspidapion aeneum. Lineage (NCBI taxonomy): Eukaryota > Metazoa > Arthropoda > Insecta > Coleoptera > Brentidae > Aspidapion > Aspidapion aeneum. The sequence continues at coordinate 60,924,585 of OY755039.1, read as the reverse complement.
TCTGTCTGACCATCCTGTGGTCACTGCCTGTTGTAAAGCTATTTAGGACTGTTACATCTCTAACGATGCTTTTTCAGCAGTCAGGTTGAGCCATGTCCACTTTCGTTGCGGTTTCTTCCTAGAGAACGAATTCATTGCATACGTGTGTATTTCCTCTAGATAGTTCATTAAGGTTGTGCCCCTGTCATTCCTTTTGCCATATCCAAAATCCCCTATTTTGGATATTAATTTTGAGTATTTCTATTTATTTTCAAATAATTTTACCATTTAATTATTACGCTTTTTGTCATGCATAATTTCAGAAAATGTTGATTTTCTGTTATGATTTTTAAGGAAGTTAAAACAAAAAATAAAATATTAGCTGTTAAGTTTGGCACCGTTTATCTAAAAAACAAAGAAGTATGATGCAAAATATAATAAGAAAAAATCCTTCTTTTGATCTTTTCTACCACCTATTAAAGTTTGATATTATTACACCATGATATTATGTTAAATGTTTGTATGTTATGGTAAGAATTTTAAGATATTTGAAAGTATCAATTTGGTCTGAAAGAAAACAATATAAAAATGAGCGCTTTTCAAATATTCCTGGTGGGCAAAAAAACCCGACAAAATGTTTTTCGTTATAACTTTCCAACTATAACACCAATTTTACCAAAGCAAAGAGTAGTTGGCAGGGATCGATTGATCGGACATTTGTGTAAAAGTATATTTTTGTCCACCATCTTGACCCTTGAAAGAGGCTTGTTTATTCTTATGTTGAAAACGTGTGGAAATTTTGGATATTTTTTGTTTGTAGAAAAGCTCTAACTTTTTTAAGCACAACGAGATATAAATCGTTAAAAACGATTTCGGTCCCTAAAAATTGATTTTTGCTTCAACTATATTGTTTTACAGGTTGTAACGATTGTCTTCTAAATCCTGTCTGTCTTAATTTCCTAATAAATAAATTTTTGCTGAACCGATTTTAATAAAATATAAAGTGGAACAGATTGATTGCTTTTAAAGGATCACTATTAAAGTTTGCCGTCATTGTAAAATCCAAAATGGCGGACATAAAAGCTTTACTTTTTAAACAGGCTGATTTGATTTTTTTTGGAAAAGTTTTACAGATTATGCGATTGCCTTGCCATTTCTATGTGCATTCATGCAAAATATAAATTCAATGTTTTTGTCTCCTGTCACTGAAAAAGAAATGTTTGAAATAATAAAAAGCTTAAAAAACAAACATAGGTTTTGACGAAATATCATCCAATCTGACAATGGCGTATATAGAGAAAAGTTTCGGGGTGGGCCCGAGACCCCATGAGGGCCTATTTTATGCTATTTTATGTTTGTCTTCATGAAATATGTCGAAAATATCTAAAAAAATCTTAGCTTCGGGGGGGGGGCCGGGCCCGCCAGGCCCCCCCATATATACGCCAGTGCAATCTGATAAAGTTTTGCTCTGAAGAACTATGCCGGCCACTTTGTTTTATAATAAATAATTCATTTAAAGAGGGTCTTTTTCCAGAATCCTTAAAGCTGGCAGTAGTAAAACCTTTATACAAGAAGGGAGATCCTACCAAAATTAAAAACTACAGGCCCATAAGCCTCCTTTCATCCTTTTCAAAAGTCTTTAAAGTTGCTATGAATAACCGATTAAAAAAGTTTTTTGCAATACACAATCTCCTTAGTTCAACTCAACACGGGTTTTTAAAGGGAAAGTCAATCGAAACTTTCTTGAAAAGATACTGGAGGGGATTGAGGGTAGAAACAAAGTCTTGGGAGCATTTCTAGACCTGTCAAAAGCTTTTGACTATTTAAAACACAAAGATATCCTAGAAAAATTAGAATCCTATGGGATCAGGGGTCCAGCACTTAAATGGTTAGCTTCATATCTATCAGATCGAAGGCAAAGAGTGGGACTTAATAAGGAGGGGTCTCGGTATTTTTCGGAGGACATAAATGTGACCTTGGGCGTGCCACAGGGTAGCATCCTGGGGCCGTTTTTGTTCCTTATCTACATTAATGATCTGCCAAACTACATCAAGAGTGCATTTCTAAGCATTGTTAATTGTGCTGATGATACCAATATCCTTTTCTGGGCAGAGACATTCGAGATTCTTTCTGAACGAGCGAGATTTGGTTTGGAGGGAGCTGAAAATTGGTTTAGTGGAAACGGTCTTCTGTTGAATTGTGATAAGTCTGTGTTCGTCTGTTTTAGAACAATGCAATCAAAAGATGAATACCCAGAGACTTTCGGGTTGCTCTCGCGGGATGTCGAACTCTCTGAGAGTGTGACTTTTCTAGGCATGGATATAGATCAAAACTTGTCATGGGAAATTCACATAAAGCGAGTGTGCAAAAAACTAAATTCTGCGTGTTACTCCCTAAGAGTTTTGAAAAAATATCTTAACCAAGACACTCTTTTATCAGTGTATTATGCCAACTTCTATTCAACTCTAAGATATGGTTTGATTTTCTGGGGGGCGCATCAGCTGTCTTGGTTGCAGAACCCTTTTTAATTCAGAAAAGGGTGATCCGCTTAATGTTGGGGATGAAAACAACAGAATCATGTATGGGTAAGTTTAAATTGTTAAATATTCTTATATTTTATGGCATATACATCTATGAATGTGTCATGTTTTTATTTAAAAATTTTCAAAAATTCGAACATCTTGTTCCCAGACATTCAAATCCTACTAGATCCTTGCAAATGAATGTTCCACTTCACAGACTGAGCATGACAGAGCGGAGCCCTGTTTATTCGTGTATAATACTTTTTAAGACCCTTGACTATAAAGAGGGAAACAAATGTAAAAAAATTTAAAAAATCTGTTTTTGATTATATTAAAAACATAGAGCCATATTCTCTAGAAGAATATCTGGCTTTCCCTCCTGGCTCAGCAGTATAGTGTTTTCATTTCTTTTTTTTTTTAATTATTTTTTATCAGTTTTTTATCCTGTTTTGTTTAAAATTAAATGTTTTTTAAAATAATTCTAGTACATATCCATCCAAAAATTGACAAGTGATATAATGTACTTTTTATTCGTTATTATATTTTATTTGTTAATATTTTTTCTTACATTTTAATTGATATTAAGCAGGTCAAATTTTGTTTTGTAATAGGTATTGTTTTTTTTTGTTTAAATACATTTTTGTTTATTAGTTTATTAGGATCATTATGCTGTTTTTGCTAATTTTTGACGCTGTTTGCTCAAATATGTTTGAAAATTTTATGCAAATAAAGAAATACCCTACTCATTTATTTCCTCATAAATTCATTATTACTAAACCGACAATAAAATAAAAAGCATCAAGGCGAAATTCTCCGCCAACTCTAAATATAATATGGCTTGCTAATTCGAATTTGACCCTCCATAAAGGATGGTTGATTCTTATGTTACGAGAAATTTTTCGAACCTTTTTTGAATTTATTTATAAGATCCACCACTCACAACGAGGTACTAATCATAAAAAAATAAATCCTCGCAACATACAAAGAAGTGATCCTTCCAAGAAGGACAAATTTGACTTTTTTTTAACATCTTGGAATTAAAAATGTCGGAAAATTTCAATAGTTTTGTTCAAAGAGCAATATATCTTTTTTTATTATTGAAATCGGTTCAGTGAATTTATAAGGAAATTAATGCAGATAGAAGTTAAAGCAACAGTTGGAATAACAATTATTATTTAAACCACTAAACGGATTTTATAGATTTTATAAAATAAAAGATTAACGATTTATGAGGAAATGATACTATGATAATTTTTTGAGACCGTGAGTCTGTCGCATGAGCAAAGCGAGAGTTACACATTTTAGGGGTAAAAATGCAGTTTTTAATAATTGTGTATGAGTTCGATATTAACTTAAGTTAATACTGGTAAATTAAATTTGCAACGCAACTTATTGACAAAAGTAACTTTGCGAAGCAAATTTTATTAACACAAATTTATGAACCAATAATAATTCCCCAAATTCTTGGTTTGAAACTTGTAGACAATGATTTTGTTTCCAATCCCCCAAATGTTATTGTACGATATCAATAGAAATACTGTTAAACATATTTTTATAAATAATTAAACACAAAATCTCGCCGCAGGCGAGAGGCTTAGCGAAAATCAATGCTGCAACAGTTTTAAAAGTGTTGGATGTAAAAAATTTACGAAGCAAATTTGTTAATAAACTAATTTGCGAAGCAAACTTTTTTCAACACAAATTTGCGAAGCAAATTTGTGATACGGATGTTTTCTCGTAGCGAAAATCATCCGTATGTTTATTGATTTTCGCTTGTGGCGAAAAACAATTACTTGAGCCGCCTCGGCCGTAACATTATTTTTATTTTTATTTTTATTCCGTCCCTAGCACCCCTAGTGTATCGCGCTCGAATTTTGACGCTTACTCGGGAACGCTTCGACGTAGAAGGATGAAATTTCGCAAGCAAGCAAGAGATCCCGGGTTCGATCCCCGGCCGAAGCAGAAAACTTTTTTCTTATTTTTCTTTCTTTAATTTCATTTGTTGTTTATAGTTTTAGGTCCTTGCATTACTTGCAATTTACTATTTGATAATTATATTGGCAAATCGCCCATTTTGCGATTAAAAATTTTAACACACGAAAAGGTGATCTCATCCTTTCAGACGTTGATTCTTTACGTCTAATTTGAGTTATCATACCTTTGACAGTGGGAAAGAAGAATTTAGAGATCGGTTGGATGACTTGGTCGAGTTAATACCTGAGTGTCTCTCGTTCTTGTATTGAGATACCTCGGCCCGCATAGATAGAGGTTTTCCGAAAAATTTATGTGTGGCTTCGGTGGTTCAGTGGTAGAATGTTTGCCTAGATAGCAAGAGATCCCGGGTTCGATCCCCGGCCGAAGCAGAAAACTTTTTTCTTATTTTTCTTTCTTTAATTTCATTTGTTGTTTATAGTTATAGGTCCTTGCATTACTTGCAATTTGGTATTTGAAAACCTTTTTATACCTGCTTATCCACGAATATTTTTGTTCTTTTTGGTCACGGATTCTGTTTAGTCACGGATCCTAAACTGTAACGTTTTAAATATATATATATATATATATATATATATATATATATATATATATATTCGCAAAACAATAATAATGGGATATTACCTTCAAATGCAGTGGATTAAAGTGAATTTGATTTTTTTCTTAAAGAAATAGGTTTTTAGCATGAGCGAGGCCCAAAGGAATGTTAGGTATAGTTTTTGCAAAGTCAGTTGAACAAAGGTTAAAGCCGACCATCGGCATATCCTTTAAAGAAAGTGACATGGGCGGCGGTAGATATACTCATGAAAATTCTTTCATTTAATTATGGCGTAAACTAAAGAAATAAAAATAAATAATAAAACTTTCTATTCCTACACCTACAGAAACGACACTGATTTATTTTCTAACTCTGCATACTGCCGACTAAAGGGGTCCCGAAACAAAAACCTGAAAGCAATTAAAAGCGGATCTCAAAAAAATCTGCCAATCAGGTGTCTTTTTTCCACCTGTGCTGGGTCGGTCAGAAAACACAAACTTTGTGCTCGGACCGCTTTTCTCTGTCGGTAGGGTTGAAATTATAGCAAGAAGTTTTTATATGAATTTGCATAACTTTTGAAGGGCAGATTGAAGCAAAATTTCATGAAATCGATAGAACCCCGTATTAGGAGCATTTCAGGTTACTTTGCAAAAACTATAACTCTCCAATTGAATTTTTTAAATTATGAGATTTGACGATTTTTCAAAAACTATGTAGATTTTTGCAGCCACAATGCTAAATCGAAATTTTTGCCCTTTCACTTTTTTGCAGTTCCTAAGCCGCTATCTTTTTAAGAAAAGAACGATGTATTGGTCGATGAGATTAGGAGAAGCAAGTAGCTCTTCAGTGGCGTCCGTAAATTGGGATTATTTTGAAAAAACATGTTTATTTTAGGTTTTATAAAATTTACTAAAAAATTACACTTTTTATTGTAGAATATATAATTTCCTTATAAAAGCTTTAATATAATGTGGGGTTTATTTCACAGGTAAGCCTACAAGGGCGTACTTATAAATATAAATTTTCAACAGTAACCAAACTAATCAATTTTTATTACATATTTTATCTATTAAAAAAAAATACTTTTTACCTTATTATATCCAACAGCTCCCTTTGTTTTCAAGAAAATTCTATAAAAAAAATGTTTTGGTAATTTTTGACAGTGACCCAAATATACGGACATCAAAATCCTTTACGTTTTAAATATATTTCGCAATATATTTCGCGAAATATTTAAGAAAACTTTTCCAAACTAGTAAAAACTTTTCATTTTAAAATGTATATTGGAGAACTTATAAAATTATTTTTCCATGGGCATAGTGTATAAAGCATACAGTATTGCAGGCATTATTTTTCATTTCTCTTACCAATATCGTAAGATGAGATTTATATACCGTCTCTCTAACTTTACAAAGGTGTTACATTGACCATGCAGTGTTCTGAAGAGTCCTTTAAGCACGAAACAGTTAACTGTCAACACTTAATAGGTGGCCATTAGATCTTGGACCCCCGTGGGTGCCCAGCTTTCGAGCTGCCCACGGAAAACCACAAGAGGAACAAAACCTTTCTACACCCGATTATCCACGAAAAATTTTTGTTTTTTTTTATTCACGGGTACCAAACTTTACGTTTTAAATGTATTTCGCAAAACATTTAAGAAAACTTTTCCAAACTCGTAAAAACATTTAATTTTAAAATGTATATTGGAGAACTTGGCTATACTTTTATCTCAATTATTATATATATATTTCTCTTAGTTTCTGTCAGTCTGTCAAATCTCAGCTCTCTAGCGTTTCTGGAAGTAATGTTACTTTTACATAACTTTACATGTATATGAAAGGGGGGTAAATTATACTTTCGGGTTTTTTGTTTTTTCCTATAGTTTTGTCATAGTTCCTATCAGTCTGCAAGGCATCTTTTTAGACTATATTGTGTATCCATTTGGATACGCAGGCCTTCAGATTGGATACCCAGTAAACAGGAAATGGATACCTACTTTTGGGCCTTGGCCTTTTATAAGGTATAATTAAAATATGATACCTAAAATACAGGGTGTAATTTAAATGATGAACCAATCTTTAAGAGATGGTGCGGAAGGTCCAAAGCAGACAAAAAGTTCAAATAACTTTTTGCCAAGTTATAGCATTTTTTAAGTCTGGAAAGTAGGCAAAAACGATGAATTTTTAAATTATCAAATTGAACAACGTTGCTTTTTTCCAAGAATATATAGATAGGTTAAGGATACACTGTGGCCAAATAATCTTTGGAATAGGTATAAATTTCTCAATTCTTTTAAGAATTAATATTTTTATGAGCTATTAAATTGACACAAAAGAAATTGAAATAGATTTTTGTACATGTCTAAAGGCCCCTTAAAACAAATATAAAATAATAATATTAGCACCATATTTTAACGATTTTTGGTAATAATGTTGAGTATTTCTATTTATTTTCAAATAATTTTACCATTTAATTATTACCCTTATTGTCATGCATAATTTCAGAAATTGTCGATTTTCCGTAATGATTTTTAAGGAAGTTATAACAAAAAAATATACTCTGCCAATATATGGGCCCCTAAGCTCACACTATAGGTACTATAGTTATAGTGTACGTGCGAGCTAATAAAACTAGAACCTGAAATATATCTTATTCAACTCCAGACTAAATTACCTTTTGTTTGATACCACACAAGCCATGTTTTGACTTAAACTCAAATTTTTGAAATCTACCCCCACCCTTAAAAAAACAAAAACTAAAATGTATTTTGTTTAACTCCGGACTTAATTACCTTTAGTTTGATACCACACACGCCTTATTTTCACGTAAACTCTAATTTTTGAAATCTACCCCCACCCTTTTAGGAGAAAAAAAAACTAAAATGTATTTTGTTCAACTCCATACTCAATTACCTTTCGTTTGATATCACACACGCCATATTTTCACATAAACTCTAATTTTTGAAATCTTCCCCCACCCTTTTATTTGGCTTGTCTTCGGTGGATTTTGTTCATTTTTAAATGGGACCATCTCGACCCAAGACCCAGCCTAAGTACGAAATTTCATTAAAATCGGCCTAGCGGTTTTTGAGTTATGCGCGTTGGTCGTTACAGACAGACATACAGACAGACAGACAGACAGACAGACAGACATACAGACAGACAGACAGACAGACAGACAGACAGACAGACAGACAGACAAACAGACAGACAGACAGACAGATAGACAGAGGGCGCGACAAAAAAGGTTCAAAATCATCTGAAACGCAAAGAAATATAAAAAATTTTGAAATCGGAACAACTTTTTTTTTCTCGAGAAAATTAGGATCACCATAGCTCACACTACTATAGTATAGTATATGTGTGAGCTAATAGCTGTTAAGTTTGGTACCCTTTATCTAACAAATAAAGAAGTATGATGCAAAATATAATAAGAAACAATCCTTCTTTTGATCTTTTCTACCACCTACTAAAGTTTGCTATTATTACACCCTGATATTATGTTAAATGTTTGTATGTTATGGTAAGAATTTTAAGATATTTGAAAGTATCATTTTGGTCTGAAAATAAACAATTTATAAAAGTCAGCGCTTTTCAAATATACCTGGTGGACAAAAAAACCCGACAAAATGTTTTTCGTTATAACTTTCCAACTATAACACCAATTTTACCAAAGCAAAGAGTAGTTGGCAGGGATTGATTGATCGGACATTTGTGTAAAAGTATTTTTTGTCCATCATCATCATCCTGACCCTTGAAAGAGGCTTGTTTATTCTTAAGTTGGAAATGTGTGGAGATTTTGGATATATTTTTTGTTTGTAGAAAAGCTCTATCTTTGTTAAGCACATCGAGATCTGAATCGTTAAAAACGATTGCAGTCTCTAAAAATTGATTTTTTCTTCAACTATATTGTTTTATAGGTTGTAACGATTGTCTTCTAAATCCTGTCTTCCTCATAAATAAATTTTTACCGAACCGATTTTAATAAAATATAAAGTGGACCAGATTGATTGCTTTTAAAATATCACTATTAAAATTTGCCGTCATTGTAAAATCCAAAATGGCTGACATTCTTATATTTTTTGAAAATTTTTTGATTTTTTTCGGAAAAGTTTTACAGATTATGCGATTGCCTTGCCATTTCTATGTGCATTCATTTCCTCATAAATTCATTATTACTAAACCGACAATAAAATAAAAAGTATCATGGCGAAATTCTCCGCCAACTCTAAATATAATATGGCTTACTAAATCGAATATGACCCTTCATAAAGGATAGTTGTTTCTTATGTTACGAGAAACTTTTCGACCCTTTTTTGAATATATTTATAAGATCCACCACTCACAACAAGGTACTAATCATAAAAAAATAAATCCTCGCAACATACAAAGAAGTGATCCTTCCAAGAAGAACAAACTTGACTTTTTCTCCAACATCTTAGATTTAAAAATGTAGGAAAATTTCAATAGTTTTGTTCAAAGAGCAATATTTCTTTTTTTATTATTGAAATCGGTTCAGTGAATTTATAAGGAAATTATTGCAGACATAAGTTGAAGCAACAGTTGGAATAACAATTACTATTTAAAGAACCACTAAACGGATTTTATAGAATAAAAGATTAATAAATTTATGAGGAAATGATACTTGATCAAGTATCAAGGAAAATATGTAATTTTTTGAGACCGTGAGTCTGTCGCATGAGCAAAGCGAGAGTTACACATTTAAGGGATGAATAATGCTTTTTAATAACTGTGTATGAGTTGGATATTAACTTAAATTAATACTGGTAAATTAAATTTGCAAAGCAACTTATTGACAAAAGTAACTTTGCGAAGTAAATTTTATTAACACAAATTGATGAACCAATAATAACTTTCCAAATTCTTGGTTTGAAACTTGTAGACAATGATTTCGTTTCCAATCCCCCAAATGTTATTATACGATATCAATGGAAACACTGTTAAACATATTTTTTATAAATAATTAAACACAAAATCTCGCCGCAGGCGAGAGGCTTAGCGAAAATCAATGCTGCAACAGTTTTAAAAGTGTTGGATGTAAAAAATTTGCGAAGCAAATTTGTTAATAAGCTAATTTGCGAAGAAAATTATACTCAACACAAATTTGCGAAGCAAATTTGTGATACGGATGTTTTCGCGTAGCGAAAATCATCCGTATGTTTTATTAATTGTGATGTGGTTGAGCCATCTTACCCCTCCCCCCCCCCCCAAATCTATTTTGTTGCTTTCGTTTTTTTTGCAAATGGCTTGGCTCGTTGCGTCCTTTCGGTCAAAGTTTTTCAAGGTTCTTTTCCATATTCAGGTTTTTCGGTCCCAAGATATGTTTTTTTTGGTCATCAAATTTTTTGAGTACGGTTTTTCAAACTGACCGGTTTTGTCTGACTTTTTTATCGAAAATCCGGCTTGTTTGTCTCTGGCGTCCTCCTATTGCGCTAAACACAGATGGTCACCCTAAATAATTAGGTATTACCTGTCTATGCCTGGTCTAGGGGGAGGTTGGTGCAAATGGCTGTATGACAACTAATCTAGGCTAATTTATAATTATGACTGTCATCCACAGTACACTAATTATTTATAGTAAGGAAAGCACCCCCGTCTTGTCATAATACTGTTATACATACCCCCTGTATACATTAGTTCGGAATACAAAGTTCGAGAGGCGCTGATTACAGACCGTCACACCTGGAATAAAAATATTACGGACAGAGTTCTGTGCTGTCGCAATATATATTAACCGCTACTCTTGGTATATTTTGACAATTTGTTTTTGTGTGAAACCACCAGAAACAACTACTCCGAGGGAAAATACCCCTACCGGCATTGAATTATACTGATGGTTTGAGGCTTTCATTGGGAACTTGTTAAAACTGTTTGGTTTTCACTTTCTCCAACGTCGATCACGAGGATACGAGTGATCCCCGTCTGGAACACGTCCTGATAGTCAGGAACAAATGTTCCATGCCAATCCACGACCGGACCGGTTTCGACCTTTTAGGCCATCCTCAGGTGAATGTAGGCGATAGCTCCGTGTAGAGCATAAGTTGTGTGAAACCACCAGAAACAACTACTCCGAGGGAAAATACCCCTACCGGCATTGAATTATACTGATGGTTTGAGGCTTTCGTTGGGAACTTGTTAAAACTGTTTGGTTTTCACTTTCTCCAACGTCGATCACGAGGATACGAGTGATCCCCGTCTGGAACACGTCCTGATAGTCAGGAACAAATGTTCCATGCCAATCCACGACCGGACCGGTTTCGACCTTCTGGGCCATCCTCAGGTGAATGTAGGTGATAGCTCCGTGTAGAGCATAAGTTGTGTGAAGCCACCAGAAACAAATACTCCGAGGGAAAATACCCCTACCGGCATTGAATTATACTGATGGTTTGAGGCTTTCGTTGGGAACTTGTTAAAACTGTTTGGTTTTCACTTTCTCCAACGTCGATCACGAGGATACGAGTGATCCCCGTCTGGAACACGTCCTGATAGTCAGGAACAAATATTCCTTGCCAATCCACGACCGGACCGGTTTCGACCTTTTGAGCCATCCTCAGGTGAATGTAGGCGATGGCTCCGTGTAGAGCATAAGTTGTGTGAAACCACCAGAAACAACTACTCCGAGGGAAAATACCCCTACCGGCATTGAATTATACTGATGGTTTGAGGCTTTCGTTGGGAACTTGTTAAAACTGTTTGGTTTTCACTTTCTCCAACACTGATCACGATGATACGAGTGATCCCCGTCTGGAACACGTCCTGATAGTCAGGAACAAATGTTCCATGCCAATCCACGACCGGACCGGTTTCGACCTTTTGGGCCATCCTCAGGTGAATGTAGGCGATAGCTCCGTGTAGAGCATAAGTTGTGTGAAACCACCAGAAACAACTACTCCGAGGGAAAATACCCCTACCGGCATTGAATTATACTTATGGTTTGAGGCTTTCGTTGGGAACTTGTTAAAACTGTTTGGTTTTCACTTTCTCCAACGTCGATCACGAGGATACGAGTGATCCCCGTCTGGAACACGTCCTGATAGTCAGGAATAAATGTTCTATGCCAATACACGACCGGACCGGTTTCGACTTTTTGGTCCATCCTCAGGTGAATGTAGGCGATAGCTCCGTGTAGAGCATAAGTTGTGTGAAACCACCAGAAACAACTACTTAGAGGGAAAATACCCCTACCGGCATTGAATTATACTGATGGTTTGAGGCTTTCGTTGGGAACTTGTTAAAACTGTTTGGTTTTCACTTTCTCCAACGTCGATCACGAGGATACGAGTGATCCCCGTCTGGAACACGTCCTGATAGTCAGGAATAAATGTTCCATGCCAATCCACGACCGGACCGGTTTCGACCTTTTGGGCCATCCTCAGGTGAATGTAGGCGATAGCTCCGTATAGAGCATAAGTTGTGTGAAACCACCAGAAACAACTACTTCGAGGGAAAATACCACTACCGGCAATGAATTATACTGATGGTTTGAGGCTTTCGTTGGGTACTTGTTAAAACTGTTTGGTTTTCACTTTCTCCAACGTCGATCACGAGGATACGAGTGATCCCCGTCTGGAACACGTCCTGATAGTCAGGAACAAATGTTCCATGCCAATCCACGACCGGACCGGTTTCGACCTTGTTCCTGACTATCAGGACGTGTTCCAGGCGGGGATCACTCGTATCCTCGTGATCGACGTTGGAGAAAGTGAAAACCAAACAGTTTTAACAAGTTCCCAACGAAAGCCTCAAACCATCAGTATAATTCAATGCCGGTAGGGGTATTTTCCCTCGGAGTAGTTGTTTCTGGTGGTTTCACACAACTTATGCTCTACACGGAGCTATCGCCTACATTCACCTGAGGATGGCCCAAAAGGTCGAAACCGGTCCGGTCGTGGATTGGCATGGAACATTTGTTCCTGACTATCAGTACGTGTTCCAGACGGGGATCACTCGTATCCTCGTGATCGACGTTGGAGAAAGTGAAAACCAAACAGTTTTAACAAGTTCCCAACGAAAGCCTCAAACCATCAGTATAATTCAATGCCGGTAGGGGTATTTTCCCTCGGAGTAGTTGTTTCTGGTGGTTTCACACAACTTATGCTCTACACGGAGCTATCGCCTACATTCACCTGAGGATGGCCCAAAAGGTCGAAACCGGTCCGGTCGTGGTTTGGCATGGAACATTTGTTCCTGACTATCAGGACGTGTTCCAGACGGGGATCACTCGTATCCTCGTGATCGACGTTGGAGAAAGTGAAAACCAAACAGTTTTAACAAGTTTTCAATGAAAGCCTCAAACCATCTGTATAATTCAATGCCGGTAGGGGTATTTTCCCTCGGAGTAGTTGTTTCTGGTGGTTTCACACAACTTATGTTCTACACGGAGCTATCGCCTACATTCACCTGAGGATGGCCCAAAAGGTCGAAACCGGTCCGGTCGTGGATTGGCATGGAACATTTGTTCCTGACTATCAGGACGTGTTTCAGACGGGGATCACTCGTATCCTCGTGATCGACGTTGGAGAAAGTGAAAACCAAACAGTTTTAACAAGTTTTCAATGAAAGCCTCAAACCATCTGTATAATTCAATGCCGGTAGGGGTATTTTCCCTCGGAGTAGTTGTTTCTGGTGGTTTCACACAACTTATGCTCTACACGGAGCTATCGCCTACATTCACCTGAGGATGGCCCAAAAGGTCGAAACCGGTCCGGTCGTGGATTGGCATGGAACATTTGTTCCTGACTATCAGGACGTGTTCCAGACGGGGATCACTCGTATCCTCGTGATCGACGTTGGAGAAAGTGAAAACCAAACAGTTTTAACAAGTTTTCAACGAAAGCCTCAAACCATCAGTATAATTCAATGCAGGTAGGGGTATTTTCCCTCGGAGTAGTTGTTTCTGGTGGTTTCACACAACTTATGCTCTACACGGAGCTATCGCCTACATTCACCTGAGGATGGCCAAAAAGGTCGAAACCGGTCCGGTCGTGGATTGGCATAGAACATTTGTTCCTGTCTATCAGGACGTGTTCCAGACGGGGATCACTCGTATCCTCGTGATCGACGTTGGAGAAAGTGAAAACCAAACAGTTTTAATTTGTTTTTGATTTTGACTGACATTGACCTTGGCAAAATAGATAAAAATATGACGGTGATGCAATTCCATTTTACATTTTTCGTTTGTGGATGTAGTTTTTCGTTATTTTTTGACTTTTTAACTTGTTTTTTATTGTGTTTTTTGCAAAATTATGGCCAATCGGTATTTTGAGCATTTTGATGGGGGCGATCCATCGCTTAAGAAATTGAAAAGAAAACAATGATGTGTTCGTCGGTGCGAAGACTATGTTTGCAAGCGCCATCGCTCCAAATGGGACCCCAAGCTATTTGATGAGTGCTTAAAAATACTTCGGCCTAAAAACTGGCTAACTTTGATGAAAGACGAAATTTACGTTAAATATATGTATAGTGTGTGGACACTTTGAACCAGGACAGAGTTTTAAATGTTAAGTTTTAAATTTTAATATTTAGAAAACAAACGCGGATCTAGATTAAAATCTAGGGAGGGGGGGGGGGTTATTTTCGACGATATTTTTTTTATTAAAATTTTTCCGTGGGGGGGGGGTAATTTTCCTGTTTTTAATACCAAAAAGTGCATATTTTTTATTCCAGGTAGGTAATTACCACGCTACCTCCCCTCAAATCCGCGCTTGGAGAAACATAGTTTATTTCTCTATATTTATATACAAGGTCCGGATAATGATCTACCACATTAAAAACGCCATTGTAAATGTTATTTAATTTTTTTTTACTGAAACTCAATTCTATACCATTTATTTTTATTAATTTTTTGAAATTTATAAAGTTCATGTGGCGGCCATTTTTTTCGATACACATTCGAAGCTGATTCCTGAAAGTTTCACTCCTACAGTAAATTAAAAGCGATATTTCTGTGATTCCTTGGCGCATTGCTGCTTTCAATTCGTCAATAGTTCGGGGTTAGTGTTCCAGGGATCCACAAAGGATAGGGAACTAAAGCATGTCCACCAAGTGCGAAGTGAGTACGAAAAGTTCTTTGCGTCGTAATCACAGATTCGTTACCAACTTTTTAATAAATGTTTCGATAACGAAGGCACGATGGCAAGAAAATGGCAAGCCGCGAGGTACCAACCAACTACGCTAAGCTCTCTCAGTGATTCGGGCACAGTGGTGGTGCAAAATATGGGAGATCATATTCCATTAACGACATTGCAGCTTTAGTTTAATTTAAAAAGCTTATGTTACATTTTTTTAAACACACAATAATACCTAGTTAATATAATATAATAATGTTTAATTTAAATACATTTTTACAACACCTAGCTAAAATTTACCAAATCCATTAGTTTATATTTTCATTTAAAAAAAAATTAAAAAAGTCCCCGTTGATAGAAAAATAAGCTATATGTGCAACATAATTATATATAAAGCATTGTAATAATTAAGTTAATGTATTCTATGCCCCAATAAAAAGGAATTTACTACAGGATATTCGCCAAACAGTCTTTTTTTACTAGAAAATTATCCTCTCAAGTAAATTTATGTACCTATATCAATGGGAAACAAACTTCAAAACCTTAGATTTAATTTAAAAAATGTAACCTTCCTTTTTATTGTTGTTAGTTGTAGTCATTAATAAAAAAAATTCTTTAATTAAGCTTCCTTAATAATTGGTGTTTAAAGAGTGTTTTTAGGCAAATTGAGCGTTGACACAAAATAACTCATTTTTATCAGCGCGCAGAGTTTAAATTTAACACTATGTATTTAATTGACGAATAGAATGGGTCTTTTGGTGTCAAAATTTAATTTGACAAAAATTATTCAAAACACCATATTATAAGATGTAGCTTGATTGGAGAACGATTGCATTGATGGCTATGAGCATCCGGTATACAATAATTTGAAAAGCCACCCTGTAGCATAGAGACAAACTGCGCAAGCGTTATATTGTTTCAAATCTCCCTGTAAATGTTTAGTACGGAGTACAAAGTTGGAGAGGAGCTGGTTTTTGCACGGTACCCCGGTATACTGCGCCAATTGAATAATAAAACTCCCACCGTGTCAGTGTCTGGTCTATCTCTGTCATTCGTCTATGCTGTCATCCTTAAAATTTAAGAACCGAATCGGTGTCTCTATGACTCTAATATGTAGTGCCACCTTTTGACTGATATTTAAATACTTTGCCTTGTTGTCATTTACTTAAAAAATTGCCCAAGTCGAATTTGTCGCCTTAATACAAATTGCCCGCCATGCACCGCACGCCAACTGTTATATTTGACATAAATATGACTTTGTCATTGTTTGTCATGGCATTTATTTATTTGCTTGTTATGTAAAACTTGTTCGATTTTATAATGATTTTTTACAATAAAATTTATTTAAAATCTAAAAATACCAGTGTTAATCTTTTTAAAACAAAATTACACTACAAAAATATAATTTTTTGATGCTGTAATTTTTGTAAACACATCTAAGTGACTTTTAAAAGTTTCCGAATATAAACAAAGAGGTGTAGGTGAGCTGATTACTTTCCACGCAGAAACGAACACAATCGCTTTCTGCTTTAAATTTAATTTTTGTGTTAGCTAATGGAACGACTCTGAAAAATTATGGATTATTATACAATTGTGTTAAAATAATATAGTAAAAACAATCTCAAAAACGGCTTTATTTAAAAAAAAAACAACTATTCATCAGCCGTCATTCAAATAATTTTAAACATAATCAGCTGTGGCGTGACGTGACCATCAAAAAGAAGTTCAGCCCCCGCCGTGACGTCAACAAAGTTGTAGTAGCCCATCCTTTTTGATAGCACTAGAGTGCGTTCATGATTCGGGTTAAAATTTACCGTGTGAATTTTACCCAGACGCGCCTGGCGTTGACCGGACGTCTTCTGTCTGTCATTTGTCAATTTTGTATTTTTTTATTTGAATCGATAGGAATTTCCCGCCAATAACAGCATGTACTTTATGAATGTTCCCTTACTGCCATTGACTTTTAGTAATTTCAATTTCCTTTCCTTTAATTTTTTGCATAAAATTTCTCCAAAAAAAATCTCGTTTTAATTACGTCCTATCCACCAAAAAAATCAATAATATGTGGCTAGTTTGCTTTAGTGTTCGGCGAAAAAAGTTAAATTAATATGAACATGAGAGTCCGAATTAACTTAGGAAAAGTATTTATAATCGTGTCCTGAATCTGATATTTTTGAAACTATTGGAATTTTTATCATACATTTTTAAAATATATAAATTTTGGTATTTTTACGGCCTCTATCTTTATTTCTCGCATAATATAACGTATAGGTCTCTCTTTATTGATCGTGGAGTAGGCAAATTGCCGCGTCATAGGCTGCCGAGTTCTTATTGGCTCGGAGTTACCAGACAACCGGCTTATTTACAGACCGTGCTTCCGGTGTGCTCACGGCGTTAATCATGAATGCACCCCTGGTTTATCGTTTATTTACATTTACTGCGGTCGGCGCCGCGTCGGCTGTCTTCGAATTTCAACAGACATGCATTGTTTCAAAGAAGCTTTGGAAACAAACGACTTCAAACCGGAACGGCTTTTAGCACTTCTCGGCGTTGTAGACAAGAGCGGAGCCAACGTTTTAAAATTGAGTTACATTAGTATTTTCTCCGATCACATAATTTGTAAACCACCCTTTTACCTTATAAAAGAAAAATAAATGAAATAAAATGGAATAAAATGGAATTTGGTTTCCCTTTTTTAGAGAAGTTGAAAGTTTTACACAAATAAGTCGTCTTTTTTATCAGAGATATAATAATATATTGCACAATTTATGTAAAAATATATCAACATCTAAGTTTTTGTATTTACAAAATTTGATATTCGACAGGATTCGCTTTACCAGTAATAAGTCAGAGCACCACCCTCTCGACATAGGCCTGGTATCGAATCCAAAATGGCGGCCGATGAGGGCAATGCCGCCACACATTCGCTTAGGTATAATTTGAAATTGATGAATTTATAGGATTGACACTGCAAATAAATACAAATAAAAAAGTATTTTGCAGTGGCAAGAATATTTAAACAATTGAAAATTAATAGATTTTTGGTAATTACTATATCCATATAAGTAGCTATTCATAAATAATAAATTATTTATTAAGGGACATAGGAGATAGGCAGAATTAAAGATGAGGGTTATTATAGTTTTTTAAACTTAAGAAAACAATGATAATATATATGCATTAAGTAATAGTCATAAGGGTTATAAAGTTCGTGGTTTGAAGAAATGTCCAGGTTAAAAGGTTTTTCTTTTGTAAGTTCTTGCTCTGGCAAATAAGCTGAAGTCTCCAGGCTCGCGGTATTAAATCGTATTCTCTTAGATTCTGAACTTTCTCTGAAATGTTCTTCTTTGGTCATATATTTTGGACGGTCAGGAAATTTGGTAGGAATAGCATCCAAAAATTTAAAAAACTTAAACCTCTGATAGGAATGGAATTTCGCCTCTCTGACCTTACATCACGAACTATTACCAAAGAAAATTGTTTGTCACAAACACTTCGAAATGCATATTAACATTTATAAAATATACCTTCTACATAATTTGTGTCAGCTCGGGTCAGCTCTTTGACTCACAAAAAACTCACCTTTTTTAAGTCTTGGTTTATTTAGTGGCACATCCAATACTTCTCCTGGGTTTGTGAAAAATTTTGTGGAACGCTCAACTTTTAAAGTGCAATTCACACACCAACAATTTATTAAAAAATAAATAGATCCAGGACGAATCTGATACCTCCCTAGATAGCCTTTGGATTAGCACACTTCAAGTGAACTCCGATATATCCTTGAAAATAGTTTTTTGTTAGAATCTCAAAAACGAAAGCTCATACGAAGCTTTTAGACAAATTATTGAGAAAAATGGTCTACTACATTCCGAAAACCGCATATTGATGTGATGATCCGTTAAAAAGTTCGCATATTGTCGAAAAACTGTCATTAGCATCAATTACTTTTGCCCAATCAGCTCGTTACAGTGTCGAACACTATTTTACCTAAAAATTTTATGAAAATCGGTTCAACTGTTTAGGAGCTATCGTGTTACGGACAGACGTACACACACACACAGACAGACATCACGACGATATTGCTAAGGATTTCCTGGGGGAAGGAGCCAAAGTGGCAGCAAATACCAAGCTATTTATTTTTGTAGTTTCTCGTAGGTCTGAGCTCTGAAATTTAGCGTCAAAAGTTTCAGTTTAAGTTCTCTATCTTTAGGAAATTTAAAAATTGAGTATCTTTTTCCTTGATAACTATAATTGGTTTTGCAAATTGGAACCAGCATTTATATAAAATAACCTCAGTTACAAGCTATTGTAACCGAATTTAAAAAAAAATAGAACCACTGGATAACTTAGAATCCACTTAAGGTCGGTTCAATCTCGCAATTTAGATTAGAATAAATTAAATTAACTGACACTAACTTACCCTATGCTTGTAACGTGTCATTTTTGCGTTTAAGGCAACGTTACATATTTGTTTATTTAGGTAAATAATCAAGGCTCTTCGACTCGTCTTTCTGTACACAAATTAAGGGTATTTTCTAGAGCTAGGTTTGGAGGTTATATAGTGTCCAAAAAGTTACCTTATAAAGGAGACATTCCATCGAATTACTGTGGACACTACGTACATCGCATTATCTGGACATCGTAATTGGAATTTAAGATCACAGTTCTTTAAAAATCACATAAAAACTTTCGATTGTTTTGTTTATCTGCACTTTCGTAATTTTCTTTGACGTTCATGAAAATAAACAGCTAGGGAATGGCGGCGTTGCCGCATCACAAATGGTTTCAGTAACAGGGAGGAAACATTTAGATGAACAGTTCATTCGCTTATGTTTATTTTCGAGGATATTGGGACAATCCGAACCCCATATCCTTCACGGATTAGCTAGTTTTGATAGCACGAAAACATATTTAGGTTCACGTGTTGACCAGTAACAACCGAGGCTCCGCCCACTTTGATATCTTTATTAATTTGATAGGGGAAGGATAAAATAAATACGAGTTATGCACTTTTGTAAATGGGAGATAAACGAGGGATAAAAACCAAGACTAAAAGAATAAACGAAATCGTGTGAGTTAACATCTGAACACTCTTGTGCCGAGTTTAAGCAGTAGTTCAATGTGTATTTTTAGGTTCAAGTTCAGAAACAACTTTATTAATGTAGAAATGTTTTACAAAAATGGCGTCAAACCATATGAATCTTAGAGAAAACATATATAAAGAGCAAAGGAAACTTTTGACTAAGACTGTAACTAAAATGCAACTAAATTCTACACTCAGTATAGCTTTACTCATATGGGAATTGGTTGAGTGTTATATTCCTGGGTTTGATGCAAGCTCTGATCTCCAGTAAGTGATTTTACAGTTGATGGTTTCAATGCTGAGCTTCTTATAGTCCGTCTGGTTATTTTCCTCCTACTTGCTATGTTGGCAGGGGTCCGGTAGGCAAATGTTCGGTCTATGTATGGAGGGTGTCTCGACGTCCTTGTTATAAAAATTCCAACCGTGAAAATGGATCCGACAACACCTCAGTGTGCGTTTTACGTATTTTCTATCCCCTTGGTCGGTGCTGCCCCCTATATACCGGTGTGGAAGTATTGGTGTATTTCCTCATTGGTTGGTTTGAAAACCGCGGGTTTTTCCTCCAGTGTTGCAAACCGCATTTAGTGATTTTTTGATGAGAGCGTTTTTTTATAAATAGGTTTGCATCCTTATTTGAATTTAACCGGGAAGATTAGGTTGGTACTGTCCCCACCACATTTACAAAGCGGTTTCCGGCCACTTTATTTTTTGTGTTCTCGACAAAGTGCCTTGTCTCTTTTCAAAAGAATTGGCGGTGGGTCGACAACAGTTTCTGGGATCGCCATTGTTTTTGGTTCTTGGCACTGCAGGGATTGCAGGAGATATCCCAGAAACTGTAGAAGTGAGTCCGTCGTGAGGCGTATCTCGTAGACGGCTCATATCCTCTGCATAGAGGGATTTAAGGCGGCCTACGCCCTTTCTACGGGAAATAAGAGCAGTGGTAAGTTCGATTTTATTTTTTTCATTTTTTTTATTATTCGAGGACTCTTCAAGATAATATTTGCCTCCCAGATTGTAATTATTTTTTGTGTAAAATGTACTTTTCGACAAGAGACATGGGGAATTTTTGGAGTTTTTTTTATTTTTTTTTAAGACCACGTTTTTGGATAAAAACTATATATTGTTTTTCTCCTTTGTCTACAGCCTTGTCAATTCCATCGACGGGACAGTTGGGCTGGACGCTGGTGTGAAGCCAGGTGTAGCCTTGTAACCCTGGGAAAGGTACGATAGGATTAGTTTAGTTCATCTGTTTAAATCTACTTTATTTTATTGAGTCGACATGGGGTTCTTGGTTAAATTACTCGGTGTAGGGGAACTTCGTGCAAAATAGACGAATTCCAGGAAACTGAAACACTTCATTTTCCACAGGGTTTTACGCTCGGGCAAGGAACCAACATTTAAGACCAAAGTGCTGGCCTAACATCATGTGCTAAGCAAGCACGAGGGAAGGCGCGAGCAGAGCAGGAGACCCGAGAGTAGCAGGAGGAGAACAACACCAGGTTTACTAAACAAAACACCAACAATAACTAAGTCAAAGGACCAAGGTAGGATCAAGCATCATTGAAATATAATCTTTCCATTAACATTTTTTAATATAATTTTTACAGTCTATATATAATTTCTTGTAAACGCAAGGTAAAGGTATGACGTCATAACCCCAATTTTGCGGTATAATTAAGCTAAATTTTATTGTGAAATTGCTATTGCGGTTATTTTGGCGCTGACTTGTTCCCACCAATTCATTGATTTACACTTCATGTTCCAGTATTATTCTCAGGTTTCAATATTTTTTTATATTTTGATCAATTTCATTTTCATCCTCTTGAGGAAATAAACAAGATGAACTAATTTGTTTGTATTATTTGTACAACCCGATGACCAACTTTGCAGAGACATAAGAGAGATGAGGTTATATTTTTTAGCGGTTTCCTTACATTGTTTTGCCTCATGGGGTAGATCTCGGACTGGATTGCTGTCTGTCTCATTCTACCCAACGTAGAATGCTGACAGCGGATATTTGGTCCAGATCTCCCCTATGGCAGAATAATTTTGGAAGTATATTTATCTTTTTCAATCGTTCATATAACTGAGTCTCACACTACTGACTCAGATGTAGGTACACTATGACCTGTTAAAGGAGTCCATCTACCTGTAAAGTGCTTCTAGTTTTGCCATCTTAATTCAATCTTTTAGAATTTTATTCTGTTTATTAGTCAATTTTTTTTGGTTATTCTTAATTACATAAATACTCTGGAAGCCTCGGAAGTAAGTAGAGTTTCATTGTTTGGCTACAACGTTTGAGTTGAACTGTATTTTATTTAAGATCTTCTTTGTAAAACATTGGTATTAAACACTGTGGCGCACTTAAAATTTTCTTATTTCTGAACCCCCCCTTCTCCACTGTATAAAAGTTACCGGGCATATCAATGTTTTACCTGGCTGGAAAATACAGTTCTGATTCCAGATATTTGTTTAATTATTCAGTGGTTTTTTTTAGTGTCACAAGTTGGCAAATTGTTATTATTCTAATTACAGTGTCACAAAATGGCGGCAACGTCTTTAAGCTGCCACAAATGTCACCCAACACATTTTAATAGGCCACAAATTGGCGCCCAACGTGAGTTTTTGGCTAGGTTTTTTGACATCGGATGTAATTTTTTTGGTTTTTTTGAATTAAAAAAAAAAAAAAAAATTTCAAAAATTTTTTAAAATTTTTTCAGTAGCTGTCGGTGGTTTTGACACCCAATCATTTTTTTACTATAAAACAGGATTTTCCATCATCATTGGTTTTTTTTTTTGAAAAAACACTTTTTAAATATTTTTTGATAATATTTTAATATTTGAGTGTTGATTTGGACTTCGTTTTTAGTAGTTCTCATAGAACTTATCTTCACAAGTTTTTCTTGGAAAATAAAATATTCATTTTTATTTATTAAGGAAGAATAAGTGAATAAAAAACATGGGAGTTTTTATTGAACGGAGTCCAACGCATGTCTTAATTCTTTAGTTTTTTGTACGAAAAACATGTTTTAATTTTTTTAACTTTTTTTAAGAAAAATATACAACAATGTAAATTTACTTCAATTTTTTTGTTGATTTATAGGTAGATGGACCTCCAGACATGGTCTTTTTATGTTTTAAATATATGACATAGGTAGTGTGTTTTTCTGACAATTTTTTTTGCAGGTTCATTTATTTATATGTTATTATTTCCTGCTTGTGATAAGATAGAAATTGTCTCACCGATTATTTTTTAGTGCAGTCAATTTATTTAGGTCAACAAGTTATTTTTTTTTTTGGTGATTTTAATTTTTTGTGGGATGTCACCACTTGTAAATTGGAATATTTTAACAGGGTTTCACACAAATTTCTCTTGGCTAGGTTGTTTTAAAGTAAATATAGCTTAACAGCTGGTAGCTTTGTTTAGTTGAAAGTATTAATTAGTAATGAAAGAAAAGGAAAATGAGTTTATTTTGCTTTGTCATTTTCTTTTCTTGTTTTTTGGTGGTAACTGTTGATGGCATTTAACATCTTACGTCACTCAGTTACATCGGGTCAGAGGAGGGTACTACTACTTATAGTTAGCTCGGAAGTTTAGGGAACACAAGGCTAAAATTCCTAGAGCAACATATTGGCTGAACATCAACGCCAGAAGTCCAGTTAACATTTTTTTTTGGGGTATTTTTTTTGGAAAGACAGTTTTTTAGGTCTTTGGTTTAGTTGTCTAGTTGTGTTTCGTGACTGGAAAATTTTTTTTTGGTAGAAAATACGGCGTAGGGCTTTGGAGTTCATTTTTTAAAAATGACCTACGGGTATTTCTATCAATTAAAGTTTTTCTGGGTCACAATTATTTTTTTTCTGTATTTTTTTCTGCGTTCAGGTCATAGCTTGGTCATGGCCAATGGAGAGCAAACATTTATGTTTGAGCCTTGAGAAGTTTTGCCTGCTCCGGATTGAATACAGAGAAGATGAATTTGAAGCCCAACTAGATATAATACCACAAAAGAAATGTTTAACTGAGACAGATATAGATATAAGTTTTTTTGGTTTTTTTTTAGTTCATTTGTAAAGTTCAGTCATTTTTTTTAAAGTAATGTCATTGTGAGGCCGTGAAATTGGTCAGTGAATTTAAGAGAGACTTTCAACTAAATATAAATGCTAGGCGGGGGTAATTGATAAAAATATTTCAAAATTTTACTACTTTTTTTTTTTTTTTAAATTTAATTTTTCTTAAAAAGATTATTTTTTTTTCGGTAAACATAACTTCTCGAATTCTTGTTTTGGTCAAAATGGTTTGTATAGTGGTCGTAGGTTTAAAGGGTGACCAGACAGGTTATATTTTTTTTAGGGGACCAAACGGGAACTTCTTAAGTTACAAAAAGGTGAACTTTTTTTTTGTCTTAGTTGATCAGGCAGGAATAAATAAATCTTTTACTTCCAAATCATAATTTTAAATAACAAGATTTATCGGTTAGGTGTTTGGGTCTTATAGTAAAAAACGTTTTGTTTTTGGAGGATACTGGTATGATATGAAATTATTTTAATTTCATGCCAAATGTTGGTTGACGGCAGATATGCTAGTCTTCAGTTTTTTCGTTAGTTTAGCATTTCAGGACAGTGGCGTGTACTTAAGGGGGCCTTACATCTGCGCCCATTGTAAAGCAACTTCCAACTTACTTGCTTAGCTTTTTCACTTAATCTTCGTTTTGTTGCTTCTGAAATTAAAGCGTTATGTTGGATAACGATGGATGGTATTAGACTGAGAAAGTACCTAGGTATTTAGGGATGAAAACTTGGAAGTTGTGGACAATTGGGAAATAATTTTTTTTATTTAATTTTTTTTAATTTTAAAATAATTTCATATTGGTGACCTCAAATAATGAAGCAAATTTTTAAATTACAATACACTTTTGTGGAATAAATGGGAAAGTGTTCAGGTTAAACAATAAATTTAAGATCATTGATTTCTAAAAAAAAAAGATTTCAACCTAAGAATAAATTTAAAAACAATAGGCTTTCTTTGATGCGACTAAACAATGATGAGGGCATATACTCGTTTTTGTTATGCATAATATGATAGTAGTACCTTTTGTATTGCAATAATTAAGGGTTTTCCTCCCGCGAGCTGGGTGGAAATGGAAGAAATGTTTGGTTCGGTGTGTAGAAATCGAGGAACGAGGACTTCCTGCTAATCTTTTTAGGATTTCGCAACTTCGGTTTTCGCTAAATTAAAATACAACTAAATTTGGCCTACAGGCTGAATCTCACATCTTCCAGGACCTTGCAGATTTGCGGAGAAAGGCAAATTTTGTGATCTATTTAATTTTGATAGGAATTAAAATAGTAACATGCATATGAGGGAACTAGATATATTTAGGTTAAAAATTAGTGAGTTAACACTGACCTGAACAATTTTCCATAATGGTGTCCTATTTTAACAGGGTGCTTCAAAATATCTTCACCCTTTCTTTGAAATAAGATATTGTTTCGCCTGTGGGCGTTTAACCGTTGGAAAAATATACAGGGTCCAGATGGGATTGGAATGGAAATCACAAGTTTTGGGTTTTATTGACATTATACTTAGGGAATAGGGGAAATGTCTAATAAGAAGTTTTTTGGTTTTAGGCCGAGTTTTGTTGAGATAACAAAAATTTAATTGGGGCCGGGAGGTTATTATGCTCTTTTAAAATTATTGTAATAGTTTTGGCTTCTTGATTTTTGTTGTCTGATTTTTTACGCAGGATTATTCCCAACTGTTTCATTTCAAAATATTATTTGTAGGTGATAGGGTCTCATTAGCCCTTGGACATTTGGTAATTTTTGCTTTGAATAATAGTTGTGGATAGGGCCCAACTTAATTTTATATCTCGTGAACACCAAGAATAAGGATCTGAGAATGCATTAAGCAGTAATTTTTTTTTTTTTGATTAGATGTTGTGTGTAAAAACACTTGAGTAGGCAGATTTAGTTTTACAATATTCTTATAGGTGAACCTTGAAATTGTTTTAATATTTGTTTTTTTGAAAGTGCACACAAGATAATTCTTTACGGGGTTGAGTGCAAAGTTTGAAACTTAGGTTCACATTATTATAGTGATACAGTAAATAAGTGCTAACGTTACTTATTCCCTAAAGTAATAATTTTAAACAAATATACTAACATCGTTTGCTTTTTTTGAACATAACTATTTTTTTTTACTTTTCCTAAACTGATTGGTTTTTTTTTGCAATGACGATTTTTTTTTGTAATTTATGATTCTCAAGTAAATTTAATTTTCAATATTTTTTTTGTATAGTAAATTAATTTTTCTAGCTCATTCACTTTTCACATTCACACAGTTTTGGGAGAGGAAAGGAAATCTACAACTGTTTTTTAAAGGAAAAGAACTGAGACTGTTGCATAACATATCTCTATAAAGATTTTTCTAGTGCTAATTTTATTTTAATTCTTTTAAAATCGTTAATAGGAGCTGCAACCCCACTTAAACATTTTTAATTTTTTTTTGAAAATATTTTTTGAAAATATTTTTTTTAAATATTTTTTTTAAAAAGGGAAACTTGATTTTCTTGTTGGAAAATTTTCTTTTTTACTGCATAGTAGTACCTCGCCCTACAATTCTTTTACCAGTTTATTTAAATATTTTTTTTTCTGAATTAAAATATAATTTCATTTCGAACCCTCGCGTTTTAACAACCTATCATCATTTGTTTAATTTTTTGTTTCTCCCTACTCCAAACCACCTATTAGGGTAGAGTAATATTTTGAAAATTTTAGTGAGCCATTAATTAATCTTTTTTTTTTGATTATTGGGCTACTGTGGTCGAGATCAAAAATTTTTTTTTTAATTTTTTTTTGGGCACCTTTCGGTACGATCCTAGGGTCTTCTTGACCATGGTTTGCATGAATTTAGTTTAAAGTTTTGGGAATTTCATTTTAACGATTATTAGAGAGTTGCAGTCCTACCAAGACGTTATTTGTATAAATTTTTTTAATACCATCGGTAATTTTTTTAATTTTTTTTTTTTGAATTACACACAACATCCTTACTAGTCTAATTCAACGCAATTTCAGCGAGCGGATTTTTTTTAATTAAGCATATTTTAATATTTCTATAACATGAACATCTGTTCCGATGTTTATTGCGTTCACTTATATATTAAGGGATGATGTGACCTTAAGCAATGCATGTTTCGTGTAAACTCAGAGTAGGTAAGCAGGTTAAAGTGGGTTTTGATTTTTTCTTTTTAGAAAAATCATTGTATACGGCGATTTGGGTTTTTTTTGAGGAGTTTATAAGTGGAGCCGTTCTGCAATAGCAGGAGTATACCCTAGCGTTAACTGTGTACAACAGCTTTGGATTTTTTTGTTATAGGTAGTCTGTTGTACGTTCCATTTAGGGATAAATTTACCTATTCGGTTGATGAGGTAAACAAACATCACTTAACTTTAATTTTAATCCATTTCAGCTAGGATAAGCGCAATTATTATTTTTTTTTTGGTTTTACTCACGCAGGAGTGGGACATAAGACCTGAACACTGCCAAAACTCTTGTCTCTCTTTTAATTTTTTTAAAATTTTTTATGGCTACTTGTTAATTCTAATTTAGGATTTCAGTAGTTATTTCTCTCTGCAGGGTTGGACGTCATAGTTGGTTGTACAAATACTTAATATAAACTATGATTACATTTTTAAATGCAAATAAATTTTATTTTCTTACTGCTCCGGTGTTCTTCGATTTTGTTCGCGTCTGCCCGTGTTTAAGTTTTATATTTTCTACATTTGTGAGAAAATTTATAGTGATTTTCACTAGTAGGTTTAAAGTGAACTTTGTGTTTGTTATTACGTGGTTTAGTTTTTTAATTGGGAGGTATAATTAAGAGTTTTAAAGTTTAAAGTTTTAATATATATAAAAGGCACCATGGCTGTTTCTGTGAGTCGGTTGTCTGACATAAGGTCAAGGACGAATTAATCTATGAGTTAACATGGAGAGGCATAGCTATTGGATCGGTGGAAGAGATGAAACAACAGCTTATGCTGATCAAACAAAGAGAAAAGACTGATGCAAGTATGAGATACCCTCCGTATCCCTTTAAATTTGGCCAGGATGCTTTTAGCTGCATGAAGAAGCTTGATAGTCTGGTACCGCTGGTAGAGAATTTCTCTGGTACGAGCAAAGGGGGAGAGTTTAGGAAAATCGCTGTAAGGTTGGAACATGTGTTAGCCAGGATAAATAATATGAATCCGTCAAACTTTGAAGAAAGTTAAACAAAAGGCATACTGGTTGCGGAAACCTTGAGTTTGATTGGGAGGTTGCAGAGCCAAGCAACAGATTTATTAAGAGTTGGCGTGACCTCAGATGATGATGAAGCATCTGAAACCCAATCAACGAGTCGAAGCTCAGATCACTCGACAAATGTTGGCAACATTCCCAGCCAGTCTCAACTCCCGCAACCACAGCACTCGAGCGCACAAAGAACAGCTCAACAGCCCACAAATCAACCGTCGGTCATTGCTCCATTGCAAATGCAGGTGCTTACAAACCCAACTCAAACATCAGTACAAGCACCACTCCCTATGCCGATCCAGAATGACGGTGCATCAGCTTTTCATTATCAACAACCGTCTACCGTTCCTTTGAGTCTAGCTGCCCTCCAAAGTAGCATTGCACCAATTGCTCAGTCACGACCATTTTCTTGTTCGTCGCCAGTACCAATGTCAAGTGATCCTGGTACTTCATATCATGTTGCACCTGTACCTCCGCATAAGTGGAATTTAAAGTTTACAGGCGAGAGGGGTACAATCTCCGTCACCGCATTTTTGAGAGAGTGGACGAGTTGAGTCAGGCTAGAGGAGTTAGTAAAAAGGTTCTACTGAACTCAGGCATTGATCTTTTTGAAAAGTCCGCCTATACTTTTTATAAAGATGTTCGTAGAGAAGTTCATACATGGGAACAGCTGGAACAGAGGTTCATGGCAGAGTATCTTCCTTCTTCATATGGCGAGAAGCTATTGAAGGAGATCCAAAAACGTAAAGTCTATAGGGACCTATATTGCTGTCATGAACACATACTTCCAAAGACTTGGCTGTCCTGTTTCTGAAGAGGCGAAAATAGCCATCGTCTTCAGAAATATCGCGGACATCTATAAAAATGGGTTAATTGCTACTGAGGTCAATAGCCTATCACATTTAAAGGATCTGTGTCGTAGAATAGACCAGAGATATGGTTTAGAAGAGGATAATTTTATACCTAGGAAAAACCAATCTATTGAACCTGACTTAGCCTACGTTGACGTAGAGAGCGACAGTGACGATTTCCCAACAGGGGTTGAT
This sequence comes from Aspidapion aeneum, assembly GCA_963576565.1. Lineage (NCBI taxonomy): Eukaryota > Metazoa > Arthropoda > Insecta > Coleoptera > Brentidae > Aspidapion > Aspidapion aeneum. The sequence goes on along the minus strand of OY755039.1, from coordinate 60,895,054 downwards.
GCAATTCAAATATCAGGTGCCGGGACATCGAACCAACAGAATTTAAATCATCCTGCTAATAGATTCGACAGAAATAGGCAGCAGCTAGCAAGCAGTTTCTCTGCAAGGGCTGATAGAGAGAGACAACAACCACCTAGTGGTCAGTCTAGCGTAAGTGACAGGGATGTACAACCACCACAGGGTGTTGGATCTGGTAGGGCGAATAGGGACGTTGTTTGTTATAGCTGCAACCAAACAGGGCACATGGCGATCGGGTGCGCATTACCTAGAGGTAAGCAATGTTTTTCGTGTGGTCAGGCAGGGGTAACAGTCAGAGAATGTCGTAATTGTAATCGTCAGGGAAACGGACCCAGGCGCTCGTAGGCGGTCTACCTTCGAGTCAGCCTGAACAAGCATTGACCGGTAGGCTAACGTACGTCTTAGATTATGTGATAAGTCATGCTCGGAAAGATGAAAGGCCTTATTTAGAAGTGGATGTACTCGGAAATAAGTTATTAGGTTTGTTGGATTTCGGGGCTTCACGTACCTTTTTAGGGTATCATGGTTGGTCAATCATCGAGAGGTTTGGTTTTTCACTTGATACGACAAAGAAGACCAGTTGTATTGTGGCAAATGGTCAAAGCACGAGTAGTATTGGGATAGTGCAGCTTCCTATGCGAGTTCAATATAAATTTAGGTTAATAGAGGTCGTCGTCGTTCCTGAGTTTCCGCACACTTTGATTTTGGGATTAGATTTTTGGATTTCGATGGGTATAGTACCGAACCTAAGTACTAATGAGTGGCACTTTGCCGATAATAAAGATGTGATTTGATCTTTGGAAACATCAGACCAACAAACTACTCTTACGCCTTATGAATCAGAACGACTAGAGGAATTGGTCGTTAAATATAAGACTATTATGGGTGACTCACTAGGATGTACAGACAGGGTAGAGCATAAGATTACAACAAATGCAGCACCGATAAGACAACGTTCATATAAGGTCTCACCGGTCATTCAGAAACTTGTTGATGAGGAAATCGACGAAATGTTGAAATTTGATGTTATAGAACGGAGTAGTAGTTCATGGGCTTCACCAGTGGTAATGGTACAAAAGAAAAACACAAAGAAATATCGTTTCTGCGTAGACTACCGCAAATTGAACTCAGTAACGGCGCGTGATAGTTATCCTTTACCACTCGTATCCGAAACTCTTGACAAGTTGAAAGATGCTAAATACTTGTCATCTTTAGATATCAAAAGCGCTTATTGGCAAGTGCCAATGATAGAATCATCGAAGCCACTAACAGCATTCATCTGTCGACGAGGTCTCTTCCAATTTAAGCGTTTACCTTTTGGTCTTCATAATGCACCTGCAACTTGGCAGAGACTCATAGATAGCATCATAGGAAACGATTTAGACCCCTACGTGTACGTATATCTCGATGACCTCGTAATTGTCACACAGAGCTTTTCTGAACATCTTAGAATTCTTGAGGAAGTCCTACGAAGATTGCAGAATGCAAAGATAACGGTAAGTTGCGAAAAATGCCAACTGTGTAGGCCAGAAATGACTTATTTAGGTTTCGTAGTGGACCGTCGAGGCATCCGAGTTGACCCTAATAAAATTAGAGCCATGTTAGAGCTCCAGAGGCCGAGAACTGTCAGAGAAGTTCGTAGAGTTGTAGGTACAATTTCCTGGTATAGACGTTTCATAGATAATTTTTCAGCGATAATAGCTCCAAACTATAAAAAAAAGTTCGATTGGACTCCAGACTGCGAAAAAGTATTTATTAAGATTAAGGAACTTTTAGTGACTGCACCGATTCTTACAGGTCCAGATTATACCAAAGAATTTGTCATTCAAACAGACGCATCAGGATATGGAATAGGAGCATGTTTAACGCAACCTTATCCTGAAGGAGACAAAGTCATATGCTATTTGAGTCGATCTTTGACTAAGCAAGAACGTGTTTACACGACCACCGAGCGAGAATGTTTGGCATTGGTTTGGGCGATAGAGAAGCTCCGGCCTTATATTGAGGGGATCTCATTTAAGGTTATAACAGATCATTTTAGCTTAAAATGGCTTCATAGCTTGAAAGAGCCCAGTGGAAGATTTGCTCGTTGGTCTGTAAAACTGCAGCAATATGATTTTGAAGTAATCCATCGGAAAGTGAAAGATTTAGTTGTCCCGGACATGTTGTCTCGTGCATTACCTATGATTGATACAATTTCGCAGCCCAGAGACGTTTCAACAGCAATTAAAGATAGATGGTACCAAAAGATGGTAAAGGGAGTCGTAGAATCACCACTAAAATTCATGAATTGGAGATACACTGATAATAAGTTGTATAAATATGTCAAACAAGAATACCCTCAACTTTCACCATCTAACGAATATTGGAAAGAGGTAGTTCCCAAAGATCATAGGCGTAGAATTATTGGAGAAGCTCACGATCCTCCTACCGCAGGACATATGGGTGTGTATAAAACCTTCCACAGACTGGCAGAAAAATATTATTGGCCAAAAATGCGCCAGGACGTGGCAACTTTTGTAAAGAAACGCTTTATCTGTGCAGCTCATAAAGGTGATACACAAGGTGTATCTGATCAGATGATATCTCACCCAAAACCAACTCGTCCTTGGGAAATTATCTCAACAGATTTATGTGGACCTCTACCTCGTTCGACAAAGGGTAATTGCTGGATTCTCGTCGTTACGGACTATTTGAGTAAGTTTTCCTTAGTTTTTCCAATGCGAACAGCCCCTACTCAAGCTGTTGTCAAGCACCTTGAGGAGCAAGTATTTATGGTCTTCGGAGTACCCCGTTTGATACTTTGTGATAATGGCCCTCAGTACAAAAGTAACGAGTTTACGCGTTTTGCTGAGAGTTATCGGGTTAAAATTCAGTATAATCCGTACTATCACCCCAGAGCAAATCCAACAGAAAGGACGAATCGTACGTTAAAAACCATGTTATGTTGTTATGTGAAAGACAACCACAGGAAGTGGGACGAACAAATACATAAACTTGCCTGCGCGATTCGTACTGCAACCCATGAGACAACCAGGATGTCTCCTTTCTTTGTTAATTTTGGTAGGAATATGTGTTTATCAGGAAAAGATTACTCCAACCCAGTTTTGTTTTCTGAAGAGAATGATGTACAAACTGCAGCTGAAAGTAAGAACGAAGGTTTCCGGAAGCTCTATGCTGGTGTGAAGAGAAGGTTAGAGGTGGCAGGAGAGAAAAACGTAGTTCAGTATAATCTGCGTACAAGGGTACCCAACTTTGTTGTGGGTCAGCGTGTTTGGAAGAGGAATTATGTGTTGTCAGACGCTGTGAAGTTTTTCTCGAAGAAGTTAGCACCGAAATTCGTTGGTCCTTATGTGATTAGGAATAAAATTTCTCCATGGACATTTGAGCTTCAGGAACCATCGGGTAAAGTACTACCAGGGAGTTGGCATGCCAAAGACCTTAAGTCGGCAGCGGACCTCTCCGATTAACCTTTTTAGGTTAATCGTCTTGAAGTTGGGGGGGGATTATGTAACGTGTCATTTTTGCGTTTAAGGCAACGTTACATATTTGTTTATTTAGGTAAATAATCAATGCTCTTCGACTCGTCTTTCTGTACACAAATTAAGAGTATTTTATAGAGCTAGGTTTGGAGGTTATATAGTGTTCAAAAAGTTACCTTATGAAGGAGACATTCCATCGAATTACTGTGGACACTACGTACATCGCATTATCTGGACATCGTAATTGGAATTTAAGATCACAGTTCTTTAAAAATCACATAAAAACTTTCGATTGTTTTGTTTATCTGCACTTTCGTAATTTTATTTGACGTTCATAAAAATAAACAGCTGGGGAATGGCGGCGTTGCCGCATCACAAATGGTTTCAGTAACAGGGAGGCAACATTTAGATGAACAGTTCATTCGCTTATGTTTATTTTCGAGGATATTGGGACAATCCGAACCCCATATCCTTCACGGATTAGCTAGTTTTGATAGCACGAAAACATATTTAGGTTCACGGGTTGACCAGTAACAACCGAGGCTCCGCCCACTTTGATATCTTTATTAATTTGATAGGGGAAGGATAAAATAAATACGAGTTATGCACTTTTGTAAATGGGAGATAAACGAGGGATAAAAACCAAGACTAAAAGAATAAACGAAATCGTGTGAGTTAACATCTGAACACTCTTGTGCCGAGTTTAAGCAGTAGTTCAATGTGTATTTTTAGGTTCAAGTTCAGAAACAACTTTATTAATGTAGAAATGTTTTACAAAAATGGCGTCAAACCATATGAATCTTAGAGAAAACATATATAAAGAGCAAAGGAAACTTTTGACTAAAACTGTAACTAAAATACAACTAAATTCTACACTCAGTATAGCTTTACTCATATGGGAATTGGTTGAGTGTTCGAATATTCCTGGGTTTGATGCAAGCTCTGATCTCCAGTAAGTGATTTTACAGTTGATGGTTTCAATGCTGAGCTTCTTATAGTCCGTCTGGTTATTTTCCTCCTACTTGCTATGTTGGCAGAGGTCCGGTAGGCAAATGTTCGGTCTATGTATGGAGGGTGTCTCGACGTCCTTGTTATAAAAATTTTAACCGTGGAAATGGATCCGACAACACCTCAGTGTGCGTTTTACGTATTTTCTATCCCCTTAGTCGGTGCTGCCCCCTATATACCGGTGTGGAGGTATTGGTGTATTTCCTCATTGGTTGGTTTGAAAACCGCGGGTTTTTCCTCCAGTGTTGCAAACCGCATTTAGTGATTTTTTGATGAGAGCGTTTTTTTTATAAATAGGTTTGCATCCTTATTTGAATTTAACCGGGAAGATTAGGTTGGTACTGTCCCCACCACATTTACAAAGCGGTTTCCGGCCACTTCATTTTTTGTGTTCTCGACAAAGTGCCTTGTCTCTTTTCAAAAGAATTGGCGGTGGGTCGACAACAGTTTCTGGGATCGCCATTGTTTTTGGTTCTTGGCACTGCAGGGATTGCAGGAGATATCCCAGAAACTGTAGAAGTGAGTCCGTCGTGAGGCGTATCTCGTAGACGGCTCATATCCTCTGCATAGAGGGATTTAAGGCGGCCTACGCCCTTTCTACGGGAAATAAGAGCAGTGGTAAGTTCGATTTTATTTTTTTCATTTTTTTTATTATTCGAGGACTCTTCAAGATAATATTTGCCTCCCAGATTGTAATTATTTTTCGTGTAAAATGTACTTTTCGACAAGAGACATGGGGAATTTTTCGAGTTTTTTTTATTTTTTTTAAGACCACGTTTTTGGATAAAAACTATATATTGTTTTTCTCCTTTGTCTACAGCCCTGTCAATTCCATCGACGGGACAGTTGGGCTGGACGCTGGTGTGAAGCCAGGTGGAGCCTTGTAACCCTGGGAAAGGTACGTTAGGATTTTTTTTTTTTTTTTCACGGTTAAGCGCACTCGCAAGGGGATCCCTATCACGCTCGAGAAGCGGCCAGTGCGCGGAAATGTTGGTGTGTGTTGGTTTTGAAACGGTTCAGGTTGTAACCTGCAGGGAAAACTGTCGCAGGGAGTTTATTCCACAGCGATGCTGTTCTCCAGAGATATGAATTCTGATATAACGAGGTTCTTGGTGCCTCTATTTTGACAGTAAATTGATGGTTACCGTCTGTTTGACGTGTTCGCCTAGTAGGTGCTACTCCCGAGGGGATCATACGTGCCAACTCTTCAGAGCATTTCCCGTGATAATACCTGTAGAAGAGAGATAGATCGCCCACAGTTCTTCGATGTTCGAGACTATCCAAGCTACGGGTAAGTGCGGGGTCATTGATCAGCTTGATAGCTCGTTTTTGCACGGTGTTCAAAAGCATTAAGGTATGTTTGGGTGCCGTACTCCATATATGTGAGCAGTACTCCATAGTTGGTCGAATCTGGGCTTTGTAGAGTGTCAGCAGTTGGCTTGGTGTATACAGATGTCTTGTACGAAACAGCACCCCAAGCTTTTGGGACTTAGCTATATCTGCCACGTGACTGTGCCAAGACATGTTGGTCTCTGCAGTGACTCCTAAGATGTTCAACTGGCTCTGCAATGTGACAGCACTTCCAGATAACATGATGTTTGGCTCACCGGTGCTGGTCTTTTTTGAAAACAGGGCTGCTTGGGTTTTCTGCGCGTTAAACTGTACAAGGTTTTTGTTGCCCCAGTCCTCTATTATCTCCAGGTCGTTATTTATCTGCGATATTTGAGTTAGTCTAAGATGATGGAATTCACGTGCGGATAGACACTGAGTGGGTGGTATGACTGAGGAGACTACATTGCCATCATCTGCAAAGCAATAAAGTGGATTTACTGTTTTATCTATGAGGATATTAGTTTAGTTCATCTGTTTAAATCTACTTTATTTTATTGAGTCGACATGGGGTTCTTGGTTAAATTACTCGGTGTAGGGGAACTTCGTGCAAAATAGACGAATTCCAGGAAACTGAAACACTTCATTTTCCACAGGGTTTTACGCTCGGGCAAGGAACCAACATTTAAGACCAAAGTACTGGCCTAACATCATGTGCTAAGCAAGCACGAGGGAAGGCGCGAGCAGAGCAGGAGACCCGAGACTAGCAGGAGGAGAACAACACCAGGTTTACTAAACAAAACAACAACAATAACTAAGTCAAAGGACCAAGGTAGGATCAAGCATCATTGAAATATAATCTTTCCATTAACATTTTTTAATATAATTTTTACAGTCTATATATAATTTCTTGTAAACGCAAGGTAAAGGTATGACGTCATAACCCCAATTTTGCGGTATAATTAAGCTAAATTTTATTGTGAAATTGCTATTGCGGTTATTTTGGCGCTGACTTGTTCCCACCAATTCATTGATTTACACTTCATGTTCCAGTATTATTCTCAGGTTTCAATATTTTTTTTTATATTTTGATCAATTTCATTTTCATCCTCTTTAATTATATATAATTTGTTTGTATTATTTGTACAACCCGATGACCAACTTTGCAGAGACATAAGAGAGATGAGGTTATATTTTTTAGCGGTTTCCTTACATTGTTTTGCCTCATGGGGTAGATCTCGGACTGGATTGCTGTCTGTCTCATTCTACCCAATGTAGAATGATGACAGCGGATATTTGGTCCAGATCTTCCCTATGGCAGAATAATTTTGGAAGTATATTTATCTTTTTCAATCGTTCATATAACTGAGTCTCACACTACTGACTCAGATGTAGGTACACTATGACCTGTTAAAGGAGTCCATCTACCTGTAAAGTGCTTCTAGTTTTGCCATCTTAATTCAATCTTTTAGAATTTTATTCTGTTTATTAGTCAATTTTTTTTGGTTCTTCTTAATTACATAAATACTCTGGAAGCCTCGGAAGTAAGTAGAGTTTCATTGTTTGGCTACAACGTTTGAGTTGAACTGTATTTTATTTAAGATCTTCCTTGTAAAACATTGGTATTAAACACTGTGGCGCACTTAAAATTTTCTTATTTCTGAACCTCCCCTGTGCATGCAAGTACTGAAAAATAATGGAATTTCCTTCGACAGGTCGCCGGTTTGGCTTTACAAGCACATTTAAAAATAATTGTCGGTATTGACGATAGTAAATGGAAAGTTACGATACATATGGAATTTTATATGAAAAGGCACCTACCTCGGACTCTCTTGCGGCTCCAGTCAACGTTTAAACGTCCAGTTTTTCACCTCAAATTCACTTTTTCGGGAACGTGATTTTTCTAGTGTCTTGTTGTGACGGTGGTTGTTTGCGCACTCATCGCGGCGCTGCTTGTCCTCCCACGTGTGCGGTGCCGTGAAAACCCATATGCATATGTAAGAGCGCGAAAATTTAAATTATTTTAAACGCGCAAAAAAGGAAAAGAAAATGAAAATAGGAAATTCATTGCTTGCATCAACATTTTCCGGCCGCCAAAACACGTGTGTTTTTACTTAGTTAAGAAAAGGAAAGGAAAAAAAAATTAAATAATATTCGCCTATTAGAAATTAAACGATACAATTTAACATTAACCCAAATATGCATTAAATTATGCATGTAAATTAAAATTAAAAGAAAAGAAAAAAATACTTAGAAAAAATTAAGAAAGAAAAAGAAAATTTTGCCTTATGCGTCGGGCATAGGCAAAGGACATAGTTTCACTACTGGTCGACGATATGTTCCTGTAGCTGTTTTAACGGTCACAACACGAATATGACCGTCTGAGCCAGGGTGTACGTCGACAATTCGCCCAACAGCCCATTGCAATGGCGGTTTTTGTTCATTCTTTACCACGACTAAAGTATTTAGTTTAATATTGTTAGAAGCCTCTGTCCATTTAGAACGCTGTTGCAAGGTGTTTAGGTACTCCAAGTTCCAGCGTTTCCAAAAATCGGACTGGAGCCTTTGCACCAGCTGCCAGCGGGACAGGGTGTTCAACTTGGAATCAGAAAAATCGGGTTCTGGTACGGAATTCAACGGTTCCAGGGTAAGAAAATGACCAGGGGTCAGTGGAAGAAAGTCATTCGGATCCATACTTTGGGCATACAGAGGCCGGCTGTTTAGTATGGATTCGACCTGACACAAAAAAGTAAAAAACTCTTCATAGGTTAACCGTTGCTCACCTATTACACGTTTTAAATTTGCCTTGGTGGATTTAACTCCTGCCTCGGCTAGTCCGTTTAGGTGCGGACTACCAGGACTTGAAAAATACCAGGTAATTTTTAGACTGTGACATGCTTCCTGGGAGTACTGTTTGAGTAAACGATCAGCTCCCAGGAACGCGCTACCACAATCTGAGTAAATGTCAGAGATTTTTCCTCTTCTTGCCACAAATCTCTTAAAAGCCGCAAGAAAGGTAGGGGTGGAAATATCGGAGGTAAGTTCTAGGTGAACTGCCTTTGTTGCGGAGCAGACTAAGAGAAGAATATAACCTTTAGATACCTTTGCACCTCGGTACTTTCCCATTGTAATTGGAAAGGGACCACAATAATCTATGGCAACATGTGAAAATGCCTTTACTTGAGATATGCGTTGAGCAGGCAAGTTGCCCATGATTTGTACGGAAGGTTTAGGATTTAATCGATAGCATAAAATGCAATGAGAAATTATACTCTCGATTGCATAGCGAGGGGAAAGGATCCAAAATTGTTGTCTCAAGAGGTAATGCAACGTTTTTTGACCGGGATGACAGTACCTTTTGCGAGTGTACTCAATGACAAGTTGAGTAAGACGGTAAGAACGTGGTAAAAGTAAAGGGTGTTTTGCTGAATAAGAGAGTTCGGAAGAATGTGGTAATCGACCCCCCACTCTTAAGCAGCCTTGTGTATCTAGAAAAAGTGAAAGTTTACGAAATTGTTTAGGAAGTAGCTTTGCGTCATTCAAACGTGAAATGAGATCAGCAAAGATGGAACGTTGAACATGCCGAACGAGAACAATAAGAGAATGTTGAAGTTCTACTTCGGTAATATTTTCGTTAGGATATTTAGATTTCTTTTCGGTAAGGCAAAAAATATAGGAAATTATGCGTTGAATTTTCTCTAGGGAAGAGTAACGAGAAAGAAAAGTATCAAGCATGTGTGGTTCAACTGTGCATGTTTGAAATACTGATTTGCGTTCTTCCAGAATAACCTCGTTTTCCGGAGGGTCTGGACAGCGAAAATCATCAGGCCAGCTCTCTTTTGGTAGCCTAAGAAAACAAGGACCTTCCCAATACAAGTCATGTTTGACAAGTTGATTAGGCATAAGACCGCGCGAAGCACAGTCGGCTGGATTTAGCGCTGATGGAATATATTTCCAGGCCGTAGGAGAAATGGTTTCTTGAATGTGACAGATACGGTTTGCCACAAACGTTTTAAACCTGTGAGGTGAAGCCGCCAACCAGCATAGAACCACTTGGGAATCACACCATGCACAGATTTGGTTGAAGTTAAGAATATCTGAATAAGTGTTTTGAATAAAGGAAATTAGGTCGCAAAGTAAAGTGGCACCAAGAAGCTCCAGTCGCGGAAGACTGACTGTTTTCACTGGTGCGACCTTAGATTTGGCCATTACAAGAAAGGTATGGATTTCTCCGGAAACTGACTCCATTCTGAAATAGACCGTAGCCGCGTAACCTATCATAGAGGCGTCACCTTTCGGTACGATCCTAGGGTCTTCTTGACCATGGTTTGCATGAATTTAGTTTAAAGTTTTGGGAATTTCATTTTAACGATTATTAGAGAGTTGCAGTCCTACCAAGACGTTATTTGTATAAATTTTTTTAATACCATCGGTAATTTTTTTAAAATTTTTTTTGAATTACACACAACATCCTTACTAGTCTAATTCAACGCAATTTCAGCGAGCGGATTTTTTTTAATTAAGCATATTTTACGATTTCTATAACATGAACATCTGTTCCGATGTTTATTGCGTTCACTTATATATTAAGGGATGATGTGACCTTAAGCAATGCATGTTTCGTGTAAACTCAGAGTAGGTAAGCAGGTTAAAGTGGGTTTTGATTTTTTCTTTTTAGAAAAATCATTGTATACGGCGATTTGGGTTTTTTTGAGGAGTTTATTAGTGGAGCCGTTCTGCAATAGCAGGAGTATACCCTAGCGTTAACTGTGTACAACAGCTTTGGATTTTTTTTGTTATAGGTAGTCTGTTGTACGTTCCATTTAGGGATAAATTTACCTATTCGGTTGATGAGGTAAACAAACATCACTTAACTTTAATTTTAATCCAGTTCAGCTAGGATAAGCGCAATTATTATTTTTTTTTGGTTTTACTCACGCAGGAGTGGGACATAAGACCTGAACACTGCCAAAACTCTTGTCTCTCTTTTAATTTTTTTAAAATTTTTTATGGCTACTTGTTATTTCTAATTTAGGATTTCAGTAGTTATTTCTCTCTGCAGGGTTGGACGTCATAGTTGGTTGTACAAATACTTAATATAAACTATGATTACATTTTTAAATGCAAATAAATTTTATTTTCTTACTGCTCCGTTGTTCTTCGATTTTGTTCGCGTCTGCCCGTGTTTAAGTTTTATATTTTCTACATTTGTGAGAAAATTTATAGTGATTTTCACTAGTAGGTTTAAAGTGAACTTTGTGTTTGTTATTACGTGGTTTAGTTTTTTAATTGGGAGGTATAATTAAGAGTTTTAAAGTTTAAAGTTTTAATATATATATAAAAGGCACCATGGCTGTTTCTGTGAGTCGGTTGTCTGACATAAGGTCAAGGACGAATTAATCTATGAGTTAACATGGAGAGGCATAGCTATTGGATCGGTGGAAGAGATGAAACAACAGCTTATGCTGATCAAACAAAGAGAAAAGACTGATGCAAGTATGAGATACCCTCCGTATCCCTTTAAATTTGGCCAGGATGCTTTTAGCTGCATGAAGAAGCTTGATAGTCTGGTACCGCTGGTAGAGAAGTTCTCTGGTACGAGCAAAGGGGGAGAGTTTAGGAAAATCGCTGTAAGGTTGGAACATGTGTTAGCCAGGATAAATAATATGAATCCGTCAAACTTTGAAGAAAGTTAAACAAAAGGCATACTGGTTGCGGAAACCTTGAGTTTGATTGGGAGGTTGCAGAGCCAAGCAACAGATTTATTAAGAGTTGGCGTGACCTCAGATGATGATGAAGCATCTGAAACCCAATCAACGAGTCGAAGCTCAGATCACTCGACAAATGTTGGCAACATTCCCAGCCAGTCTCAACTCCCGCAACCACAGCACTCGAGCGCACAAAGAACAGCTCAACAGCCCACAAATCAACCGTCGGTCATTGCTCCATTGCAAATGCAGGTGCTTACAAACCCAACTCAAACATCAATACAAGCACCACTCCCTATGCCGATCCAGAATGACGGTGCATCAGCTTTTCATTATCAACAACCGTCTACCGTTCCTTTGAGTCTAGCTGCCCTCCAAAGTAGCATTGCACCAATTGCTCAGTCACGACCATTTTCTTGTTCGTCGCCAGTACCAATGTCAAGTGATCCTGGTACTTCATATCATGTTGCACCTGTACCTCCGCATAAGTGGAATTTAAAGTTTACAGGCGAGAGGGGTACAATCTCCGTCACCGCATTTTTGAGAGAGTGGACGAGTTGAGTCAGGCTAGAGGAGTTAGTAAAAAGGTTCTACTGAACTCAGGCATTGATCTTTTTGAAAAGTCCGCCTATACTTTTTATAAAGATGTTCGTAGAGAAGTTCATACATGGGAACAGCTGGAACAGAGGTTCATGGCAGAGTATCTTCCTTCTTCATATGGCGAGAAGCTATTGAAGGAGATCCAAAAACGTAAACAAGGCCCTGGAGAGTCTATAGGGACCTATATTGCTGTCATGAACACATATTTCCAAAGACTTGGCTGTCCTGTTTCTGAAGAGGCGAAAATAGCCATCGTCTTCAGAAATATCGCGGACATCTATAAAAATGGGTTAATTGCTACTGAGGTCAATAGCCTATCACATTTAAAGGATCTGTGTCGTAGAATAGACCAGAGATATGGTTTAGAAGAGGATAAATTTATACCTAGGAAAAACCAATCTATTGAACCTGACTTAGCCTACGTTGACGTAGAGAGCGACACTGACGATTTCCCAACAGGGGTTGATGCAATTCAAATATCAGGTGCCGGGACATCGAACCAACAGAATTTAAATCATCCTGCTAATAGATTCGACAGAAATAGGCAGCAGCTAGTAAGCAGTTTCTCTGCAAGGGCTGATAGAGAGAGACAACAACACAACACATCAAGCATGTGTGGTTCAACTGTGCATGTTTGAAATACTGATTTGCGTTCTTCCAGAATAACCTCGTTTTCCGGAGGGTCTGGACAGCGAAAATCATCAGGCCAGCTCTCTTTTGGTAGCCTAAGAAAACAAGGACCTTCCCAATACAAGTCATGTTTGACAAGTTGATTAGGCATAAGACCGCGCGAAGCACAGTCGGCTGGATTTAGCGCTGATGGAATATATTTCCAGGCCGTAGGAGAAATGGTTTCTTGAATGTGACAGATACGGTTTGCCACAAACGTTTTAAACCTGTGAGGTGAAGCCGCCAACCAGCATAGAACCACTTGGGAATCACACCATGCACAGATTTGGTTGAAGTTAAGAATATCTGAATAAGTGTTTTGAATAAAGGAAATTAGGTCGCAAAGTAAAGTGGCACCAAGAAGCTCCAGTCGCGGAAGACTGACTGTTTTCACTGGTGCGACCTTAGATTTGGCCATTACAAGAAAGGTATGGATTTCTCCGGAAACTGACTCCATTCTGAAATAGACCGTAGCCGCGTAACCTATCATAGAGGCGTCACCTTTCGGTACGATCCTAGGGTCTTCTTGACCATGGTTTGCATGAATTTAGTTTAAAGTTTTGGGAATTTCATTTTAACGATTATTAGAGAGTTGCAGTCATACCAAGACGTTATTTGTATAAATTTTTTTAATACCATCGGTAATTTTTTTAAAATTTTTTTTGAATTACACACAACATCCTTACTAGTCTAATTCAACGCAATTTCAGCGAGCGGATTTTTTTTAATTAAGCATATTTTACGATTTCTATAACATGAACATCTGTTCCGATGTTTATTGCGTTCACTTATATATTAAGGGATGATGTGACCTTAAGCAATGCATGTTTCGTGTAAACTCAGAGTAGGTAAGCAGGTTAAAGTGGGTTTTGATTTTTTCTTTTTAGAAAAATCATTGTATACGGCGATTTGGGTTTTTTTGAGGAGTTTATTAGTGGAGCCGTTCTGCAATAGCAGGAGTATACCCTAGCGTTAACTGTGTACAACAGCTTTGGATTTTTTTTGTTATAGGTAGTCTGTTGTACGTTCCATTTAGGGATAAATTTACCTATTCGGTTGATGAGGTAAACAAACATCACTTAACTTTAATTTTAATCCAGTTCAGCTAGGATAAGCGCAATTATTATTTTTTTTTGGTTTTACTCACGCAGGAGTGGGACATAAGACCTGAACACTGCCAAAACTCTTGTCTCTCTTTTAATTTTTTTAAAATTTTTTATGGCTACTTGTTAATTCTAATTTAGGATTTCAGTAGTTATTTCTCTCTGCAGGGTTGGACGTCATAGTTGGTTGTACAAATACTTAATATAAACTATGATTACATTTTTAAATGCAAATAAATTTTATTTTCTTACTGCTCCGTTGTTCTTCGATTTTGTTCGCGTCTGCCCGTGTTTAAGTTTTATATTTTCTACATTTGTGAGAAAATTTATAGTGATTTTCACTAGTAGGTTTAAAGTGAACTTTGTGTTTGTTATTACGTGGTTTAGTTTTTTAATTGGGAGGTATAATTAAGAGTTTTAAAGTTTAAAGTTTTAATATATATATAAAAGGCACCATGGCTGTTTCTGTGAGTCGGTTGTCTGACATAAGGTCAAGGACGAATTAATCTATGAGTTAACATGGAGAGGCATAGCTATTGGATCGGTGGAAGAGATGAAACAACAGCTTATGCTGATCAAACAAAGAGAAAAGACTGATGCAAGTATGAGATACCCTCCGTATCCCTTTAAATTTGGCCAGGATGCTTTTAGCTGCATGAAGAAGCTTGATAGTCTGGTACCGCTGGTAGAGAAGTTCTCTGGTACGAGCAAAGGGGGAGAGTTTAGGAAAATCGCTGTAAGGTTGGAACATGTGTTAGCCAGGATAAATAATATGAATCCGTCAAACTTTGAAGAAAGTTAAACAAAAGGCATACTGGTTGCGGAAACCTTGAGTTTGATTGGGAGGTTGCAGAGCCAAGCAACAGATTTATTAAGAGTTGGCGTGACCTCAGATGATGATGAAGCATCTGAAACCCAATCAACGAGTCGAAGCTCAGATCACTCGACAAATGTTGGCAACATTCCCAGCCAGTCTCAACTCCCGCAACCACAGCACTCGAGCGCACAAAGAACAGCTCAACAGCCCACAAATCAACCGTCGGTCATTGCTCCATTGCAAATGCAGGTGCTTACAAACCCAACTCAAACATCAATACAAGCACCACTCCCTATGCCGATCCAGAATGACGGTGCATCAGCTTTTCATTATCAACAACCGTCTACCGTTCCTTTGAGTCTAGCTGCCCTCCAAAGTAGCATTGCACCAATTGCTCAGTCACGACCATTTTCTTGTTCGTCGCCAGTACCAATGTCAAGTGATCCTGGTACTTCATATCATGTTGCACCTGTACCTCCGCATAAGTGGAATTTAAAGTTTACAGGCGAGAGGGGTACAATCTCCGTCACCGCATTTTTGAGAGAGTGGACGAGTTGAGTCAGGCTAGAGGAGTTAGTAAAAAGGTTCTACTGAACTCAGGCATTGATCTTTTTGAAAAGTCCGCCTATACTTTTTATAAAGATGTTCGTAGAGAAGTTCATACATGGGAACAGCTGGAACAGAGGTTCATGGCAGAGTATCTTCCTTCTTCATATGGCGAGAAGCTATTGAAGGAGATCCAAAAACGTAAACAAGGCCCTGGAGAGTCTATAGGGACCTATATTGCTGTCATGAACACATATTTCCAAAGACTTGGCTGTCCTGTTTCTGAAGAGGCGAAAATAGCCATCGTCTTCAGAAATATCGCGGACATCTATAAAAATGGGTTAATTGCTACTGAGGTCAATAGCCTATCACATTTAAAGGATCTGTGTCGTAGAATAGACCAGAGATATGGTTTAGAAGAGGATAAATTTATACCTAGGAAAAACCAATCTATTGAACCTGACTTAGCCTACGTTGACGTAGAGAGCGACACTGACGATTTCCCAACAGGGGTTGATGCAATTCAAATATCAGGTGCCGGGACATCGAACCAACAGAATTTAAATCATCCTGCTAATAGATTCGACAGAAATAGGCAGCAGCTAGTAAGCAGTTTCTCTGCAAGGGCTGATAGAGAGAGACAACAACCACCTAGTGGTCAGTCTAGCGTAAGTGACAGGGATGTACAACCACCACAGGGTGTTGGATCTGGTAGGGCGAATAGGGACGTTGTTTGTTATAGATGCAACCAAACAGGGCACATGGCGATAGGGTGCGCATTACCTAGAGGTAAGCAATGTTTTTCGTGTGGTCAGGCAGGGGTAACAGTCAGAGAATGTCGTAATTGTAATCGTCAGGGAAACGGACCCAGGCGCTCGTAGGCGGTCTACCTTCGAGTCAGCCTGAACAAGCATCGACCGATAGGCTAACGTACGTCTTAGATTATGTGATAAGTCATGCTCGGAAAGATGAAAGGCCTTATTTAGAAGTGGATGTACTCGGAAATAAGTTATTAGGTTTGTTGGATTCCGGGGCTTCACGTACCTTTTTAGGGTATCATGGTTGGTCAATCATCGAGAGGTTTGGTTTTTCACTTGATACGACAAAGAAGACCAGTTGTTTTGTGGCAAATGGTTAAAGCACGAGTAGTATTGGGATAGTGCAGCTTCCTATGCGAGTTCAAGATAAATTTAGGTTAATAGAGGTCGTCGTCGTTCCTGAGTTTCAGCACACTTTGATTTTGGGATTAGATTTTTGGATTTCGATGGGTATAGTACCGAACCTAAGTACTAATGAGTGGCACTTTGCCGATAATAAAGATGTGATTTGTTCTTTGGAAACATCAGACCAACAAACTACTCTTACGCCTTATGAATCAGAACGACTAGAGGAATTGGTCGTTAAATATAAGACTATTATGGGTGACTCACTAGGATGTACAGACAGGGTAGAGCATAAGATTACAACAAATGCAGCACCGATAAGACAACGTTCATATAAGGTCTCACCGGTCATTCAGAAACTTGTTGATGAGGAAATCGACGAAATGTTGAAATTTGATGTTATAGAACGGAGTAGTAGTTCATGGGCTTCACCAGTGGTAATGGTACAAAAGAAAAACACAAAGAAATATCGTTTCTGCGTAGACTACCGCAAATTGAACTCAGTAACGGCGCGTGATAGTTATCCTTTACCACTCGTATCCGAAACTCTTGACAAGTTGAAAGATGCTAAATACTTGTCAACTTTAGATATCAAAAGCGCTTATTGGCAAGTGCCAATGGAAGAATCATCGAAGCCACTAACAGCATTCATCTGTCGACGAGGTCTCTTCCAATTTAAGCGTTTACCTTTTGGTCTTCATAATGCACCTGCAACTTGGCAGAGACTCATAGATAGCATCATAGGAAACGATTTAGACCCCTACGTGTACGTATATCTCGATGACCTCGTAATTGTCACACAGAGCTTTTCTGAACATCTTAGAATTCTTGAGGAAGTCCTACGAAGATTGCAGAATGCAAAGATAACGGTAAGTTGCGAAAAATGCCAACTGTGTAGGCCAGAAATGACTTATTTAGGTTTCGTAGTGGACCGTCGAGGCATCCGAGTTGACCCCAATAAAATTAGAGCCATGTTAGAACTCCAGAGGCCAAGAACTGTCAGAGAAGTTCGTAGAGTTGTAGGTACAATTTCCTGGTATAGACGTTTCATAGAGAATTTTTCAGCGATAATAGCTCCAAACTATGAAAAAAAGTTCGATTGGACTCCAGACTGCGAAAAAGCATTTATTAAGATTAAGGAACTTTTAGTGACTGCACCGATTCTTACAGGTCCAGATTATACCAAAGAATTTGTCATTCAAACAGACGCATCAGGATATGGAATAGGAGCATGTTTAACGCAACCTTATCCTGAGGGAGACAAAGTCATATGCTATTTGAGTCGATCTTTGACTAAGCAAGAACGTGTTTACACGACCACCGAGCGAGAATGTTGGCATTGGTTTGGGCGATAGAGAAGCTCCGGCCTTATATTGAGGGGATCTCATTTAAGGTCATAACAGATCATTTTAGCTTAAAATGGCTTCATAGCTTGAAAGAGCCCAGTGGAAGACTTGCTCGTTGGTCTGTAAAACTGCAGCAATATGATTTTGAAGTAATCCATCGGAAAGGGAAAGATTTAGTTGTCCCGGACATGTTGTCTCGTGCATTACCTATGATTGATACAATTTCGCAGCCAGAGACGTTTCAACAACAATTAAAGATAGATGGTACCAAAAGATGGTAAAGAGAGTCGTAGAATCACCACTAAAATTCATGAATTGGAGATACACTGATAATAAGTTGTATAAATATGTCAAACAAGAATACCCTCAACTTTCACCATCTAACGAATATTGGAAAGAGGTAGTTCCCAAAGATCATAGGCGTAGAATTATTGGAGAAGCTCACGATCCTCCTACCGCAGGACATATGGGTGTGTATAAAACCTTCCACAGACTGGCAGAAAAATATTATTGGCCAAAAATGCGCCAGGACGTGGCAACTTTTGTAAAGAAATGCTTTGTCTGTGCAGCTCATAAAGGTGATACACAAGGTGTATCTGATCAGATGATATCTCACCCAAAACCAACTCGTCCTTGGGAAATTATCTCAACAGATTTATGTGGACCTCTACCTCGTTCGACAAAGGGTAATTGCTGGATTCTCGTCGTTACGGACTATTTGAGTAAGTTTTCCTTAGTTTTTCCAATGCGAACAGCCCCTACTCAAGCTGTTGTCAAGCACCTTGAGGAGCAAGTATTTGTGGTCTTCGGAGTACCCCGTTTGATACTTTGTGATAATGGCCCTCAGTACAAAAGTAACGAGTTTACGCGTTTTGCTGAGAGTTTTCGGGTTAAAATTCAGTATAATCCGTACTATCACCCCAGAGCAAATCCAACAGAAAGGACGAATCGTACGTTAAAAACCATGTTATGTTGTTATGTGAAAGACAACCACAGGAAGTGGGACGAACAAATACATAAACTTGCCTGCGCGATTCGTACTGCAACCCATGAGACAACCAGGATGTCTCCTTTCTTTGTTAATTTTGGTAGGAATATGTGTTTATCAGGAAAAGATTACTCCAACCCAGTTTTGTTTTCTGAAGAGAATGGTGTACAAACTGCAGCTGAAAGTAAGAACGAAGGTTTCCGGAAGCTCTATGCTGATGTGAAGAGAAGGTTAGAGGTGGCAGGAGAGAAAAACGTAGTTCAGTATAATCTGCGTACAAGGGTACCCAACTTTGTTGTGGGTCAGCGTGTTTGGAAGAGGAATTATGTGTTGTCAGACGCTGTGAAGTTTTTCTCGAAGAAGTTAGCACCGAAATTCGTTGGTCCTTATGTGATTAGGAATAAAATTTCTCCATGGACATTTGAGCTTCAGGAACCATCGGGTAAAGTACTACCAGGGAGTTGGCATGCCAAAGACCTTAAGTCGGCAGCGGACCTCTCCGATTAACCTTTTTAGGTTAATCGTCTTGAAGTTGGGGGGGGATTATGTAACGTGTCATTTTTGCGTTTAAGGCAACGTTACATATTTGCTTATTTAGGTAAATAATCAATGCTCTTCGACTCGTCTTTCTGTATACAAATTAAGAGTATTTTATAGAGCTAGGTTTGGAGGTTATATAGTGTTCAAAAAGTTACCTTATAAAGGAGACATTCCATCGAATTACTGTGGACACTACTTACATCGCATTATCTGGACATCGTAATTGGAATTTAAGATCACAGTTTTTTAAAAATCACATAAAAACTTTCGATTGTTTTGTTTATCTGCACTTTCGTAATTTTCTTTGACGTTCATAAAAATAAACAGCTGGGGAATGGCGGCGTTGCCGCATCACAAATGGTTTCAGTAACAGGGAGGCAACATTTAGATGAACAGTTCATTCGCTTATGTTTATTTTCGAGGATATTGGGACAATCCGAACCCCATATCCTTCACGGATTAGCTAGTTTTGATAGCACGAAAACATATTTAGGTTCACGGGTTGACCAGTAACAACCGAGGCTCCGCCCACTTTGATATCTTTATTAATTTGATAGGGGAAGGATAAAATAAATACGAGTTATGCACTTTTGTAAATGGGAGATAAACGAGGGATAAAAACCAAGACTAAAAGAATAAACGAAATCGTGTGAGTTAACATCTGAACACTCTTGTGCCGAGTTTAAGCAGTAGTTCAATGTGTATTTTTAGGTTCAAGTTCAGAAACAACTTTATTAATGTAGAAATGTTTTACAAAAATGGCGTCAAACCATATGAATCTTAGAGAAAACATATATAAAGAGCAAAGGAAACTTTTGACTAAGACTGTAACTAAAATACAACTAAATTCTACACTCAGTATAGCTTTACTCATATGGGAATTGGTTGAGTGTTCGAATATTCCTGGGTTTGATGCAAGCTCTGATCTCCAGTAAGTGATTTTACAGTTGATGGTTTCAATGCTGAGCTTCTTATAGTCCGTCTGGTTATTTTCCTCCTACTTGCTATGTTGGCAGAGGTCCGGTAGGCAAATGTTCGGTCTATGTATGGAGGGTGTTTCGACGTCCTTGTTATAAAAATTCCAACCGTGGAAATGGATCCGACAACACCTCAGTGTGCGTTTTACGTATTTTCTATCCCCTTGGTCGGTGCTGCCCCCTATATACCGGTGTGGAGGTATTGGTGTATTTCCTTATTGGTTGGTTTGAAAACCGCGGGTTTTTCCTCCAGTGTTGCAAACCGCATTTAGTGATTTTTTGATGAGAGGGTTTTTTTTATAAATAGGTTTGCATCCTTATTTGAATTTAACCGGGAAGATTAGGTTGGTACTGTCCCCACCACATTTACAAAGCGGTTTCCGGCCACTTCATTTTTTGTGTTCTCGACAAAGTGCCTTGTCTCTTTTCAAAAGAATTGGCGGTGGGTCGACAACAGTTTCTGGGATCGCCATTGTTTTTGGTTCTTGGCACTGCAGGGATTGCAGGAGATATCCCAGAAACTGTAGAAGTGAGTCCGTCGTGAAGCGTATCTCGTAGACGGCTCATATCCTCTGCATAGAGGGATTTAAGGCGGCCTACGCCCTTTCTACGGGAAATAAGAGCAGTGGTAAGTTCGATTTAATTTTTTTAATTTTTTTTATTATTCGAGGACTCTTCAAGATAATATTTGCCTCCCAGATTGCAATTATTTTTCGTGTAAAATGTACTTTTCGACAAGAGACATGGGGAATTTTTGGAGTTTTTTTTATTTTTTTTAAGACCACGTTTTTGGATAAAAACTATATATTGTTTTTCTCCTTTGTCTACAGCCCTGTCAATTCCATCGACGGGACAGTTGGGCTGGACGCTGGTGTGAAGCCAGGTGTAGCCTTGTAACCCTGGGAAAGGTACGTTAGGATTTTTTTTTTTCACGGTTAAGCGCACTCGCAAGGGGATCCCTATCACGCTCGAGAAGCGGCCAGTGCGCGGAAATGTTGGTGTGTGTTGGTTTTGAAACGGTTCAGGTTGTAACCTGCAGGGAAAACTGTCGCAGGGAGTTTATTCCACAGCGATGCTGTTCTCCAGAGATATGAATTCTGATATAACGAGGTTCTTGGTGCCTCTATTTTGACAGTAAATTGATGGTTACCGTCTGTTTGACGTGTTCGCCTAGTAGGTGCTACTCCCGAGGGGATCATACGTGCCAACTCTTCAGAGCATTTCCCGTGATAATACCTGTAGAAGAGAGATAGATCGCCCACAGTTCTTCGATGTTCGAGACTATCCAAGCTACGGGTAAGTGCGGGGTCATTGATCAGCTTGATAGCTCGTTTTTGCACGGTGTTCAAAAGCATTAAGGTATGTTTGGGTGCCGCACTCCATATATGTGAGCAGTACTCCATAGTTGGTCGAATCTGGGCTTTGTAGAGTGTCAGCAGTTGGCTTGGTGTATACAGATGTCTTGTACGAAACAGCACCCCAAGCTTTTGGGACGCCCTTTTAGCTATATCTGCCACGTGACTGTGCCAAGACATGTTGGTCTCTGCAGTGACTCCTAAGATGTTCAACTGGCTCTGCAATGTGACAGCACTTCCAGATAACATGATGTTTGGCTCACCGGTGCTGGTCTTTTTTGAAAACAGGGCTGCTTGGGTTTTCTGCGCGTTAAACCGTACAAGGTTTTTGTTGCCCCACTCCTCTATTATCTCCAGGTCGTTATTTATCTGCGATATTTAAGTTAGTCTAAGATGATGGAATTCACGTGCGGATAGACACTGAGTGGGTGGTATGACTGAGGAGACTACATTGCCATCATCTGCAAAGCAATAAAGTGGATTTACTGTTTTATCTATGAGGATATTAGTTTAGTTCATCTGTTTAAATCTACTTTATTTTATTGAGTCGACATGGGGTTCTTGGTTAAATTACTCGGTGTAGGGGAACTTCGTGCAAAATAGACGAATTCCAGGAAACTGAAACACTTCATTTTCCACAGGGTTTTACGCTCGGGCAAGGAACCAACATTTAAGACCAAAGTGCTGGCCTAACATCATGTGCTAAGCAAGCACGAGGGAAGGCGCGAGCAGAGCAGGAGACCCGAGACTAGCAGGAGGAGAACAACACCAGGTTTACTAAACAAAACACCAACAATAACTAAGTCAAAGGACCAAGGTAGGATCAAGCATCATTGAAATATAATCTTTCCATTAACATTTTTTAATATAATTTTTACAGTCTATATATAATTTCTTGTAAACGCAAAGTAAAGGTATGACGTCATAACCCCAATTTTGCGGTATAATTAAGCTAAATTTTATTGTGAAATTGCTATTGCGGTTATTTTGGCGCTGACTTGTTCCCACCAATTCATTGATTTACACTTCATGTTCCAGTATTATTCTCAGGTTTCAATATTTTTTTATATTTTGATCAATTTCATTTTCATCCTCTTGAGGAAATAAACAAGATGAACTAATTTGTTTGTATTATTTGTACAACCCGATGACCAACTTTGCAGAGACATAAGAGAGATGAGGTTATATTTTTTAGCGGTTTCCTTACATTGTTTTGCCTCATGGGGTAGATCTCGGACTGGATAGCTGTCTGTCTCATTCTACCCAACGTAGAATGATGACAGCGGATATTTGGTCCAGATCTTCCCTATGGGAGAATAATTTTGGAAGTATATTTATCTTTTTCAATCGTTCATATAACTGAGTCTCACACTACTGACTCAGATGTAGGTACACTGTGACCTGTTAAAGGAGTCCATCTACCTGTAAAGTGCTTCTAGTTTTGCCATCTTAATTCAATCTTTTAGAATTTTATTCTGTTTATTAGTCAATTTTTTTTGGTTATTCTTAATTACATAAATACTCTGGAAGCCTCGGAAGTAAGTAGAGTTTCATTGTTTGGCTACAACGTTTGAGTTGAACTGTATTTTATTTAAGATCTTCTTTGTAAAACATTGGTATTAAACACTGTGGCGCACTTAAAATTTTCTTATTTCTGAACCCCCCCTGTGCATGCAAGTACTGAAAAATAATGGAATTTCCTTCGACAGGTCGCCGGTTTGGCTTTACAAGCACATTTAAAAATAATTGTCGGTATTGACGATAGTAAATGGAAAGTTACGATACATATGGAATTTTATATGAAAAGGCACCTACCTCGGACTCTCTTGCGGCTCCAGTCAACGTTTAAACGTCCAGTTTTTCACCTCAAATTCACTTTTTCGGGAACGTGACTTTTCTAGTGTCTTGTTGTGACGGTGGTTGTTTGCGCACTCATCGCGGCGCTGCTTGTCCTCCCACGTGTGCGGTGCCGTGAAAACCCATATGCATATGTAAGAGCGCGAAAATTTAAATTATTTTAAACGCGAAAAAAAGGAAAAGAAAATGAAAATAGGAAATTCATTGCTTGCACCAACATTTTCCGGCCGCCAAAACACGTGTGTTTTTACTTAGTTAAGAAAAGGAAAGGAAAAAAAAATTAAATAATATTCGCCTATTAGCAATTAAACGATACAATTTAACATTAACCCAAATATGCATTAAATTATGCATGTAAATTAAAATTAAAAGAAAAGAAAAAAATACTTAGAAAAAATTAAGAAAGAAAAAGAAAATTTTGCCTTATGCGTCGGGCATAGGCAAAGGACATAGTTTCACTACTGGTTGACGATATGTTCCTGTAGCTGTTTTAACGGTCACAACACGAATATGACCGTCTGAGCCAGGGTGTACGTCGACAATTCGCCCAACAGCCCATTGCAATGGCGGTTTTTGTTCATTCTTTACCAAGACATGTCTGACATAAGGTCAAGGACGAATTAATCTATGAGTTAACATGGAGAGGCATAGCTATTGGATCGGTGGAAGAGATGAAACAACAGCTTATGCTGATCAAACAAAGAGAAAAGACTGATGCAAGTATGAGATACCCTCCGTATCCCTTTAAATTTGGCCAGGATGCTTTTAGCTGCATGAAGAAGCTTGATAGTCTGGTACCGCTGGTAGAGAAGTTCTCTGGTACGAGCAAAGGGGGAGAGTTTAGGAAAATCGCTGTAAGGTTGGAACATGTGTTAGCCAGGATAAATAATATGAATCCGTCAAACTTTGAAGAAAGTTAAACAAAAGGCATACTGGTTGCGGAAACCTTGAGTTTGATTGGGAGGTTGCAGAGCCAAGCAACAGATTTATTAAGAGTTGGCGTGACCTCAGATGATGATGAAGCATCTGAAACCCAATCAACGAGTCGAAGCTCAGATCACTCGACAAATGTTGGCAACATTCCCAGCCAGTCTCAACTCCCGCAACCACAGCACTCGAGCGCACAAAGAACAGCTCAACAGCCCACAAATCAACCGTCGGTCATTGCTCCATTGCAAATGCAGGTGCTTACAAACCCAACTCAAACATCAATACAAGCACCACTCCCTATGCCGATCCAGAATGACGGTGCATCAGCTTTTCATTATCAACAACCGTCTACCGTTCCTTTGAGTCTAGCTGCCCTCCAAAGTAGCATTGCACCAATTGCTCAGTCACGACCATTTTCTTGTTCGTCGCCAGTACCAATGTCAAGTGATCCTGGTACTTCATATCATGTTGCACCTGTACCTCCGCATAAGTGGAATTTAAAGTTTACAGGCGAGAGGGGTACAATCTCCGTCACCGCATTTTTGAGAGAGTGGACGAGTTGAGTCAGGCTAGAGGAGTTAGTAAAAAGGTTCTACTGAACTCAGGCATTGATCTTTTTGAAAAGTCCGCCTATACTTTTTATAAAGATGTTCGTAGAGAAGTTCATACATGGGAACAGCTGGAACAGAGGTTCATGGCAGAGTATCTTCCTTCTTCATATGGCGAGAAGCTATTGAAGGAGATCCAAAAACGTAAACAAGGCCCTGGAGAGTCTATAGGGACCTATATTGCTGTCATGAACACATATTTCCAAAGACTTGGCTGTCCTGTTTCTGAAAAGGCGAAAATAGCCATCGTCTTCAGAAATATCGCGGACATCTATAAAAATGGGTTAATTGCTACTGAGGTCAATAGCCTATCACATTTAAAGGATCTGTGTCGTAGAATAGACCAGAGATATGGTTTAGAAGAGGATAATTTTATACCTAGGAAAAACCAATCTATTGAACCTGACTTAGCCTACGTTGACGTAGAGAGCGACACTGACGATTTCCCAACAGGGGTTGATGCAATTCAAATATCAGGTGCCGGGACATCGAACCAACAGAATTTAAATCATCCTGCTAATAGATTCGACAGAAATAGGCAGCAGCTAGTAAGCAGTTTCTCTGCAAGGGCTGATAGAGAGAGACAACAACCACCTAGTGGTCAGTCTAGCGTAAGTGACAGGGATGTACAACCACCACAGGGTGTTGGATCTGGTAGGGCGAATAGGGACGTTGTTTGTTATAGATGCAACCAAACAGGGCACATGGCGATAGGGTGCGCATTACCTAGAGGTAAGCAATGTTTTTCGTGTGGTCAGGCAGGGGTAACAGTCAGAGAATGTCGTAATTGTAATCGTCAGGGAAACGGACCCAGGCGCTCGTAGGCGGTCTACCTTCGAGTCAGCCTGAACAAGCATCGACCGATAGGCTAACGTACGTCTTAGATTATGTGATAAGTCATGCTCGGAAAGATGAAAGGCCTTATTTAGAAGTGGATGTACTCGGAAATAAGTTATTAGGTTTGTTGGATTCCGGGGCTTCACGTACCTTTTTAGGGTATCATGGTTGGTCAATCATCGAGAGGTTTGGTTTTTCACTTGATACGACAAAGAAGACCAGTTGTTTTGTGGCAAATGGTTAAAGCACGAGTAGTATTGGGATAGTGCAGCTTCCTATGCGAGTTCAAGATAAATTTAGGTTAATAGAGGTCGTCGTCGTTCCTGAGTTTCAGCACACTTTGATTTTGGGATTAGATTTTTGGATTTCGATGGGTATAGTACCGAACCTAAGTACTAATGAGTGGCACTTTGCCGATAATAAAGATGTGATTTGTTCTTTGGAAACATCAGACCAACAAACTACTCTTACGCCTTATGAATCAGAACGACTAGAGGAATTGGTCGTTAAATATAAGACTATTATGGGTGACTCACTAGGATGTACAGACAGGGTAGAGCATAAGATTACAACAAATGCAGCACCGATAAGACAACGTTCATATAAGGTCTCACCGGTCATTCAGAAACTTGTTGATGAGGAAATCGACGAAATGTTGAAATTTGATGTTATAGAACGGAGTAGTAGTTCATGGGCTTCACCAGTGGTAATGGTACAAAAGAAAAACACAAAGAAATATCGTTTCTGCGTAGACTACCGCAAATTGAACTCAGTAACGGCGCGTGATAGTTATCCTTTACCACTCGTATCCGAAACTCTTGACAAGTTGAAAGATGCTAAATACTTGTCAACTTTAGATATCAAAAGCGCTTATTGGCAAGTGCCAATGGAAGAATCATCGAAGCCACTAACAGCATTCATCTGTCGACGAGGTCTCTTCCAATTTAAGCGTTTACCTTTTGGTCTTCATAATGCACCTGCAACTTGGCAGAGACTCATAGATAGCATCATAGGAAACGATTTAGACCCCTACGTGTACGTATATCTCGATGACCTCGTAATTGTCACACAGAGCTTTTCTGAACATCTTAGAATTCTTGAGGAAGTCCTACGAAGATTGCAGAATGCAAAGATAACGGTAAGTTGCGAAAAATGCCAACTGTGTAGGCCAGAAATGACTTATTTAGGTTTCGTAGTGGACCGTCGAGGCATCCGAGTTGACCCCAATAAAATTAGAGCCATGTTAGAACTCCAGAGGCCAAGAACTGTCAGAGAAGTTCGTAGAGTTGTAGGTACAATTTCCTGGTATAGACGTTTCATAGAGAATTTTTCAGCGATAATAGCTCCAAACTATGAAAAAAAGTTCGATTGGACTCCAGACTGCGAAAAAGCATTTATTAAGATTAAGGAACTTTTAGTGACTGCACCGATTCTTACAGGTCCAGATTATACCAAAGAATTTGTCATTCAAACAGACGCATCAGGATATGGAATAGGAGCATGTTTAACGCAACCTTATCCTGAGGGAGACAAAGTCATATGCTATTTGAGTCGATCTTTGACTAAGCAAGAACGTGTTTACACGACCACCGAGCGAGAATGTTGGCATTGGTTTGGGCGATAGAGAAGCTCCGGCCTTATATTGAGGGGATCTCATTTAAGGTCATAACAGATCATTTTAGCTTAAAATGGCTTCATAGCTTGAAAGAGCCCAGTGGAAGACTTGCTCGTTGGTCTGTAAAACTGCAGCAATATGATTTTGAAGTAATCCATCGGAAAGGGAAAGATTTAGTTGTCCCGGACATGTTGTCTCGTGCATTACCTATGATTGATACAATTTCGCAGCCAGAGACGTTTCAACAACAATTAAAGATAGATGGTACCAAAAGATGGTAAAGAGAGTCGTAGAATCACCACTAAAATTCATGAATTGGAGATACACTGATAATAAGTTGTATAAATATGTCAAACAAGAATACCCTCAACTTTCACCATCTAACGAATATTGGAAAGAGGTAGTTCCCAAAGATCATAGGCGTAGAATTATTGGAGAAGCTCACGATCCTCCTACCGCAGGACATATGGGTGTGTATAAAACCTTCCACAGACTGGCAGAAAAATATTATTGGCCAAAAATGCGCCAGGACGTGGCAACTTTTGTAAAGAAATGCTTTGTCTGTGCAGCTCATAAAGGTGATACACAAGGTGTATCTGATCAGATGATATCTCACCCAAAACCAACTCGTCCTTGGGAAATTATCTCAACAGATTTATGTGGACCTCTACCTCGTTCGACAAAGGGTAATTGCTGGATTCTCGTCGTTACGGACTATTTGAGTAAGTTTTCCTTAGTTTTTCCAATGCGAACAGCCCCTACTCAAGCTGTTGTCAAGCACCTTGAGGAGCAAGTATTTGTGGTCTTCGGAGTACCCCGTTTGATACTTTGTGATAATGGCCCTCAGTACAAAAGTAACGAGTTTACGCGTTTTGCTGAGTTTTCGGGTTAAAATTCAGTATAATCCGTACTATCACCCCAGAGCAAATCCAACAGAAAGGACGAATCGTACGTTAAAAACCATGTTATGTTGTTATGTGAAAGACAACCACAGGAAGTGGGACGAACAAATACATAAACTTGCCTGCGCGATTCGTACTGCAACCCATGAGACAACCAGGATGTCTCCTTTCTTTGTTAATTTTGGTAGGAATATGTGTTTATCAGGAAAAGATTACTCCAACCCAGTTTTGTTTTCTGAAGAGAATGGTGTACAAACTGCAGCTGAAAGTAAGAACGAAGGTTTCCGGAAGCTCTATGCTGATGTGAAGAGAAGGTTAGAGGTGGCAGGAGAGAAAAACGTAGTTCAGTATAATCTGCGTACAAGGGTACCCAACTTTGTTGTGGGTCAGCGTGTTTGGAAGAGGAATTATGTGTTGTCAGACGCTGTGAAGTTTTTCTCGAAGAAGTTAGCACCGAAATTCGTTGGTCCTTATGTGATTAGGAATAAAATTTCTCCATGGACATTTGAGCTTCAGGAACCATCGGGTAAAGTACTACCAGGGAGTTGGCATGCCAAAGACCTTAAGTCGGCAGCGGACCTCTCCGATTAACCTTTTTAGGTTAATCGTCTTGAAGTTGGGGGGGGATTATGTAACGTGTCATTTTTGCGTTTAAGGCAACGTTACATATTTGCTTATTTAGGTAAATAATCAATGCTCTTCGACTCGTCTTTCTGTATACAAATTAAGAGTATTTTATAGAGCTAGGTTTGGAGGTTATATAGTGTTCAAAAAGTTACCTTATAAAGGAGACATTCCATCGAATTACTGTGGACACTACTTACATCGCATTATCTGGACATCGTAATTGGAATTTAAGATCACAGTTTTTTAAAAATCACATAAAAACTTTCGATTGTTTTGTTTATCTGCACTTTCGTAATTTTCTTTGACGTTCATAAAAATAAACAGCTGGGGAATGGCGGCGTTGCCGCATCACAAATGGTTTCAGTAACAGGGAGGCAACATTTAGATGAACAGTTCATTCGCTTATGTTTATTTTCGAGGATATTGGGACAATCCGAACCCCATATCCTTCACGGATTAGCTAGTTTTGATAGCACGAAAACATATTTAGGTTCACGGGTTGACCAGTAACAACCGAGGCTCCGCCCACTTTGATATCTTTATTAATTTGATAGGGGAAGGATAAAATAAATACGAGTTATGCACTTTTGTAAATGGGAGATAAACGAGGGATAAAAACCAAGACTAAAAGAATAAACGAAATCGTGTGAGTTAACATCTGAACACTCTTGTGCCGAGTTTAAGCAGTAGTTCAATGTGTATTTTTAGGTTCAAGTTCAGAAACAACTTTATTAATGTAGAAATGTTTTACAAAAATGGCGTCAAACCATATGAATCTTAGAGAAAACATATATAAAGAGCAAAGGAAACTTTTGACTAAGACTGTAACTAAAATACAACTAAATTCTACACTCAGTATAGCTTTACTCATATGGGAATTGGTTGAGTGTTCGAATATTCCTGGGTTTGATGCAAGCTCTGATCTCCAGTAAGTGATTTTACAGTTGATGGTTTCAATGCTGAGCTTCTTATAGTCCGTCTGGTTATTTTCCTCCTACTTGCTATGTTGGCAGAGGTCCGGTAGGCAAATGTTCGGTCTATGTATGGAGGGTGTTTCGACGTCCTTGTTATAAAAATTCCAACCGTGGAAATGGATCCGACAACACCTCAGTGTGCGTTTTACGTATTTTCTATCCCCTTGGTCGGTGCTGCCCCCTATATACCGGTGTGGAGGTATTGGTGTATTTCCTTATTGGTTGGTTTGAAAACCGCGGGTTTTTCCTCCAGTGTTGCAAATCGCATTTAGTGATTTTTTGATGAGAGGGTTTTTTTTATAAATAGGTTTGCATCCTTATTTGAATTTAACCGGGAAGATTAGGTTGGTACTGTCCCCACCACATTTACAAAGCGGTTTCCGGCCACTTCATTTTTTGTGTTCTCGACAAAGTGCCTTGTCTCTTTTCAAAAGAATTGGCGGTGGGTCGACAACAGTTTCTGGGATCGCCATTGTTTTTGGTTCTTGGCACTGCAGGGATTGCAGGAGATATCCCAGAAACTGTAGAAGTGAGTCCGTCGTGAAGCGTATCTCGTAGACGGCTCATATCCTCTGCATAGAGGGATTTAAGGCGGCCTACGCCCTTTCTACGGGAAATAAGAGCAGTGGTAAGTTCGATTTAATTTTTTTAATTTTTTTTATTATTCGAGGACTCTTCAAGATAATATTTGCCTCCCAGATTGCAATTATTTTTCGTGTAAAATGTACTTTTCGACAAGAGACATGGGGAATTTTTGGAGTTTTTTTTATTTTTTTTAAGACCACGTTTTTGGATAAAAACTATATATTGTTTTTCTCCTTTGTCTACAGCCCTGTCAATTCCATCGACGGGACAGTTGGGCTGGACGCTGGTGTGAAGCCAGGTGTAGCCTTGTAACCCTGGGAAAGGTACGTTAGGATTTTTTTTTTTTCACGGTTAAGCGCACTCGCAAGGGGATCCCTATCACGCTCGAGAAGCGGCCAGTGCGCGGAAATGTTGGTGTGTGTTGGTTTTGAAACGGTTCAGGTTGTAACCTGCAGGGAAAACTGTCGCAGGGAGTTTATTCCACAGCGATGCTGTTCTCCAGAGATATGAATTCTGATATAACGAGGTTCTTGGTGCCTCTATTTTGACAGTAAATTGATGGTTACCGTCTGTTTGACGTGTTCGCCTAGTAGGTGCTACTCCCGAGGGGATCATACGTGCCAACTCTTCAGAGCATTTCCCGTGATAATACCTGTAGAAGAGAGATAGATCGCCCACAGTTCTTCGATGTTCGAGACTATCCAAGCTACGGGTAAGTGCGGGGTCATTGATCAGCTTGATAGCTCGTTTTTGCACGGTGTTCAAAAGCATTAAGGTATGTTTGGGTGCCGCACTCCATATATGTGAGCAGTACTCCATAGTTGGTCGAATCTGGGCTTTGTAGAGTGTCAGCAGTTGGCTTGGTGTATACAGATGTCTTGTACGAAACAGCACCCCAAGCTTTTGGGACGCCCTTTTAGCTATATCTGCCACGTGACTGTGCCAAGACATGTTGGTCTCTGCAGTGACTCCTAAGATGTTCAACTGGCTCTGCAATGTGACAGCACTTCCAGATAACATGATGTTTGGCTCACCGGTGCTGGTCTTTTTTGAAAACAGGGCTGCTTGGGTTTTCTGCGCGTTAAACCGTACAAGGTTTTTGTTGCCCCACTCCTCTATTATCTCCAGGTCGTTATTTATCTGCGATATTTAAGTTAGTCTAAGATGATGGAATTCACGTGCGGATAGACACTGAGTGGGTGGTATGACTGAGGAGACTACATTGCCATCATCTGCAAAGCAATAAAGTGGATTTACTGTTTTATCTATGAGGATATTAGTTTAGTTCATCTGTTTAAATCTACTTTATTTTATTGAGTCGACATGGGGTTCTTGGTTAAATTACTCGGTGTAGGGGAACTTCGTGCAAAATAGACGAATTCCAGGAAACTGAAACACTTCATTTTCCACAGGGTTTTACGCTCGGGCAAGGAACCAACATTTAAGACCAAAGTGCTGGCCTAACATCATGTGCTAAGCAAGCACGAGGGAAGGCGCGAGCAGAGCAGGAGACCCGAGACTAGCAGGAGGAGAACAACACCAGGTTTACTAAACAAAACACCAACAATAACTAAGTCAAAGGACCAAGGTAGGATCAAGCATCATTGAAATATAATCTTTCCATTAACATTTTTTAATATAATTTTTACAGTCTATATATAATTTCTTGTAAACGCAAAGTAAAGGTATGACGTCATAACCCCAATTTTGCGGTATAATTAAGCTAAATTTTATTGTGAAATTGCTATTGCGGTTATTTTGGCGCTGACTTGTTCCCACCAATTCATTGATTTACACTTCATGTTCCAGTATTATTCTCAGGTTTCAATATTTTTTTATATTTTGATCAATTTCATTTTCATCCTCTTGAGGAAATAAACAAGATGAACTAATTTGTTTGTATTATTTGTACAACCCGATGACCAACTTTGCAGAGACATAAGAGAGATGAGGTTATATTTTTTAGCGGTTTCCTTACATTGTTTTGCCTCATGGGGTAGATCTCGGACTGGATAGCTGTCTGTCTCATTCTACCCAACGTAGAATGATGACAGCGGATATTTGGTCCAGATCTTCCCTATGGGAGAATAATTTTGGAAGTATATTTATCTTTTTCAATCGTTCATATAACTGAGTCTCACACTACTGACTCAGATGTAGGTACACTGTGACCTGTTAAAGGAGTCCATCTACCTGTAAAGTGCTTCTAGTTTTGCCATCTTAATTCAATCTTTTAGAATTTTATTCTGTTTATTAGTCAATTTTTTTTGGTTATTCTTAATTACATAAATACTCTGGAAGCCTCGGAAGTAAGTAGAGTTTCATTGTTTGGCTACAACGTTTGAGTTGAACTGTATTTTATTTAAGATCTTCTTTGTAAAACATTGGTATTAAACACTGTGGCGCACTTAAAATTTTCTTATTTCTGAACCCCCCCTGTGCATGCAAGTACTGAAAAATAATGGAATTTCCTTCGACAGGTCGC
Source organism: Aspidapion aeneum (assembly GCA_963576565.1). Lineage (NCBI taxonomy): Eukaryota > Metazoa > Arthropoda > Insecta > Coleoptera > Brentidae > Aspidapion > Aspidapion aeneum. The sequence continues at coordinate 60,861,985 of OY755039.1, read as the reverse complement.
CGGTTTGGCTTTACAAGCACATTTAAAAATAATTGTCGGTATTGACGATAGTAAATGGAAAGTTACGATACATATGGAATTTTATATGAAAAGGCACCTACCTCGGACTCTCTTGCGGCTCCAGTCAACGTTTAAACGTCCAGTTTTTCACCTCAAATTCACTTTTTCGGGAACGTGATTTTTCTAGTGTCTTGTTGTGACGGTGGTTGTTTGCGCACTCATCGCGGCGCTGCTTGTCCTCCCACGTGTGCGGTGCCGTGAAAACCCATATGCATATGTAAGAGCGCGAAAATTTAAATTATTTTAAACGCGAAAAAAAGGAAAAGAAAATGAAAATAGGAAATTCATTGCTTGCACCAACATTTTCCGGCCGCCAAAACACGTGTGTTTTTACTTAGTTAAGAAAAGGAAAGGAAAAAAAAATTAAATAATATTCGCCTATTAGCAATTAAACGATACAATTTAACATTAACCCAAATATGCATTAAATTATGCATGTAAATTAAAATTAAAAGAAAAGAAAAAAATACTTAGAAAAAATTAAGAAAGAAAAAGAAAATTTTGCCTTATGCGTCGGGCATAGGCAAAGGACATAGTTTCACTACTGGTTGACGATATGTTCCTGTAGCTGTTTTAACGGTCACAACACGAATATGACCGTCTGAGCCAGGGTGTACGTCGACAATTCGCCCAACAGCCCATTGCAATGGCGGTTTTTGTTCATTCTTTACCACGACTAAAGTATTTAGTTTAATATTGTTAGAAGCCTCTGTCCATTTAGAACGCTGTTGCAAGGTGTTTAGGTACTCCAAGTTCCAGCGTTTCCAAAAATCGGACTGGAGCCTTTGCACCAGCTGCCAGCGGGACAGGGTGTTCAACTTGGAATCAGAAAAATCGGGTTCTGGTACGGAATTCAACGGTTCCAGGGTAAGAAAATGACCAGGGGTCAGTGGAAGAAAGTCATTCGGATCCATACTTTGGGCATACAGAGGCCGGCTGTTTAGTATGGATTCGACCTGACACAAAAAAGTAAAAAACTCTTCATAGGTTAACCGTTGCTCACCTATTACACGTTTTAAATTTGCCTTGGTGGATTTAACTCCTGCCTCGGCTAGTCCGTTTAGGTGCGGACTACCAGGACAACAGGAAAAATGCCAGGTAATTTTTAGACTGTGACATGCTTCCTGGGAGTACTGTTTGAGTAAACGATCAGCTCCCAGGAACGCGCTACCTCAATCTGAGTAAATGTCAGAGATTCTTCCTCTTCTTGCCACAAATCTCTTAAAAGCCGCAAGAAAGGTAGGGGTGGAAATATCGGAGGTAAGTTCTAGGTGAACTGCCTTTGTTGCGGAGCAGACTAAGAGAAGAATATAACCTTTGGATACCTTTGCACCGGTACTTTCCCATTGTAATTGGAAAGGGACCACAATAATCTATGGCAACATGTGAAAATGCCTTTACTTGAGATATGCGTTGAGCAGGCAAGTTGCTCATGATTTGTACGGAAGGTTTAGGATTTAATCGATAGCATAAAATGCAATGAGAAGTTATACTCTCGATTGCATAGCGAGGGGAAAGGATCCAAAATTGTTGTCTCAAGAGGTAATGCAACGTTTTTTGACCGGGATGACAGTACCTTTTGTGAGTGTACTCAATGACAAGTTGAGTAAGACGGTGAGAACGTGGTAAAAGTAAAGGGTGTTTTGCTGAATAAGAGAGTTCGGAATAATGTGGTAATCGACCCCCCACTCTTAAGCAGCCTTGTTTATCTAGAAAAAGTGAAAGTTTACGAAATTGTTTAGGGAGTAGCTTTGCGTCATTCAAACGTAAAATGTGATCAGCAAAGATGGAACGTTGAACATGCCGAACGAGAACAATAAGAGAATGTTGAAGTTCTACTTCGGTAATATTTTCGTTAGGATATTTAGATTTCTTTTCGGTAAGGCAAAAAATATAGGCAATTATGCGTTGAATTTTCTCTAGGGAAGAGTAACGAGAAAGAAAAGTATCAAGCATGTGTGGTTCAACTGTGCATGTTTGAAATACTGATTTGCGTTCTTCCAGAATAACCTCGTTTTCCGGAGGGTCTGGACAGCGAAAATCATCAGGCCAGCTCTCTTTTGGTAGCCTAAGAAAACAAGGACCTTCCCAATACAAGTCATGTTTGACTAGTTGATTAGGCATAAGACCGCGCGTAGCATAGTCGGCTGGATTTAGCGCTGATGGAATATATTTCCAGGCCGTAGGAGAAATGGTTTCTTGAATGTGACAGATACGGTTTGCCACAAACGTTTTAAACCTGTGAGGTGAAGCCGCCAACCAGCATAGAACCACTTGGGAATCACACCATGCACAGATTTGGTTGAAGTTAAGAATATCTGAATAAGTGTTTTGAATAAAGGAAATTAGGTCGCAAAGTAAAGTGGCACCAAGAAGCTCCAGTCGCGGAAGACTGACTGTTTTCACTGGTGCGACCTTAGATTTGGCCATTACAAGAAAGGTATGGATTTCTCCGGAAACTGACTCCATTCTGAAATAGACCGTAGCCGCGTAACCTATCATAGAGGCGTCTGAAAAGCCGTGAAGTTCAATGCTACGTGGTTGATCAATGGAAAGGCGTCTAGGTAAATGAATATTTGAAAGATTTGGAAGTTTGGTTCGAAATTGATTCCAAACATTTACGATATGCGGAGGAGGCTGAGAATCCCAGTCCAGCTTCTCCTTCCACAGATCTTGCATGAGATGCTTAGCAAGTAAAGAAACGGGAGAACAGAAACCTAAGGGATCAAAAATTTTCATGATTTGAGATAAGATACCTCGCTTGGTGCATGGTTTATCTTCTGGTACGACCAAGTAGGTAAACGAATCTGAGATAGGATTCCATTGGAGACCTAATATTTTTACAAAATTAGGTTCGGATTTGTCGAAACGAATGGACATTTGTGTTTCTGATTCTGAGAATGAGGAGAGAAGTTCCGGACTGTTGCTCGCCCATTTTTTAAGTTCAAACCCTCCTAGGCGCAACAGGGAGATTAACTCCGACTGAAGTTCTTTGGCAGAGGCCACAGAATCCTGCCCAGTGAGCACGTCGTCGACGTAAATGTCTTTAAGAAGCACCTTGGAAGCATTAGGATACCTTTCAGACTCAAGTTTAGCTAGTTCTTGTATAGTACGAATAGCTAAGTAAGGTGATGACTTAAGTCCATAAACAACTGTTCTTAAGGAGTAGGTTTGGACAGGATCATCCTCAGAAAATCTCCATAGAATATTTTGATAACGCGTGTGCTCAGGAATAATTAAAATCTGTCGGAACATTTTTACTATGTCAGTAACAAAGGCTACAGCATGAATTCGAAAATTAAGTAGAATTTCACGGACATCATTTTGCAGTTTAGGACCTGCGCATAACGTCTCGTTGAGTGAGACACCTCTGGGACTACGTTGAGACCCATCAAAGACCACTCTTATCTTCCCAGTGTTCCAGACACTGTGATGAGGGATAAAGTAGGAATTATCCAAGACATCTTTAGATATCGGCGTAGGAATAGGTATCATGTGACCAGTGTCTAAATAATCTTGCATAAAATCTTTGTAAGCTTGATAATTAGCTGAGTCTTTGAGAAGTCTAGCTTCCTGAAGCTTGAAACGTTTTAAAGCGATTGGATAGGTGTCACCCAACTGGGGTTCTAAGTTTATGAAAGGTAATGGAACGACGAATCTACCTGATTCGTTGCGTGAAACTGATTGTGAAAATAATTTTTCGCACATAATATCCTCAGGACTGTGATGAACCTTATGTGGAACCTGCTCTATCTCCCAGAAGCGCTCTAGGCAGATATCCAGGGATGGTTCGATGGAAGTGTAACAGCTTATGAATGATTGTGGATTTTGTGGCTTTGAAGTTTCAACTTTACCAATCAGCACATAGCCAAAGATGCTATTAAAAGCACTAGGTTGTCCACGCTCTCCGTGGATAACTCCATCTTGCAAGAGATGCGGAAAAAGTTCACAACCTACTAGGACATCAATGGAACTTGGTATATGGAAGTTTTGATCAGAAAGTTTGATATTGCGAATGTGATTCCACTTGCTCGAGTCGACAGCGCAAGAAGGAATCTCTGTACAAAGTTTTGGAAGTACTAAAGCCTCAAAATCAAAGGTAGGTCCCGCTTGACCTTGAGGTTTGATAAGACATTTCGTCTTTCCTTTGGTATTGGAAGATGTCATTTGATTTAAGCCTTAAATAGAAGTAGAAAAGAAGCTTTTCGAAAGACCTAAACGATTTAGACATTTTTCTGAAATAAAGTTTGCCTCTGAGGCAGAATCGAGTAAGATACGAACTGGTTGGTAATGTCCCCTTGAGTCTAACATGTCAGCTACAACGGTAGAAAGTAGAAAAGTGGAATTTTTGGAAATCATTGTCGCATGACAGTTTGTGGAATGGCTTCCTGACATAAGGGTGCTATTGGAATTGGAAAGTGGAATATTAACGTTCTCTGGAGGATAAGAATTAACACTCACAGAGGGCGCTACTGGTTGTGGAACGTGAAGAAGACTGTGGTGCCTAGCTCCACATGTAAAGCAGTTGTAGGAGGAGGGGCAATTCACGGTCTGGTGAGCAAAATGTAAGCAATTTTGACATAGATTCACCTGCCGAACATAACCCATCCTTTCCTGTGGACTTTTGTTTTGAAATTCGATACATTTCGATAATGCGTGATTCGAAGAACATAGGTAACATTTTATTTTTGGATTAAAAGTTCTGTTCTGATTATTTTGTATTTGAGGGTTGCTGCGTTGATTGCTATTTTGTAAAGTATTTTGTTGATTTCTTGAATTTGAACTTTGATTTGAAATAGTTGTATTGAAAGCAGAAGGTGAATTGAAATTATTAAAACTGTTTCTCTGAAAACTGTTCTGTTGAGAATTACGCGTAGTTTGAGGTTGTCTAGGGGTTTGATTTTGCCTACTAAAACGGGGCATTTGCACTACAGATTCGAGCGCAACGCAATGATTTTCTATAAACGTGTAATGATCAGTGTAGGACGGAATTTCTGAATTGTTTTTCTCTCTACTATAGTAAAGTTCGAAATCAGTCCTCATCTTGACTTCAAATTTTGAGAGCATCATGTTAAAAGTAAGAAAGTCCCATTCTTTTGTAGGAAAACCAAGCTCATTTAAGATGGCTAGATTCTCAGAAAATGTATCCAACATGGAACGTAATTCTTTCCCAGAACTGGATTTAGTTGAAAGAAAGTTAATAGCATTCAAAGCGGTAGTAGCAATAATTCGTTTATTTTGATACCTCTTTACTAAGGTTTCATACGCAATGTGATAATTGCTATCTGCGAGGGGAATGGTTTTTACTAGAGAAAGGGCTTCATTCAGAACCAAACTCCGCAATTGTTGAAATTTCTCTATATCACTTAAATCAGAATTTTGATGTACCATGACTTTAAATAAGTCAAACCAGTGTTGCCAGCTTTTATAATTACCATCGAAAATTGGCAACCTTGGTTATGAAAATGATCTTGTATTTGACCTCTGAACAATATTTTGTTGGTTAGGGTTGCTCACGTAATTGACAGGGTTGGCCCTAAAAAGGTCGTAGTAAATACCCTTACATTCATAATAAAGGTTGTCAAAGTCTTTTTTAGTTTTATCCTGCTCGTCAAATGAAAGTTTAAATTCTTCGAGAGAGCCAATAATTTGGTTATGAAAATTATAGAATTGAGCATGACATTCTTCGACGTCTTCATATCTGGATTTAAACAAAAAGTGAAACGCTGTATCCGAGTTCGCTTTCAAAGCTACCTCGTGAGCTTCCGCCATTTGGTTGAAGCTCAAAAGTCTTTTGTCGCAAAGTTTTTTCTGTTTTTGCGTAGACATTTTTGTTTTTAAAAGTTAATTTGTTTTCAAAATTACCCAAAAAAAAATGCTTAAAATATAGCTTAAAATATAACCCGAATTTTAGCAAAAATTAAACAATTTTATTATTTTAGTTTTATTAACTTTTTTCGAAAATTTTGAAATGAAATGTTTGTAAGTTTGTCTGTATGTTATTATTTGAACATATCCTTTAAAAAAAACTTTTATGTCTCACCAAGGATTGAACCCCGCACCTCTCGATTCTAAATCGCACACTCTGTGCATACGACTAGCGGTCCTGTTGGAAAGTTTTTAAGAAAATCGGTATTCGAAGAAACAACGAGCGGGATGACCCTGGTGACGGCGACACTTGCACCTGCGCGTTAACGCGACACCTGTAAAATCGATAATTAAAGGAATGTAGATGGAAGAACCGCCTTAAAATTTCACTTTCGGCGTATTGACGCCACTTTTACTGAAAATGTAATGATCAAAGCGATCAACTTTGATAAACTAGTAAACTATACGAAATATGTGCATTGGCTATAGCTATTTTTGAAACGTAATGAAAACTTCGGTCAACTTTTAGGAAAATATGTCCAACCGGTGTGAATCAATGGCGTGATTACCGATAAGACGACTCACTTTTGGAAATGAAATTTTGAAAATATATAGAAATTTGGAATTTTTGTAGGAAATTGCTGAACCACAGGAGTCTAGGTAGTTTGGAAAACTATTAATCCGGCTCGAAGGACCATTAAATGTGCATGCAAGTACTGAAAAATAATGGAATTTCCTTCGACAGGTCGCCGGTTTGGCTTTACAAGCACATTTAAAAATAATTGTCGGTATTGACGATAGTAAATGGAAAGTTACGATACATATGGAATTATATATGAAAAGGCACCTACCTCGGACTCTCTTGCGGCTCCAGTCAACGTTTAAACGTCCAGTTTTTCACCTCAAATTCACTTTTTCGGGAGCGTGATTTTTCTAGTGTCTTGTTGTGACGGTGGTTGTTTGCGCACTCATCGCGGCGCTGCTTGTCCTCCCACGTGTGCGGTGCCGTGAAAACCCATATGCATATGTAAGAGCGCGAAAATTTAAATTATTTTAAACGCGAAAAAAAGGAAAAGAAAATGAAAATAGGAAATTCATTGCTTGCACCAACACCCCCTTCTCCACTGTATAAAAGTTACCGGGCATATCAATGTTTTACCTGGCTGGAAAATACAGTTGTGCTTCCAGATATTTGTTTAATTATTCAGTGGTTTTTTTTAGTGTCACAAGTTGGCGAATTGTTATTATTCTAATTACAGTGTCACAAAATAACGGCAACGTCTTTAAGCTGCCACAAATGTCACCCAACACATTTTAATAGGCCACATGCTAAATTGGACTATAACTTTCTGGATTTTCATAGTTTTGCCGAAGTTTTTCTGTAAAGATCGTATTTTTTGCCTTAGGAACATTCCTAAGTACAAAACATCACATTTTTCACAAAAAATTCTCTTAAGTTAGTCTAATTTGGCTTAGGGCAACTTAATTTTTAAGTTATTTGCTGGGATAAACCAAACTTTTAGAGTAGCCAGAATTGGGGTTTCGGGACAACAGAACTAAAGACACCGAGGTCCAAATGCGGAAAAATCGCGAAAAATCGGGACGCCTGGAAACCCTAAACCCACTATTCCCCTGGCTATCGTTTCACTACACTATGTGATTAACCAACAATACCCCAAGAATCCCAAGATTCACTATAAATGCACCGTAAAAGTAATCAAATGGTCCATTACAACCCCTATGACTAAGCACTGAAAAATCACAAAAACCAACAAGAAAAGTAATCACCATTACCTGAAAATGCTTTTAATCAACGACGCAAGCCCTTGGGTACATATTTCTTTTAAGAAATGAATAAAAAATCCAATCGAAAACACTTTTTTCGCTTCAAAAATGTCAAGGACATCAATCGTAAACAAACAATCGATCGCCCTAAGGCAGCGCCATATTGGATTTTACTTCAGAATTTCCTACGCCTTATATACAGGTCGTGGTGGTCAGAGCATATTATTTTAAAAGGCTTTCTGTTTTCGGTCTAGAAGCAAATCATATTACTTTTTAGCAACAGACCATTTGCCCCTAATTTGACCCCGCTGAATCCGAATATCTCCGTTGCCAACTCAAAAAATCGACAGGGACGGAGAAAATCACCCCCCAAACCCCCAAAATCCTGTTTTTTTCAGTTTTATGCAATTTTCTCGAAAAATAACCTTTTTATCAAAAATTGCAAAGAACAGTTTTTTGTGGAGAATAAAATTCCCTTTTCAACGATGTATTGGTCAATAAGGTTAGGAAAAGCAAGTAGCTCTTCAGTGGCATACGTAAATTGGGATTATTTAGAAACAACATGTTTAGCATAGGTTTTTCAAAATTTTTTCAAAAACTACACTTTTTAGGAAAAAATATGTAGTATACTATATTGTAGAACATAACATTTTCTTTTAAAAACTTTAATAAAATGTCGGGTTGTTGCCATATTTAAGGCTTCAGGGGCGTACTACTATAAACTTATTTTCAAAAATAACTGAAATAATCAGTTTCTCTTGCATATTTAAATATTTTTTCGAACTAAGATTTTCAGAAAAAAATGTGCCCTTATTCTTTCTTGAGGATAAGACAATTTCTTTTTAAATGATATATGACAAAGTGAGGTTAATGTTATGATAAATACTTCAAAAAGGTTCGTAATTTATACTTACTCAAATAAAATGTTTCCAAATTAAAATAAACTGTTTTTTGATTAGATTAGATATTTTGATTTATCTAAATAAGTTCTTTAAAGCAAAAAAACATCGGTGGTTATAAGGAGAGGGGGCATAGGGGCCATGGCCCCCCCTAAGCAATATTTTTGTGCAGAAAGTAACAGTAGTAACTTTGACACAGGTGCTTTGGTTATTTTTTCGACCTTTTGTACTTTCGACCTTATTTTCTCGACCTTTTGTACTTTCGACCTTTTGTACTTTCAACCTTTTATCCGCCGCTCTTTATTATCCACGAAAAAGCTAATAAGACACAAAATTGATTAGTTTGGATTGATCTTAAATAATTTCTTCAAACTAAGAACACCACTGGAGCAGTAAATATAAAATAACTTCCACTTTGTTATGCATCGTTTGAAAGCAAATTTTATTGGCTATGACAAAGTATAGAATACGTTTTTTGTTAAAGAGCTTGGTTTTTAAGAAAATTGAATAAAACGTATGAAAAACATGTTTTTTTTTAATGATTTGTTGAAATCACCCCCATTGACGGACGCCGCTGGAGAGTTTGCTTTAAGTCAAACCCCACCGACTGTTACATTTCTAAAAAGGGAATTTCCCTGTCTACAAAAAAGTGTAGAACAAATTTTTTCATGTTGAGCTTAGTTTTTGAGAAAATTAGATAAAACGTGTAACAAAAATGGTTTATTTTCTGTTTTTTCAAAATTAATTTAATTTACGGATGCCCATAAATTTTATTTATAAAACCCATTTAATTTTGAAGGAAATTTTATTGAGTATACCAAAATGTAATACATAGTTTTCTGTAGATATTACTTTTTAAAAAAATTAAATAAATCTAGGAAAAAACATAGGTATTTTTTCAACTTTTTTTAATTACTTCAATTAACGGACGCCGCTGGAGAGCTTGTTATTAGTCTAACTTTATTAAGTTATACCATGTTAAAAAGGGAATTTTATTGTCTACAATAAAGGATATTGTACATTTTTCTCTTAGACGCTTAGTTTTTAAGAAAATTTGAAAAAACCTCAAACTTTCAGTTTTTGGGGGGTCTGGGGGGGTTTTTGCAGCCATTTAAAAAAAAATAATATGTTATTATTTTTTAATTATACAAATATATATTTTGAATGTACACCTGTGACAATTGGGGCTTTCCAGCGGCAATTTAAAATTCCGCCGCCATTTTGACCGCCATCTTGAATATCTCAGCCCCTGTCAATATTTCGAGTTGGCAACAGGGATATTCGGATTCAGCGGGGTCAAAATAGGGGGAATTGCCCATTTGCCAAAAAGTAATATAAAATGCTTCTAGAAAGTGGATTTTCCCGAATTTTGCCTGAACTAAATCTCAAAATAATTGCTGGAGTATTACGATCACGAAAATATAACATTTATCTGCTACGATCTGCTACCAAGATGGCTATGGAATTAACAAAAGTTGAGCGTATGGGCAAAGCGTCATTCAAAAAGAGTTGTCAAAAAGTTTTACTAGTGCTTTTTAATTTCTAAATTATTTACAATTCTTATTGTGTGGACTCATTTTAAGATTTTTGTGGTAAGAGATTATAGAATACCTTATTTTATTGTTATCATAACAACGGCAATTTTTATTTAGAAAACTGGATCCAATATGAATTTGATTAAAACAAATCGGGACTTATTTTTGATATTAAAGGATGCCAATATAGGATTCAAAAATGGCACAAGAGCCATTAAAAAAGTAAAAGAGCTTGCTAATGTTGAATATTTACAGTTAGGGATAGAAAAGAAGATCAAAAATTTTTGCGGAAAATTATATTGGAAGTGGAACAAATCCTGTAGAGTCGAGTCACGGTTTGTGGAGGAAAATAAGAAATGGTTAGACCAACCCTTTGAGTTTTTATAAATTCCTACTTTTTTTTTTTTTTTTGTCAAACACACTGTGTTTTTTTATTACAATCTAGTCAATAAGACTAATTAGCAATTTTGTTTTAACTTAATTTACTAGAAAAGTCAGATTTAAACTTAGGGTTCACTCAACAGTTCTCGCCGCTTTGTTTTGTCTGTAACTCACAATTGTGTTGTGTTTATAGCATTATTTTGTTTTATGTGTAATTCACTTAGTTTACTAGCTCAAACGGCTTCACTCTTTTTAGTCGTCGAACTAGCATAGTATTGTCTAGAAGCTGAATTGCTTCCACATTCACATGCCGATGGAGTCTATCTTCATGGCTTTTTGCGTACTTTTTTATAGTCTCTGCTACAGTTTCGATTTTTAGATCTCGATGAAGGTCACTATTTCGAACGTACCAAGGTGCATTCACAATGTTTCTTAATACTTTATTTTGAAATCTCTGTACAACTAGAATGTTACTCTCTTTAGCACAGCCCCATAGTTGAATACCATATGTCCATACTGGTTTCAGTATTTGTCTATAAAGCAGTAACTTATTATGAATAGTTAAATTGGACTTCCTTCCAATTAGCCAGTTCATTTTTCTATACCTTATCTCAAGTTCTTCTTTTTTTTTCTTAACATGTGCTTTCCAGCGCAATTTGGCATCAAGTGTCATACCTAGATATTTTGCCTGATTCGAATATGGTACTGGAATGTTGTTAATTGTTATTTGTATGTGATTTATATTTTTGTTTGTAAAATCAACATGAATTGATTTGGTTTCATTTAATTTTATTCGCCACTTTGTGGTCCAACTGTGAATTTGGGTGACTGCATCCTGAAGTTTTTCTATGCATTTTTCAATAGATTTTTCTACCGTCAATAAACCAGTGTCATCGGCAAATGTTGCTAAGTGACAATTTTCTGGCTTTGGGATATCACAAGTGAATAATAAGTATAGATAAGGGCCTAGTACGCTACCCTGGGGCACGCCTGCTTGAATTTCTCTTAAATTTGAGTATGAGTCTTCCTGTTTTACTCTAAAATGTCTATCAGATATGTATGATTCCAAAATATCCGAATATTGTTTTGGCAGAAACCTTTTTAGTTTAAAATTAAGGCCTTCATGCCACACTTTGTCAAATGCTTGTGCTACATCTAGAAAAACTGCAGAACAAACTTTTCCCTCTTCTAGTGCTTTTTCTATTATATTAGTAATTCTGTGTACTTGATCTATCGTGGAATGCTTGTCTCGAAAACCAAATTGATGAGATGGAATAATTTCTTGTCTTTCTATGATGGGTTTTATTATTTTAAGCAATAATTTTTCATAGAGCTTGGATATAATTGGCAGCAAAGATATTGGCCTGTAAGATGACACGTCATGGAGTGGTTTTCCCGGTTTTGGAATCATGATAACTTCTGCAACTTTCCACAGTTTAGGTACATACCTAAGCCTAAAAGACGCATTAATTAGGTTGCATAGTTTTACGATAGCTTTTCTGGGGAGTTGTTTTATGACTACCCCGTTAATAAGATCATACCCTGGGGCTTTTTTCGAATTAATATTTTTGATTTCTGTTAATATTTCTTTTGGTGATGTAAGCTTAATATGGTCCTCGATTTGATGGGGTTCATTTAAATGAAAGTGTACATCTGGTGCTTCGTGGGGCTGAAATGTTTTTTCTAAATGACTTGCAAAAATATCTGCTTTTTCTTCGTTGCTCCTTGCCCACTGGTTGTTAGATTTTCGTATGGGTGGAATTTGGATAATTGGTCTTTTAAAATCTTTGGTTGCTTTCCAAAGGGAATAGTCGGTATTTTTATCATCTGTAAGTTCATTAAGAAAATGGTTAATAGATTCATTTTTTATTACTAGAATTTCTCGCCTAATGCGCTGCGTCATGTTGTTGAGATTTGTTTTGTCCCGAGGATCACGGCTTTGTTGCCACTTTCTTCTTAGTTTCCTTTTTTCCAATATAAGGTCTCTAATTTCCTTTGGATAGTTTTTTCCCTTAAAAATTCTCTTTGGTTTTGGACTGTTTTCCCAAGCTGCTTGTTGAATATTTGTAACAAAATAATCAACTTCTTTATCGATTTGTTCTGGCGTTTGCAATGGTACTGATAGGTTTATTTTTTCTGACAGACTTTGTTTAAAACTAATCCAGTCAGTCAGTTTATTAACTAGTGAGATATTTGCTTCTTTCTTTATTATGTTTTTACTAAGAATTAGAATAATAGGTGAATGATCTGAGTGTAAATCAAAACTTTCTTCTATATCTACAAAACTTAAAGATATATTTTTTACTATAAAAAAATCAATTAGATCTGGAATTTTTCCTGGATCTGTTGGATAGTATGTGGGCTTACCAGTTGATATCGGCTCACATTGATATTCACTAATAGCTTGCAAAAGTTCTTTTCCTTTAGAATTCGTCAGTCTAGATCCCCAGTAGGTATTTTTTGCATTAAAGTCACCTCCAATTATAAAACGGTTTCCTAATTTTCTGAGAAAATTAAGATATTGATTTGAAAAACTCATACTAAAGGTATTTATATAATATGTATTTACAGAGCAGTAGTAGTGGTAGTAATATATTTTATTTAGCATTTTGCTACTATGTACAAAATATTTAAAATTAAAAAAGAAATCGAAGACAAACCCAAAACTGTTGTTTCAAGCATACGGTAAATATTTGTACTATAAGGAAGAAAAAATATTTTTAAAATGTTTTTGTAACTTTTTTCCATTTTTAACTAGGTATATATTTTTTTTCAACTTCAAAGCAATTTTTTGAATTTTAGAAATTTGACAAAAATTTTTTTCACAAAATTATCTTGAAATAGACATAGTTGCCATATGGTTCAAACTTTAACGCGGGCACTGTATTATATAGGGTGTCCCAATTGCCATGCCATGGGCCACAATTGCTATCTCGGTAACTATAAGAACAACAAGGTTGGTCAAAAGAGATAAAATGTAAAATTTTTGGGGGATATTAAAAATCTGGTTTCACATTAAGAAAAAATATATGTTGTACCGAGCTACTGGGGTTTTTCGAAAAATTGCTCAAAATTATTTTATCACATATCTCAAAAAGTGTAGTTTTTACAAAAAATTTTTAAAAAACATTTTTTTGAATTTTTGACGTTTTTCAATTTGGTATTTTTTAATTTTTTAATTTGACCAACTTTTTAGTTCTTATAGTTACCAGGATAGCCATAGTGGCCCATGCCCAACTAACATTTATAGTAGCGGCTACATGTTCTAAAGGCTTTACTACTTTCTTATAGTAGAAATGTGGTGATCCCAACCAAAATTTGTTACTTTTCAGTTCTAACAACTATTTAGTATCAGGAAATAGTAGATGTTTCGTAAAAACGACCCTCTAAACTACTTCTTAGGATTGTTTCTTGATAGTCGATTCTGTTAGTCTTCTCTACCACAATAGGACGTTGCTAAAGTTTTACTTTCTTTTTGGTCGTTATTTCGTAGTCGCCCTGACTTTTATATCCTACTTAATTACCACTAGAAAGTTAAGCTTCATTGGAGTCCCAGACAAGTGTATCCGACAACTACATTATAACTTTAATTTTTACCACAAAAGTTTGTGTCATCATAGTAACATTTGATGTAACAATGTAGACAAAATAACTTTTTGGATCAACTTTAAAGCCGCAACTACTTTGACTTTTTTTTAATGTCGATCTTTTAAAGTAATCTCTCCTTCCTGTTTCTACTTTGAAAACGTAGACTTTTTGAAGTCGCATCTTGGTCGCACACATTCTTAACCCTACTTTTTGTGGCTCCTTTTATAATATGGGAATATTAGGAATAGTTTTGCAAATATTTTTTTAACTACCTTGAGCAGTCCATTTTTTCGAGCTCATCGTTTGACCATTTTGCAAAACAATCAAAATGCAAAATATTGATCCAAAGTATCGAGTACCGCACACGGATTTTAAGAATTCCCTGGTCCATGCTTAATCTCCATCCTTAATCTTTTACGCTACTTGTTGCTGTTCTATTCTTGTACTGTCTTTACGGTCGTTCGTGGTTTGTACTGTGGCACCACCCTATCGCCATCGTAACTCTCTTGTGCTGACGTGTCGTGTCTCACTGTGATTCATTTTATGTGTTGAGCTTGGGTCATGTCTTTTTGGTTTTCTTCAAATTTGTGCTGTTGTTAAAGCTTGGTTTGAAGTGAATAAACTTAAATTTCTGCTGTGTACAATGTGCCAGGCTTTATTGCAATAGGTCCCTAATATCTAATTTATGCACGGCCCCTAAAATAACTTCTGGGATATGCTAGACTTCATCTAGGAACTTTTGCGCTTTTTGCGGCTAATAAAAAAACAAGGTAAATATATCGTGGTTACATGCGGATTTCTAAGCGATCTAACAAGTCTCAGGGATTGGTTTTTTTACTTATAGGGCTTATAATAATAAAAATTACTGAATATTGACAATGCCAAAATATCTAAAAACAATAAAACATACTACATACGAATTGTGAGAGCAATGTGTAAATAAAAAAAGTAACAATAAGTTGATTTCATTGATGTGACTACGTTCTTTTAGTTCCTTGACCAACACTTCCTAGAAATTCTAGAATAGGAATCATGCTCCCGACTGCAACATACATTTTTAAAAAACACTTTTTATTGGCACTTCATTTATTGTTCTAATGGAATTTAATTTATCTTGTTTTTGTTTTAAAACCTACCACAAATTCACGCTCGTACATAACCTATAAGCAGTGGTGCTGTTGTTGACAGAAACGGCAAATGACAAGTGGCGACACCCCAATAACTTGAGGGTAGTATTTATACTTATCGCGTGGTTCCTATCACTTTGTAGACGTTTTCTAGTGGCGAAAGCTAGTTAATAATACGTTTCTGCAACGAAGGAGTAGAAATTCGAGTGTGTTATCTAGAACTAAAAAGGAATGCCGACATAAAAGTCGTAAGTGACACGTTTCCGTAACTTAGGCTCACTTTCAAGTAAAACTTTCGACTATCAGGGAATATAGTCTGGGACGCCATATTTCTATGTAAGAAAGAAAATTTAATATTATTTTTGTCGTTTTATGAGCTGATATTAAAGAACTATACTATTTTATAAACAAATTAGTTGAAGCTTACCAAAAATGCTCTTCATAAGCACCATTTGTTGGAGTTCACTGTCGATTATGAAAACATAACCTCCAAAATCACAACACAAAAATTCCATCAGCTACCCGAAAACGGCTCAATTTTACGGGCGCACCGGTTTTTTGCAATATATATAATGCATGTTTTACAAAAAACTTTGCGTCGCACTCGAATTTTGATCCTCTGCTCGTAAATTCTCACACTTTTGGATAACATAGTACATATTATAACCATAACCAAACAAAAAAACTAAGCGAGTCTGTTTACTGTTGTGTCCACCATATTGTGTAAGAATTTTACCAAAAAGAAACGATTATATTATTTGCAACTACATCGCAACTTTTATGCCATTACGGAAAAAACAGCCTCTACGACGTAGTAGATACCTGGCTACGACGTAGTAGTGTAGTTGTTACTACAGTGACTTTAAACACTTGGCCAGGTAGTTATAACCAGAAATTGGTTCCCCACTTAGGGAATTATAACGTCGCTGTATGGTATACTGAGACGTAGCGGGAGTACGTTACGGTTACTTTTAAGAAATTCTTTCTAGTTGGGGTTTCGTCGTTACAACTTTAAATGTTTGTTGGGTGGCGATTGGGACACCCTGTATAATTAAGCTCAACTTTCGTTTTCTGTGGAAATGCTTTTTAATAAATTGCATTGGATGTCTTTTCGCAATTTTATTTTTTATACGGGTAAAATTAGTTAAACTTCTGCCTCAGTTCTTTCTGTTCTGTTGTTACTTGCAGTCATGTTTTTAAATGACTAATATTGTCAATAGAAAATGTCATCCTATTGTTTATATTTTTATAATATAACTATGAAAACCACCTTTTTACTTGACATCAATATTTGGCAATCACGGCATACTTGATTTTTTAATGTTTATTTGCCTCTGTAATTTATTTTGAAAATGGTTAGCAAATCAGATGTATATTTTTAGCTGCCTAAATACAAAAATATATTTTGTTAATAGCCTAAAGACGGTTTTTCACCAAACGGACAGTTGAGTTTGTGTTTTGTTTGTGTTTTCTAGTTTCCGAAAAACAAAAACAAATCGAAGACAAACCCAAAACTTTTGTTTCCATCAAGCGGACTGGGTTTTGTTTGAGTTTTGTTTTTGTTTTCGGTCCTTTTCCACTAGTAGTCGCTAGTCAGAACACATAACCAGACTAGCACAACGAAATAAATGTCGAACATAACAAAACTTAACACGACCCTTTCCACTAAACAGAAGCCTTTTGATGTTACCGCTTCCGAACGGGACTCGAAAAACAAAACTCCAACTGTCGCAAAACACGCCAGTCTTGAAAAAGTTGGCCCAAAGTTTCAGTTTTGTTTTATTCCACACGAGTTTATGTTTTGCTTTTGTTTTGTCCGTTTGGTGGAAAACCGGCATAATAGCTAAATTTGTCAGCCATCTTAATTGTTTATGAAATGTCGGGAGTGACAATTTTTTAATGTTGAAATACCTAGTGGCTTTTTCAAAAATGACTAAAATTCTACAAAAATATTTAAGTAAAGAGCAATTGTCAAAGACTCATTTTTGTTGAACACCTTGTCTAGTTTTTTACTGTTTTATAAAGAAATATGTTTTTATAATAAAACTGAAAGCTCCTTCTTTCCAAAAAATTGAAGACAAAAAATTTTGATGACATTTAAGCAAAGTTATATGCATATAAGAAAAAATAGGTTTTTGTAAAACGCACTATATTTTTGGGTCGCCCTGTATATGGTTTAAATCACGTAATGTACCTAACTATTTTTTTATTGAAGACGTTGCTCTTTGTACAATATACTTGTGTATAAAACTCATTTCTAGCTTTTCCAGATTAAAAGTTTCAAGTAAAAAACCTTATGTCCCTCTGTTCCCATAAGGTCGTTCCACTGTGTGGCGGGGCAAGAACGTCCACCGGTCTATAAGGAAGAAAGACATTTATTTCGTCGTTTCCTTGGTTCGCTGTCGTTTTACTCGTTGAATGAAAAATAGGTTTCACCCATTTTTTCATTCTTTTTGATTTACCGTGTATCTTGTAATCAGTTTGATTACAGTAGTCAGGCAAGCCACGCCAAAATAACGGTGTCCGTTGTTTACTTTACCCCTTTGAAGTTGCCTTTTAGTTAGTTTACATAGATTGCCAGATATTTTATTTGCAAAAAGGTGTCGCAATGCTGCTTGAATAACAGAATCATAACAAAAACATTTCATGTAAAAAAAGCCAAGTACGCGAAAATGGCATTCCGTAAAAAGAATTGAGATAAAAGTAAAGCCAAGTTCTCCAATACAAATTTCAAAATGACAGGTTTTTACTAGTTTGGAAATGTTTTTTAAACTTTGCTATTACAGCCAAACTTCTTTATGTTCAATTTAGCACTGTGCCTAAGAGTCATTTACAGCCAAGTTTAGAAAAATATTTCCTAACTAGTAAGAACCTTTCATTTTAAAATTTGTATTGGAGAACTTGGCTTTACTTTTATCTCAATTCTTTTTACGGAATGCCATTTTCGCGTACTTGGCTTTTTTATATGAAATGTTTTTGTTATGATTTCACTTCTTTTATAAAGGAATTGGATAATACTTAGTTTTTAAAGTAGTAAAATATGCGGAATATTGTTCAAAACTTTTGCAATGCCTTACTTAAATTTTTGAGGTTTTTAATTTTTTCCATGGTTTTATCGTAGTTCCTATCAGCCTTCCAAAGCTCAGCTCTCTAGCGTTTCTGAAAGTGCACAATGTTACTTTTACATAACTTTACATGTATAGGGGAGGGAAATAAATTAAAATTGTCCTGTTTTTAAATTTTGTCCTATAGTTTTATCATAGTTCCTATCAGTCTTTCAATGCTCAGCTCTCTAGCGTTTCTGGAAGTGGGTAATGTTACTTTTACATAACTTAGGAGGAGAGTAAATGAAAATATTGGATTTTTAAAATTTTTTCCCATGGTTTTATCATAATTTCCAATGCTCAGCTCTCTAGCGTTTCTGGAAGTGGGCAATGTTAGTTTTATATAAATTTACATTTATAGAAGAGGGAAGTAAATTAAAATGTTGGTGTTTTTAAATTTTTTCATATAGTTTTATCATATTGTCTTTCAGTCTTAAAAAGTTCAGCTCTCTAGCGTTTCTGGAAGTGGGCAGTGTTACTTTTACATAACTTTACATTTTAGGGGAAGGGAGTAAATTAGAATTTTGGGGTGTTTTAATTTTTTTCTATAACTTTATCATAGTTACTATCGGTCTTCCAAAGCTCAGCTCTCTAGCATGTCTGGAAGTAGGCAATGTTACTTTTACTTAACTTTACATTTATAGGGGAGGGAAATAAATTAGAATTTTGAGGTGTTTTAATTTTTTCCTATAGTTTTATCATAGTTCTTATCAGTCTGCCAAAGCTCAACTCTCTAGCATTTCTGGAAGTGGGCAATGCTACTTTTACATAACTTTAAATGTATAGGGGAGGGGAGTAAATAAAAATTTTGGGGTTTTTTTGATTTTTTCCTATAGTTTTATCGTAGTTCCTATTAGACTGCCAAAGCTCAACTCTCTAGCGTTTCTGGAAGTGGGCGATGCTACTTTTACATAACTTCAAATGTATAGTGGAGAGGAGTAAATTACAATTTTGGGGTTCCAGGGGTTTGGTCATAATTTCTATCAGTCTGCCAAATATCAGCTTTGTAGCATGTCTGGAAGTACAGTAGAATATTGATGATCTATACATGAATGAGTGAGTGGCAATTTCGACGTTTATGGAATTCCATGAAACTTGGAGGGGTTGTTAACTCCATGGAGATCTACGACTGTGCAAAGTTTGAGATTCGTAGCTCATTCCTAAGTAGAGTTTTAGGTAGGTCAAATATCGGCTGAAATGTTTCAAGAAAAGATGGTTACGGCGCGCGAACTTGGCGAGGCACTGCCGTGCCCTCAGATACAACTATTAAATTTTCATGGACATTTCAGCCTTTACCTTTCTCTTCTGCCAGGCTTACATTTTTTGAGAGGTAAATCAATAATAGGAGAGGGTGAGCTAGTAAGGCAGCTTAAGCTTGAACAATGTTTTTTTCTGTTTATAAACCTCACTTTAAAAATTAACAAAATATTCACTCTTTAAAAAATTGACAAATACCACCAGATATCAAATTACATCTGGCAATTTTTTTGAGGTTCCGAATATTTTGAAAATTATTAGCAGTATAGTATAGAAAACGCATATTGTGGATAATGCGGGATAATGTCACTAGAGGAAAAGTTAGTCGTGATTCATTTGCCCACACAAAAAAAATATCTCAAATCTAAAAAACTTATTTTCTTAAAAATATTATATTTACTTAAAACAAGTTGTTTTGACTTAACGAGTGCCTGTTTTACCATGATATTTTATTTATTCTGATAAGTAGGCTGAATCTAGTTTTGATAGAAGATCCAGTGTTTTTGAGAAAATAAGTCTTTTATATTACAAATATTTTTTATGTGCGGTTTTTCATTGCTTTATTTTGTTACAACCATCACTTTGTTTCAAAGTGTTAAGCATAAATTATTTTTTCTTGTAGTCAGCAGAGTTGTTCTATATACTGGGTGAAGAAAAAATGCGACCTTAGTTAAACTTAGTATTTACAGGGACATCGCCTATAAACTTTTCTGGAATAAAATAAGTTTAAAATCGAACATTATACTTTGTATTATTCTTGAAGAATGAATACTCCTTTGACGATTAAAGTTTGAGTAGATGACATTATTAGGTACAAAAATTTATATAAAGTTAGAAGAATGCCATTAAAAAAAAACGGGTAGGGCAAATATTTTGTTTTTACTAATTTAAGAATAATTAACGGCAAAATATGCACTATAATTTTTTTAGATAAATCCATTATTTCTATAGATGTTCTGTTAACATAAATATGGACGCAATTGAGCTTGTAGAAATAATATGCTAGTTCAAAGAACAACAAAAAAATTTTTGTTATAAAAAAAAACACCCAACTGCTAAATCCACTTGTATCTACTAGTCGCAGTTGGGGACAAAATTGATAGTTATACCTATAAAAATGTTCTACATGCTTAAACTTTTAGTTTTAGTTCCGAAAGCGCACTTACAAAATAATACAGTTTTGTATTTTCATGATACAGTTCTTTGTTTGAAACTCGTAGACAATGATTGTGTAGAAATAAAATTTCGGACTTCCATTGTCTTTATTTATTTTAAAACACGACGTTTCGGTTAGTAAAGACAATGGAAGTCCAAAATTTTATTTTTCATGATACAGGTTATTGGATAATTTTGTACCCAACTGCGACTAGTAGATACAAGTGGATTTAGCAGTTGGGTATTTTTTTTATTTAAAATTTTTTTAATTCCAACTTTTATAAATAATGCATTTGTGTCAAACATTCAGCTTTGCCCAAAGGGTAGATAGGTGCGTTTCTACAAACATTAAATGAAGGTGGGGAGGGGAGAGAGAGGAGGGAACTAGTAAAATGGTGTTAAAGAAAATCTTAAAGCGTGTGCAGAAAGAATTTTTGGAATCGCTTTATATTTGTGAAAGTTACAACCAAAACTATCACTAATAAGAGGAGGAAAGCTAGGGAAAGGGTAACTAATAAAATCGTGTTGGAAAGAAAATCCTAAAGCGTTTGCAGAAAGAATTTTTAAAATTGCCTTATATTTGATATAATTATGCGAATATAGTTTTTGAAGAGGGTGAGGGGGACTGACAAGAAAGGAGATGGGTGGGAGCAGGGAAGACTACAAGGGAATTACAGCAAATTAGAGGACATTTGCAATGGCTAAGCAAAGGAATTTCATTAAAATCGGCTGAAATTTAGGTAATTTGTATGTCCTATCATGTGGCAAAGTGGCGTCAGACGACCGCCATGTTGATTCATGTTTAAAAAAATATAGCCTATAGCACCTGCGGGATTAGCAGCAATTTAACGACACCTTTTTTGTCAACATCGGTTCAGCCATACATACATGTCCCAAGCGAAAAACACTACCCTTCCTTTCGCTGTGCTGCAGTTGGGTAAAAAAAGTGAAGCCATTTGAGCTAGTAAACTAAATGAAATATATAAAACGAAATAATTCCATTAGTCCATAATTAGTAGAAACAAAATTCGGACTTCCATTGTCTTTATTTATTTTAAACACGACGTTTCGGTTAGTCAGTATCTCTAACCGTTTTCAGTGTAAACTAGTCTAGTCTCTAGGCTACTACTTATACTACTTGGTGTGCAGTCATGTGTGACGGACCGCCCCCTTTTTAATCCCAAGACGCCTGTTTTCCTTAACGAGTGGTTTCCATATATTTGGTATGTCCGTGCTTGGTTGACTGAAAACTTCTTTATTCTGCATTATAAACGCAGCTTCAAGAAACTTTTGTTTTCGCCAATGCGACTCCTTATGCAAAACTTTAGCTTCGACCACTGAATCCTGTGATCATTTGACCATGCATGTTCCGCTAAACCGGATTTTTCAATATCCACTAATTGGGTACTTTTTAGACGTTCATTTACTCTTGAAGAGGGCGTTTCGTTTCACCTACATATGATTTACCACACTCACACGGGATTTGGTAAATACATTCCTTATTATTTGAGGGATTTTCTGGTTTTGTTTAAGTTACAAAACTCGTTATCGTATTTCCCGACGAAAATACTGTTTTCATATTATAGTGCGTGGCTATTCGTCTTATGTTTTCTGAAATACCTTGAACCTATACACCCAACGAATTATTAGTTTGAGAATTTGTTACATTTGGTTTGTTTTTAATTTTAGAGGTCGTTGAGTTTATTAATTTCTCGGAATAACCATTCTGATGTAAGTCCTTTTTTGTTGTTAATTTCTGTGGTTAATTCTTCATTATTACTACAAATATTTACGGCTCTTAAATATAAACTTCTTATAACCCATTGTTTTGTAGCAACATAATAATTAGACTTAAAATTTAGGTACTGTCCCGTGTGTGTAGGTTTCCTATATACAGTGGTTTGAATGTTTCTGTCTAATCGTTTGACAAGAACATCCAAAAAAGGTAAGGCCGAATCTTTTTCAATTTCCATGGTGCATTTGATTGTTGGTCAAATACCGTTTAGTGTGTTTGACAAATATTAATAATAAAAAAATTAAATCATAAAAGAAGTAGGTTATTTTGGTCACATAAGTAGGATGTTATAAATGATATTTTTGAAAGATATAGCTTAAAATAAGCTAAGCAAGCTCCCTTTTCGAACTCTTTTTTTTCCAAGTTTTAACCGGTCACAGGGACTCTAAATATGCGTAGGCACAATAGACCCATAAGGGTCTAGGTCAAGCGCGGATTTGGGTCAAAATCTAGGGGTGGTTAATGGTCGACGAAAATTTTTTTTGTCATATAATTTTTTCTAGGGGAGTGTAATTCTCCTGTTTTCCCTAATTTTATTAGGAAAAAGTGCATATTTTTGTTTCTTGGGGGGGTAATTACCCCGTTACCCCCCTAAAAACCGCGCTTGGTCCAGGTGCTTGGAGGTATAGTTTTTGCAAAGTCAGTTGAACAAAGATAAAAGCCGACCATCGGCATATCCTTTGTAGAAAGTGACATGGGCGGCGGTAGATATACTCATGAAAATTATTTCATTTAATTATGGCGGAAACTAAAGAAATAAAAATAGATAATAAAACTTTATATTCCTACAACTACAGGAACGACACTGATTTATTTTCTAACTCTGCATACTGCCGACTAAAGGGGTCCCGAAAAGCACACCCGAAAGCAATTAAAACCGCATCTCAAAAAAATCTGCCAATCAGGTCCCGTCTATCCACCTGGACTCGGTCGATCAGAAAACAAATACTTTGTGGTCGGATCGTAAAGAGCTGCGCCTCTTCTCTGTCGGTAGGGTTAAAATTATACCAGAAAGATTTTATATGAATTTGGATAACTTTTGAAGGGCAGAATGAAGCAAAATTTCATGAAATCGATAGAACCCCGTATTAGGAGTTATTCAGGTGACTTTGCAAAAACTATACAGCTAAGGACATTAATCGGAGAATACGCTCTATACAAATACATATAGTATAAAGGTTGCTTTACGATGAGTGTTCTTAAGTCCAATAAGGTCTGTCAGGTATGAATTGGATTGTATGAACACTGGAATTGGATCCGATGGGATGAAAGTCCCATATAATATAAAATACAACTTTTAGCTTTTTTGAATTAAAAATGTATCACGTAAAAAATTTTGAAAATAAGTTGTCTAAAAAATTTAATATTAAACACTTATTGGAATAAAACCTGACCTTATTTTAAAATCGACCGTATTGTGACAGATTTACATATAAAAAGCAGCTGCTTTCTTTCAAAATTAGGCCTTTGTGTATTTCAGAACTGGATTTATTAGTGTCTGTATTTATGAAATGAAAATTAGCGACTTTATTTTTAAATTTGACTTTGGTATGTCAACTTTGAGAGGTCAGCTGTCAGTTTTCTTTGTCAATATGTCAGAATAAAGTTGACTCTAAAATAAAGTCAGGTTTTATTCCAATTAGTCCCTAATAACCTGCTAGCGGTAACGTTCAAACTAAAGTCGGTAGGTATCATTGACTTCTATACCCTACGGGTAGACCCGGCATGGGCCTAAATTGCCATTATGTCAAGCTTTTATCGCAATTGACCAAATACAAGTAAGAATTTAATGAGCAAGATAGGGATAAAAATAGAATTTCGGTTTGGTAAGTCCGGACACATGCAACATCGCAAAAATATTCTATTTGCTTGTCTTGGATAAAAAAGGGCAAAATAAAAATTTTGAATTCCACTAGAATTTTTTCATCAACAATTTTCTGTTTGAATAATAAATAATTCATGAATACTTACTTGTGTATACTGTGTTACATTACAAAATTCTCTTCAGTAAAAAAAAAAGAGTAAAAATAATTTCTAAGCATGCTATGTGCAGTTGTATGTATTAAAATTATTGTTTTCATCTTAGAACTTTACAAATGTTGTACCTTCCAGGGTAAAATATTTTCTTTCTTTGAACAAGGGTCTTCTTCAACTCTTCTCTTCTTGGGTGGACTACATATTATGCTCGAGTCAGATGAAATTTCGGAACTAAAAATTATAATTCGGATGGGACAACTGGGCGCCGGGCCAACTCGGCGCCGCCAACAGGGCGCCACGCCGGGCCTAATGGGCGCCGGGCCAACTCAGCGCCGGACTATTTTTTTTCGATAAAATGTGCAGATAAAAAACAAAATAAATATGTTATTTATACAAAAATTTCAACATCTATTAAGTCGAGTGTTGAAATTTGGTAGGTGTAGTGTTCTGCGACTTGAAACACCGCCAAGTTCCATATTCGATACATATCGGTGCATAAATAAGAAAGTCCGCCATTTTGGATCCGCCATTTTAATTTTTTTAAGTTTGAGGGTAAAACTGTATTAAGTGATCCCAAACACTTCAAACTTTCAAGTTTGAGACAAATCGGTTTAAAAATAAAAAAATCCTCCATTTTGGATTCGCCATTCTTGTCAGGTTACCAGAACTCTAGAGCTACCAAAATTTCAACACTCGACTTAATGGATTTAACTCTAACAAAACCAAATTTCAAGAATATTACGTAAAGGATTTTTTAAAGATGTTTTTCATAAATAATAATATATCTATTTTGTTTTTCATCTGCACATTTTATCAAGAAAAAATATTTTATTCCGGCGCCCAGTTGGCTCGGCGTCCAGTTGGCCCGGCGCCTAGTTGGTCTGCCGCCCCGTTGGCCCGCCGCCCAGTTGGTGGCGCCGAGTTGGCGGCGCCCAGTTGTCCTAGACTGCAACACATTACAGGGGTCTGGTACGTTTTACCACTTTTCTTAAAACCACGAAGTTTTTATTTTATAGTGATTTCTAAAAAAAAAAATGCGGAAAATCGTATATTTTGTAAAAAAATTGAAATTGAAAAATTTCTAAAACCCCATTAAAACCCATACAAATTGCTACAAAAGAAGCATTTTCTCATTTCAAACTGAAACAAAACGGTCCCTGACGTCTATCAGCTGTTAACAAAAACGTGAAATAACTAAGGTCACTGATCGAAATCGGGTCAGTTTTTTTGGTCATTTTATGAAAATGCACAATTTTTAAAGAAGCATGAAATTCAAAACAAAATCAAGAAAATTATGATTCCTACATTTTTACAATTAAAAATTTGTTTGATTGAACATTATATTAATTTTTATTCCTTTAAACACTAAAAATTAATAATTATTTACTTTTTTTAAATTTATCGCAGGTCTAACCAAACAAAACCAAACTGAATCCGTATCGAAATGAACCAAATCAAACCGAATCTAACGGTTCGGTTTGGTTCGGTTCGATTTGGTTAAACTAAACCGTACCTAACTGAATGTAGCTAAACCTAACCGAAACAAACTGAACCTAGCGGAACCTAACCAAACATAATCAAACTGAACCAAACCTAGCCGAACAAAAGTGAACCGAAACGAACCGAACCGAACCAGACCGAATCTGGCTGAACCTAACCAAAACAAATTAAACCTAGCCGAACCTAACCAAACATAATCAAACTGAACCAAACCTACCCGAACCTACCCGAACCGAACCGAGTCGAACCAATCAAACCAAACCAAACTGAACCGTTAGATTCGGTTTGGTTCGGTTCGATTTGGTTAAACTAAACCGAACCTAACCGAATGTAGCTAAACCTAACTTAAACAATCCTAGCGGAACATAATCAAACTGAACCAACCTAATCCACCTAACCAACCTAACCCAACCTAACGCAACCTAACCCAACCTAACATAACCTAACCCAACCTAACCCAACCTAACCCAACCTAACCCAACCTAACCCAACCTAACCCAACCTAACCCAACCTAACCCAACCTAACCCAACCTAACCCAACCTAACCCAACCTAACCCAACCTAACCCAACCTAACCCAACCTAACCCAACCTAACCCAACCTAACCCAACCTAACCCAACCTAACCCAACCTAACCCAACCTAACCCAACCTAACCCAACCTAACCCAACCTAACCCAACCTAACCCAACCTAACCCAACCTAACCCAACCTAACCCAACCTAACCCAACCTAACCCAACCTAACCCAACCTAACCCAACCTAACCCAACCTAACCCAACCTAACCCAACCTAACCCAACCTAACCCAACCTAACCCAACCTAAGCCAACCTAACCCAACCTAACCCAACCTAACCCAACCTAACCCAACCTAACCCAACCTAACCCAACTCAACCCAACCTAACCCAACCTAACCCAACCTAACCCAACCTAACCCAACCTAACCCAACCTAACCCAACCTAACCCAACCTAACCCAACCTAACCCAACCTAACCCAACCTAACCCAACCTAACCCAACCTAACCCAACCTAACCCAACCTAACCCAACCTAACCCAACCTAACCCAACCTAACCCAACCTAACCCAACCTAACCCAACCTAACCCAACCTAACCCAACTCAACCCAACCTAACCCAACCTAACCCAACCTAACCCAACCTAACCCAACCTAACCCAACCTAACCCAACCTAACCCAACCTAACCCAACCTAACCCAACCTAACCCAACCTAACCCAACCTAACCCAACCTAACCCAACCTAACCCAACCTAACCCAACCTAACCCAACCTAACCCAACCTAACCCAACCTAACCCAACCTAACCCAACCTAACCCAACCTAACCCAACCTAACCCAACCTAACCCAACCTAACCCAACCTAACCCAACCTAACCCAACCTAACCCAACCTAACCCAACCTAACCCAACCTAACCCAACCTAACCCAACCTAACCCAACCTAACCCAACCTAACCCAACCTAACCCAACCTAACCCAACCTAACCCAACCTAACCCAACCTAACCCAACCTAACCCAACCTAACCCAACCTAACCCAACCTAACCCAACCTAACCCAACCTAACCCAACCTAACCCAACCTAACCCAACCTAACCCAACCTAACCCAACCTAACCCAACCTAACCCAACCTAACCCAACCTAACCCAACCTAACCCAACCTAACCCAACCTAACCCAACCTAACCCAACCTAACCCAACCTAACCCAACCTAACCCAACCTAACCCAACCTAACCCAACCTAACCCAACCTAACCCAACCTAACCCAACCTAACCCAACCTAACCCAACCTAACCCAACCTAACCCAACCTAACCCAACCTAACCCAACCTAACCCAACCTAACCCAACCTAACCCAACCTAACCCAACCTAACCCAACCTAACCCAACCTAACCCAACCTTACCCAACCTAACCCAACCTAACCCAACCTAACCCAACCTAACCCAACCTAACCCAACCTAACCCAACCTAACACAACCTAACCCAACCTAACCCAACCTAACCCAACCTAACCCAACCTAACCCAACCTAACCCAACCTAACCCAACCTAACCCAACCTAACCCAACCTAACCCAACCTAACCCAACCTAACCCAACCTAACCCAACCTAACCCAACCTAACCCAACCTAACCCAACCTAACCCAACCTAACCCAACCTAACCCAACCTAACCCAACCTAACCCAACCTAACCCAACCTAACCCAACCTAACCCAACCTAACCCAACCTAACCCAACCTAACCCAACCTAACCCAACCTAACCCAACCTAACCCAACCTAACCCAACCTAACCCAACCTAACCCAACCTAACCCAACCTAACCCAACCTAACCCAACCTAACCCAACCTAACCCAACCTAACCCAACCTAACCAACCTAACCCAACCTAACCCAACCTAACCCAACCTAACCCAACCTAACCCAACCTAACCCAACCTAACCCAACCTAACCCAACCTAACCCAACCTAACCCAACCTAACCCAACCTAACCCAACCTAACCCAACCTAACCCAACCTAACCCAACCTAACCCAACCTAACCCAACCTAACCCAACCTAACCCAACCTAACCCAACCTAACCCAACCTAACCCAACCTAACCCAACCTAACCCAACCTAACCCATCCTAACCCAACCTAACCCAACCTAACCCAACCTAACCCAACCTAACCCAACCTAACCCAACCTAACCCAACCTAACCCAACCTAACCCAACCTAACCCAACCTAACCCAACCTAACCCAACCTAACCCAACCTAACCCAACCTAACCCAACCTAACCCAACCTAATCCAACCTAACCCAACCTAACCCAACCTAACCCAACCTAACCCAACCTAACCCAACCTAACCCAACCTAACCCAACCTAACCCAACCTAACCCAACCTAACCCAACCTAACCCAACCTAACCCAACCTAACCCAACCTAACCCAACCTAACCCAACCTAACCCAACCTAACCCAACCTAACCCAACCTAACCCAACCTAACCCAACCTAACCCAACCTAACCCAACCTAACCCAACCTAACCCAACCTAACTCAACCTAACCCAACCTAACCCAACCTAACCCAACCTAACCCAACCTAACCCAACCTAATCCAACCTAACCCAACCTAACCCAACCTAACCCAACCTAACCCAACCTAACCCAACCTAACCCAACCTAACCCAACCTAACCCAACCTAACCCAACCTAACCCAACCTAACCCAACCTAACCCAACCTAACCCAACCTAACCCAACCTAACCCAACCTAACCCAACCTAACCCAACCTAACCCAACCTAACCCAACCTAACCCAACCTAACCCAACCTAACCCAACTTAACCCAACCTAACCCAACCTAACCCAACCTAGCCCAACCTAACCCAACCTAACCCAACCTAACCCAACCTAACCCAACCTAACCCAACCTAACCCAACCTAACCCAACCTAACCCAACCTAACCCAACCTAATCCAACCTAATCCAACCTAACCCAACCTAACCCAACCTAACCCAACCTAACCCAACCTAACCCAACCTAACCCAACCTAACCCAACCTAACCCAACCTAACCCAACCTAACCCAACCTAACCCAACCTAACCCAACCTAACCCAACCTAACCCAACCTAACCCAACCTAACCCAACCTAACCCAACCTAACCCAACCTAACCCAACCTAACCCAACCTAACCCAACCTAACCCAACCTAACCCAACCTAACCCAACCTAACCCAACCTAACCCAACCTAACCCTACCTAACCCAACCTAACCCAACCTAACCCAACCTAACCCAACCTAACCCAACCTAACCCAACCTAACCCAACCTAACCCAACCTAACCCAACCTAACCCAACCTAACCCAACCTAACCCAACCTAACCCAACCTAACCCAACCTAACCCAACCTAATCCAACCTAACCCAACCTAACCCAACCTAACCCAACCTAACCCAACCTAACCCAACCTAACCCAACCTAACCCAACCTAACCCAACCTAACCCAACCTAACCCAACCTAACCCAACCTAACCCAACCTAACCCAACCTAACCCAACCTAACCCAACCTAACCCAACCTAACCCAACCTAACCCAACCTAACCCAACCTAACCCAACCTAACCCAACCTAACCCAACCTAACCCAACCTAACCCAACCTAACCCAACCTAACCCAACCTAACCCAACCTAACCCAACCTAACCCAACCTAACCCAACCTAACCCAACCTAACACAACCTAACCCAACCTAACCCCACCTAACCTAACCTAACCCAACCTAACCCAACATAACCCAGCCTATCCTACCTAGTTGTTAATAAATATAGTAAAATTTGTTAGGTTTATGTCCAGGGGGTAACCATTGTCCATAATCGTCGGAAATCGAGTTAGGATTAGTGTATGCGACCATAAACATTGAGTGGCGCGTGAGTGTTTGGTCTTCAAATTTTTTTTTAGCCCAACCTAACCCAACCTAACCCAACCTAACCCAACCTAACCCAACCTAACCCAACCTAACCCAACCTAACCCAACCTAACCCAACCTAACCCAACCTAACCCAACCTAACCCAACCTAACCCAACCTAACCCAACCTAACCCAACCTAACCCAACCTAACCCAACCTAACTCAACCTAACCCAACCTAACCCAACCTAACCCAACCTAACCCAACCTAACCCAACCTAACCCAACCTAACCCAACCTAACCCAACCTAACCCAACCTAACCCAACCTAACCCAACCTAACCCAACCTAACCCAACCTAACCCAACCTAACCCAACCTAACCCAACCTAACCCAACCTAACCCAACCTAACCCAACCTAACCCAACCTAACCCAACCTAACCCAACCTAACCCAACCTAACCCAACCTAACCCAACCTAACCCAACCAAACCCAACCAAACCCAACCTAACCCAACCTAACCCAACCTAACCCAACCTAACCCAACCTAACCCAACCTAACACAACCTAACCCAACCTAACCCCACCTAACCCAACCTAACCCAACCTAACCCAACATAACCCAGCCTATCCTACCTAGTTGTTAATAAATATAGTAAAATTTGTTAGGTTTATGTCCAGGGGGTAACCATTGTCCATAATCGTCGGAAATCGAGTTAGGATTAGTGTATGCGACCATAAACATTGAGTGGCGCGTGAGTGTTTGGTCTTCAAATTTTTTTAGGGAAATTTTTCAAAATCTTTTTTCCGCATTCGGGGCACCCTAATAAACCGTAATATGGTCACCCTAGTCCATCGCAATCAAAGAAAATCGGTAATCGAAGTGTCACAAATTTTTTGTTGGTTTCTATTCTTCTTTTATAATATGTAGGACAAAATTATTAATTAAACTAAGTGACCTTATTAAGTAAGACAGCATGATGGTCAAATGACATTAGAAGGACATGCACATATAATACCGGCCTGTAGACCGGTCGCGGTGGCGTCATATAATAATAAATATATACTTTCGCGATGAAAGACCAAAATTTAACTTAAAATTACTGTAAAGTCCGCAAAAAACATAAAATTTATCGAAATTTATAAAAACATAGATCAGTGTGTGTAACAATTCATCAAGATATATGAAACTCGACCGTGAGATGTCAAAAATTTGGTTCGAAAAAACAAAAACAACTGGATAAAAATCGGTATGTAAGCATTAAAAAAAAAATTTGTTAATTTTCATGCAATGCAAAAAAACCTTGTTGTAATAAGTTTTGAGTAGGGTGGTAAAAGGTAAAAGTGCGGGGAAGTGACACTTTCTGAATCAAAATGTGTGAGGGTAAAATCGCACGGTCACAGAAAAAACTATCTATCGTAACGCTACTGAACTTTCTCGTGTTTTAGCAAAAACTATACGTCAAGACGACTTACCCATGAAATGTTGTTTTTTTATCGATTTTTTTCTTCTTTTGCACAAAAAACAATTTCGGACCATGTTTAAACTCAAATAGTTACTTCTAAACTTGTTTTTAAACGATTTAAGATTTCTTTTTGTAATATTCCCGCACAAAATTCAAAAAAATTCAATTCCGTACTTAGACAACATTGTCTATCAGTTTTCCCTATATAAACCGACTAACAGGTAGAATTACTCAAAATACGGCAGGTGGATTAAAGGTAGCCAGGTGCTTTTCTGTCGCACTTATGCCGTCAGTGTGAAAGAGATAAAAGTACCCATATATTATCTAGGGTATTATTAGCATGCAAAATCACCCTATCTTTGTCCGTTTCACATGTTCAATAATGGCTATCTCTGTTTTTATTGTAAAAGAAATACCGGCCCATTGAAACCAATTTGGATAGGGTCAATAAAAAATGCCTTGTCTTTCCGTCTCTAACGCCCTTTCAGGGCGTTATACAACTCAATGGTAGGTATATATTTATTATGAAGCACAGTAAAAAGGAAAATGAGAAAATCTAATAAAGTTTCATCGACCCCATCCAATTAATTTTTTCTCAAGAGGACGTACAGATTTTCCAGAAACCTTTGAGCTGTAATTAAGCAATGTCACTAATTCAACATGGCTTTAATTACCATTGGACTAAAATTGAAAGAAAATAAGGTATAAATAAATAGTCATAGATCAAAGCAATTTGCTTTGAAGTAAAATAATTTGTATTTTTCTATTCACCAAGAGAATATTTTCTTGATCTAGCACAAAAAATGTCTTTCCACTTTATTTTAATGTGAAACAGAAATTATTTTATTATAAATTGGAACTGAATTAATCTAAGGCACCGTTTTCTCTGGAAGCAAAATATTACTTATTTTAAGACAATTTGCTTTGTTACTAAATGAAAACAATTAAAGAAAAAAATAAAAAAACGTGAAATTTAGTACCCGTGAATTTAAAAAATCAGAGAAATTTCGTAGCTTATCAGGCAAAAAGGAGTTTTTGTTTCTCTCATATTTTTCCGTGGGTAGCTTGCAAGCTTAACCTCACGGGGGTCCAAGATCTAATGGTCACCTAATAAGTGTTGACAGTCAACTGTTTCGTCCTTACAGGACTCCTTAGAACACTGCTTGGTCAATGTGACACTCTTACGAAGTTAATTAGACGGTTTTGTCTCTAATTTTATGTAAATAGTGAGAAAATTTTCGCAAGACGCATCTTCCGAGATATGAGAGATACAATAACAAAAGCAGGCGAAATAACCTGCTATACATATCGATTAATGAATAGATTGAAAACAAATAAAAGAAACAAACTAATCCGTAACCTAAGGCAGCTCTTTCTGCCTTTTAGGCCAGATCAACGCTTATTGCATTTTTACCCGCTATCAGACACCTGAGCTTCTGGCAACGAAATTTTTAAGCCAAATAATACTAACAAACGTGAAATTTAGTACCCGTGAATTTAAAAAATCAAATAAGTTTCGTCGCTAATTGGGCAAAATGGAGTTTTTGTTTCTCTTATTTTTTTCCGTGGGTAGCTTGAAAGCTTAACCTCACGGGGGTCTAAGATCTAATGGACACCTAATAAGTGTTGACAGTTAACTGTTTCGTCCTTATGGGACTCCTCAGAACACTGCTTGGTCAATGTGACACTCTTGCGAAGTTATGATGAGAGAAACAAAAACTCCTTTTTGCCCGATTGGCTACGAAACTTGTTTGAAGAAAAATAAACTCTCATTTGAAGATTAAGCGCTGCATTCAACTAAAAAGAAATATTTTATTTCATACAATTTGTTCAAGAAAAGAACGGGTTTTCACTGTAGATAAAATTGTTTACCGTGCATGACGGATCTGATACCTTCTAGCTAGTCCATTAGTACACTTCAAGTAAAGCCATTGTTAGCTCCCGCTAAATTTCGCGGTGTTTGTAAATTTTAAAACCACACAATTGAATGACGGACAGAGTGCATTTTCGCGCATTTTGGAAATGCGCACCAAGAATCAGTAAGATCCTTTTTCGACCGCCTCGAGAAATGGCGTGTTAATTTACTTTCTCCAACTATTTCAAATTTCTACACTTGAAAGTGTTCGATTTTGGTGTACTGAAGCATAGAATAGAAACTTCAGCCCTTCAGCTACGTGGTGACCTCATTAGATCCATACAGGGGCCCCTTGGAACGTGGAGAAATTGGCTGCAAACTGGTGAGTGCTTTGTCTCTGATTTCCGTTGTGTGGTACCCACAATTAACCTATGGACCTTTTAATTATTTTGTAATTTCATATCAATATATTTATGTTTGTTCGCGCTTTCATTAATTAAAATATATACAGTCCATTGCATTTATCGTTTTTCTTACTGCGACGGTATTAATAAGTCGGCCATTTTTTCACAAGCCGAGATCAAGGCCTTGAATTTTGCCAATCGTATTGAAACGAGAGAGATTTTCGCTCGACCTTCGGTAGCGGCGCCGGTCACCTGTTTTTCGGTCCGCTGCTATGGTAACGTACCGTGGTCATTCAGTAAACAAATCGAAGCAATCAAAACAAACAAGCACATGTTAGGTGTGTTCCATATCATTTCGATATTTAAAACAATTTTCATCAATTGCGATAAATTAGTGCATATTTTCGACAATTCGTCATTTTTCTATTTCAGAAGCATTAATTTAGCGTTAATTGTATATTTACCGACATTTCTGTGATTAGATGTGTTCCATATCATTTCGATATTTAAAACAATTTTCATCAATTGCGATAAATTAGTGCATATTTTCGACAATTCGTCATTTTTCTATTTAAGAAGCATTAATTTAGCGTTAATTGTATATTTACCGACAATTTCGTCATTTCAAAGGTAAAATCATGTCTGTCAAAAAAGCCGTGCAAAAACGCAAGGGTTTTTTATCTGCGATCACCGAGTGTTATGTGTTTTCACAGACCGCGGCATCGGACGAAAAAGCGAGAAACGAGTTTCAAGTGAGGTGTTCCGATTTGGATGAAACCTTCGATAAATGCATGCTGGCACATAATGATGTCATTATGTTGATAGACGACTCGGACGACGAGGAGTTTAAAACGCAGGATGCGATCCTTTCAGAAGCTCGTAAATATTTTTATGCGTGTAAGGGGGTTTACTCTAAAATATTTCCGGTTGAGGCCCCATCCTTTTCGGGATCATATGTTCGACAAAACGAAACTCCAAAACTCAAAGAGTTAGGTATTCCCATATTTCGAGGTGATAAAAAATTATGGCCAAGCTTTTTCGATCTTTTTAATAACATTACAGATCAAAATCAAAGTCTAAGTAACGTTCGGAAACTTCAATATTTATTTTCATATCTCGAGGATGAGCCTTTAAAATTGATATCAGGGATTAGCTTATCTGATCCCACTACTCTATACCAATTCCCACTTTTCAGTCAATTTTTCAATTTCTAGAAAAAAGATGTAAAGTTTTGGAATCACTTCCTCAATCAACAGCACCCAAAAAGGTGCCTACCTATCAAAAATCAAATTCTATGCAAAATCAGTTTGGGCAAAAGCCTACCTGTCAAAATTCAAATTCTATGCAAAATCAGTTTGGGCAAAAGCCTACCTATAAATCATCCAATTCGCCTTTTATAGGACTGGCTGGCACCTCAACTAATTCAAGTACGGGAATAAAATGTCTCCGGTGTAATCAAGGTCATGCACGTGCTTTCGAAATGTCAAACAATTCTTGATCTCTCACCTATCGATCGCCTATCTTTCGTCAAGCAGAAAAAATTATGTCTAGCGTGTTTTCATCCCTTGCATGGGGTAGATACGTGCAAATCAAAATATTCATGCAGGACTTGCAATAGTAAAAGGCACCACACTTTAACTCATATATTAGAAACTAATCAAGAGTCTGGAAGCCAAGATACTAGTCCTGTCATTCACACACCACCTGTCAATAATCTTCATGTGTCATTAAATACCTCAGGACCTTCAGGTACCTTTCTTTTATGCACCACCATAATAGATGTTATGGACGGTTGCGGAAATTTTCAACCTGTAAGGGCACTGCTTGATTCTGGATCACAGACAGGACTCATCAGTGAAAAGTGTATTCAGCGTCTTAATCTTCCTAGGCGAAGTTACACCACTGAAATATTCGGATTAAATCAGATGTCTTCTTTTACTTCCAAAGGGCTCGTTCAATGTCACATTAAGCCACAAGGACTGTAACGATTTTTTTATTTTAACCCTAATAGCAAGTAACGTTTAAAAAAAAAAAATTAAAATACTTGTAAGACCCTGTACAAATAAAAATAAATCAAAGAATTATCCACATATAAAAAAAAACAGTATCGTCGAGGGAGCGATCCTCCGGTGTCTGCGTGGCGGGCGTTTTCCTTTGTCGCCTTGTCCACTGGACCACGGTACTTCATGATAAAATTTGTTTCAACCAGCGTTGTTTAGAGTCGCTTTACGGCACGTTCCCCACTTCGTTATCGCGCGGCTGTACTCAGACTGATCCAAGCTGCTTTGTTCGGTCAGGGAAACCCGCCGTCTTTTTTTCAAATGCACGTAGCCGAGAGAGTCAGTTACATGCGGATTCTTGATGCAGTTTAACTTCTATATGGTAACCGAACTACCTTAGTTTTTGCTATAGCAAGGTCTCGTTAAATCGCAGATTTTTGCGTGTTTCAGAGAGCATTTTAACACCGTTATAATATGTGCTAATAAAATATATTAAAAACTTATTTTAACCAAGCATAACTGCTACTCAAAATGTTGTAAAACTTACAGAAATTGTACAGTGTTTTGTAACAGAGTTAGTTTCGTGAAAAATGCTGGTGTAATTAAAAAGGTGGACCATTGTTCATTACTGGTGAGTTTGCCTAATTTTTTTATTAGACTTTTTGCTGAGAACATAAACTTTTAATTCTATAGAAACATAAAATACTATTCTGAAAATTGATTAAACTTAAACGCATTTCTAAGACAACAATGACCTTTTTAGGCCATTCCAATTTATGAAGCCCATTCCATTTTATGGAGCTGGTTTTCGTGGACCCGTATATGTTTTGAAGCCCATTCCATTTTATGGAGCTCGTTTTCGGGGATCCGTATATGTTTTGAAGCCCGTACATCACACATACTTTGAGCAGAAGCCCGTAATTGTTTATTGAAGTAAAAGCCATGTTGTACTAGCCGATGTTACTGCTTTCTTTTTGTTTTGCTGTCCCGTTTTGAAATCTGTTTTGTTGAAGTACCAACCACACTACCTACTCAAATCTGTTGAGGACTCAACCTCCAGCGTGGGATTTGGCAGATAAGATTTAATACTTATTTTTACTAACCATTTTATTTAACTGTGATATGTTTCTTTTTTATAGCACTGGTTATCATTTGTTAATATTTTTGGTAAACCTATTTATTGCCCTTGTTAAGATCTGGCAACAATGCACCCTTGTTGAGTAGATGCGCATTTACCCTCCCAAGGTATTAATTTTTCTTAGGTCCCAAAAATATATTATATTTTTTTGTTTTTAGCCAAATAGGTACATACTTTTTATTTAGGTACTTCGATAATTTTTTTGTGTGGCTTGATTTTATCGTCCGTGTATTTTCTTCTTACTTTTTATTAACATAAAATAATAAGATAAATTCTTTTATTGAAATAAAAAACCAACTCTTTATAAATAGAAATTAAATTACATTCTGGAGATAATAACAATAAATAGTAACGAACATTCTGTGATAAGAAACAAGGATATAAAATAATATTTTTTATCGATAGCTATATAATAAAGTATTTAGGTTAAAAGATCCTTATATATTTATTTTTTTGTAAATTTCCTTCTTGCAAGTCGTTTGCTGATAAAAATAATTAGAGACTAATTTTTTTTAAACCTTTTGCGTTTTAATCAAACATTCACCATCTTTATTAATACGTAGTGAATAATACAAGGTTCACTAAGATCTCGATACATTCTTTCTATTTTACTTTTAAGCTTGTATTGGCGCCCTTTAGGCAAAAGAAAGTTAATTTATTTCACATGAATATTGTTGAGTTTTTTGAGGTGAACACCATGACCTCAGTCCCAACTGAGCTACCGAGAGCATTTTAGTTTGTAACAAAAAACCGTTACAGATTAAGCGGCGCAACCAACGTGCGGCCTGAGTTTTTTTTTGTTGTTTAAATTTCTTTTGCCTATAAATAAAGATATTTTTTTTTTAGTTTTTTTTAAATTTTTTATCCTTGGTTCATAACTAGTTAAAAAATTAAATACTTAAAAATAAATCAAGATAAATCTAAGATATTTAAATAAAGATAAATAAAGTCAAATATTATTTAATTAAAATAAATGAGAACAAATATAACCTAATAAAATTGATATAAAAATAATTTTTGCATTTATGGAGGTGAATTTTAATGCTAAAAGTAATAAGGCGGTTTTTTTTCTTTCTTATATGGCATCTAGTATAGTTTAAACATACAAATAAAATTATTTGTGTTTTTTCTTTTTAGATTGTTTTGAATTGAATATTTATAATTGTTATTTAGGGGCTCAGCAAAACGAGAGTTTTTCTTAGTGGCAAAACAAAGGGTAAATCTAGATAGAGTTTTACCCAAAAATATTTTTAATAATTTTTTTGTTTTTTATTTTTTATTCTACGTGGCCAGTATTGAACTATATATAGATGGTACCTACCTAAAGTTTTATCAGCCATATATTTTTTTTTATATATTGAATTTTTTTCTAACAATTTTGGTGTTGGGTATTTTCGTGATTAAATCTTGAGTACGTTTTGATCAGTCTGTGCGGGGACCGATTATTCATTTTAATGTTTTTGCATACGTTCCACTAAATTAAGAGCGAGTTATGAAAACTATATTTTGAGATTTTTATTTTTTTTTGTATTTTTTATGCAGGGCGCTCGATGGTATTTAAAGATACTGCAGTACGATTTTAAAGTCTTCTTTGTTAATTATACGACGATTGCGACTTAAAAAAGAAAAAAATATATATAAATAATTTTTTTTACATTCTTTTTTTTTTAAATTTTTTGTTGCTAAATTTTTTTTAATTTTAAAATGGATATCCGTGATATCGATTTAATGAGGCCTATTCATTTAACTCAACCGGAGTTATCTTATGAATTAAGAATTCGTGGAGTTATTGCTACGAGACATCAAGATGCAGCACAAAAACGAAAAATGTTAAATCGCAGAATACAAGCGGATAAAAATCGAAATCTTTCTTATTCGGATCCGCAGTATGAATTCGAAAACGAAAAAAAGGTTATCGAGGAAACCTTAGTAGCTTTAGAAGTTTTAATTTCGGAATTTGAAGGATGTGTTTCAAAAATAGAGTTATTCGAGAGTGCTGGAGAGTTATTTTCAGGACCTGCGCATAACTGGTTTAAATCTGCTGTTAATAGAGCTACTAATTGGGAATCATTAGTTAAAATTTTAAAAACCGATTTTTTGCCTGAAGATTTAGACGATTTAATTTGGGAGGATATTAAAGCCAGAAAACAATATAAAACAGAACCTTTTCATCTTTTTGTTGCTAATATGGAGTCATTATTTAGACATTTAGATAGACAACCCTGCGAAGCCACCAAGTTAAAATACTTAAGGAAAAATATGTGTGATTTTTATAAATCTACTCTAGCTTTG
The DNA here is from genome assembly GCA_963576565.1 of Aspidapion aeneum. Lineage (NCBI taxonomy): Eukaryota > Metazoa > Arthropoda > Insecta > Coleoptera > Brentidae > Aspidapion > Aspidapion aeneum. Next base: position 60,822,380 of record OY755039.1, on the reverse strand, counting down.
GTCAGCATTGACTCAATCCTTTCTTTATTAGAAAACTGTCGAAAAATAGAAAATTCAAAAACGACAGATGGCTCTTCTCTTCTCGTTTCTTCTTTCCACTCAAATGATCGAGACAATTTTTGTGAGCCATCAACGTCTGGTTATAACCAAAACCAAAACCATAAAAATAATTTTAAAAGTACATCCTTTTTATCTGGAAATTATCGAGGCAATTTTAAAAACAATCGAGGTCGTGGCAATCAGCATGGCTAACTGAATACCAATCATAATTTAAATTACAGTAACCAGTACAATAATAATTTAATTCGAATCGTGGCAGATCTTATGGAAATCATCATGACTATTCGAGTAGCAACCATCATTCGCAGTCTAACAGTCAACGTAATAATTTTAGTAATCGTCGTGGTAGTTTTCGAGGTAATTTTAAAAATAGAAATTCGAGTAGAAATCTTCAAGATAATTTAAATCCGAGTAATAATGTAACTGCTATTAATACTTCAGATACTAATAACAATCCTAAAACAGTTCAATCTAGTGAGTCTTCTAAGATAGTGTGTTGGAATTGTGGATTACCCAATCATGTTTTCTCGTCATGTAAAGCTCCGAAAAATAAATTTTGTTACCGATGTGGAAAATCCAATGTAACAACTCGTGATTGCAATTGTTCAAAAAACTAGTTTCGAGGACGTTTGGTAACGGCCGACGAACTCCTTGTAATTTTAAGGCCGAGAATAATAAAATAAAATTTTTTTGTCAGTTTGAATGGGACAATTGGAAGAAATTTGTCTATGATTTTTATAATAAAGTTAAAGTATCGGAATTTGGTAATAAAGCAAATTTAAGTACCGTTGAATCGAATTTGGTTTCTAATGATAGTTCTTTAGCTCCATTCTTTGTTAGTTTACCTCATGATAATAGGCCTTATATTGAGATAAATGTTTTTGATACATTAGTTACTGCACTTTTAGATAGTGGTGCAAATCACAGTGTGCTTGGCAGGAAATCTTTAGACTTAATAGCAAAATTTGAACTTGAAGTTGACAGTTTTGGAAAAAATAACCCGGTGTACACAGCTAGTGGACAACCACAAGAAGTTGTGCGTGTTATCTATTTGCCGATATGTGCTGATAATCTATGTAAGATTACAAAAGTTTTAGTTGTACCTTCATTATCGCATGGATTAATTACCCAACCTAACCCAACCTAACCCAACCTAACCCAACCTAACCCAACCTAACCCAACCTAACCCAACCTAACCCAACCTAACCCAACCTAACCCAACCTAACCCAACCTAACCCAACCTAACCCAACCTAACCCAACCTAACCCAACCTAACCCAACCTAACCCAACCTAACCCAACCTAACCCAACCTAACCCAACCTAACCCAACCTAACCCAACCTAACCCAACCTAACCCAACCTAACCCAACCTAACCCAACCTAACCCAACCTAACCCAACCTAACCCAACCTAACCCAACCTAACCCAACCTAACCCAACCTAACCCAACCTAACCCAACCTAACCCAACCTAACCCAACCTAACCCAACCTAACCCAACCTAACCCAACCTAACCCAACCTAACCCAACCTAACCCAACCTAACCCAACCTAACCCAACCTAACCCAACCTAACCCAACCTAACCCAACCTAACCCAACCTAACCCAACCTAACCCAACCTAACCCAACCTAACCCAACCTAACCCAACCTAACCCAACCTAACCCAACCTAACCCAACCTAACCCAACCTAACCCAACCTAACCCAACCTAACCCAACCTAACCCAACCTAACCCAACCTAACCCAACCTAACCCAACCTAACTCAACCTAACTCAACCTAACCCAACCTACCCCAACCTAACCCAACCTAACCCAACCTAACCCAACCTAACCCAACCTAACCCAACCTAACCCAACCTAACCCAACCTAACCCAACCTAACTCAACCTAACCCAACCTAACCCAACCTAACCCAACCTAACCCAACCTAATCCAACCTAACCCAACCTAACCCAACCTAACCCAACCTAACCCAACCTAACCCAACCTAACCCAACCTAACCCAACCTAACCCAACCTAACCCAACCTAACCCAACCTAACCCAACCTAACCCAACCTAACCCAACCTAACCCAACCTAACCCAACCTAACCCAACCTAACCCAACCTAACCCAACCTAACCCAACCTAACCCAACCTAACCCAACCTAACCCAACCTAACCCAACCTAACCCAACCTAGCCCAACCTAACCCAACCTAACCCAACCTAACCCAACCTAACCCAACCTAACCCAACCTAACCCAACCTAACCCAACCTAACCCAACCTAACCCAACCTAACCCAACCTAACCCAACCTAACCCAACCTAACCCAACCTAATCCAACCTAATCCAACCTAACCCAACCTAACCCAACCTAACCCAACCTAACCCAACCTAACCCAACCTAACCCAACCTAACCCAACCTAACCCAACCTAACCCAACCTAACCCAACCTAACCCAACCTAACCCAACCTAACCCAACCTAACCCAACCTAACCCAACCTAACCCAACCTAACCCAACCTAACCCAACCTAACCCAACCTAACCCAACCTAACCCAACCTAACCCAACCTAACCCAACCTAACCCAACCTAACCCAACCTAACCCAACCTAACCCAACCTAACCCAACCTAACCCAACCTAACCCAACCTAACCCAACCTAACCCAACCTAACCCAACCTAACCCAACCTAACCCAACCTAACCCAACCTAACCCAACCTAATCCAACCTAACCCAACCTAACCCAACCTAACCCAACCTAACCCAACCTAACCCAACCTAACCCAACCTAACCCAACCTAACCCAACCTAATCCAACCTAACCCAACCTAACCCAACCTAACCCAACCTAACCCAACCTAACCCAACCTAACCCAACCTAACCCAACCTAACCCAACCTAACCCAACCTAACCCAACCTAACCCAACCTAACCCAACCTAACCCAACCTAACCCAACCTAACCCAACCTAACCCAACCTAACCCAACCTAACCCAACCTAACCCAACCTAACCCAACCTAACCAACCTAACCCAACCTAACCCAACCTAACCCAACCTAACCCAACCTAATCCAACCTAACCCAACCTAACCCAACCTAACCCAACCTAACCCAACCTAACCCAACCTAACCCAACCTAACCCAACCTAACCCAACCTAACCCAACCTAACCCAACCTAACCCAACCTAACCCCACCTAACCCAACCTAACCCAACCTAACCCAACATAACCCAGCCTATCCTACCTAGTTGTTAATAAATATAGTAAAATTTGTTAGGTTTATGTCCAGGGGGTAACCATTGTCCATAATCGTCGGAAATCGAGTTAGGATTAGTGTATGCAACCATAAACATTGAGTGGCGCGTGAGTGTTTGGTCTTCAAATTTTTTTTTAGCCCAACCTAACCCAACCTAACCCAACCTAACCCAACCTAACCCAACCTAACCCAACCTAACCCAACCTAACCCAACCTAACCCAACCTAACCCAACCTAACCCAACCTAACCCAACCTAACCCAACCTAACTCAACCTAACCCAACCTAACCCAACCTAACCCAACCTAACCCAACCTAACCCAACCTAACCCAACCTAACCCAACCTAACCCAACCTAACCCAACCTAACCCAACCTAACCCAACCTAACCCAACCTAACCCAACCTAACCCAACCTAACCCAACCTAACCCAACCTAACCCAACCTAACCCAACCTAACCCAACCTAACCCAACCTAACCCAACCTAACCCAACCTAACCCAACCTAACCCAACCTAACCCAACCTAACCCAACCTAACCCAACCTAACCCAACCTAACCCAACCTAACCCAACCTAACCCAACCTAACCCAACCTAACCCAACCTAACCCAACCTAACCCAACCTAACCCAACCTAACCCAACCTAACCCAACCAAACCCAACCAAACCCAACCTAACCCAACCTAACCCAACCTAACCCAACCTAACCCAACCTAACCCAACCTAACACAACCTAACCCAACCTAACCCCACCTAACCCAACCTAACCCAACATAACCCAGCCTATCCTACCTAGTTGTTAATAAATATAGTAAAATTTGTTAGGTTTATGTCCAGGGGGTAACCATTGTCCATAATCGTCGGAAATCGAGTTAGGATTAGTGTATGCGACCATAAACATTGAGTGGCGCGTGAGTGTTTGGTCTTCAAATTTTTTTAGGGAAATTTTTCAAAATCTTTTTTCCGCATTCGGGGCACCCTAATAAACCGTAATATGGTCACCCTAGTCCATCGCAATCAAAGAAAATCGGTAATCGAAGTGTCACAAATTTTTTGTTGGTTTCTATTCTTCTTTTATAATATGTAGGACAAAATTATTAATTAAACTAAGTGACCTTATTAAGTAAGACAGCATGATGGTCAAATGACATTAGAAGGACATGCACATATAATACCGGCCTGTAGACCGGTCGTGGTGGCGTCATATAATAATAAATATATACTTTCGCGATGAAAGACCAAAATTTAACTTAAAATTACTGTAAAGTCCGCAAAAAACATAAAATTTATCGAAATTTATAAAAACATAGATCAGTGTGTGTAACAATTCATCAAGATATATGAAACTCGACCGTGAGATGTCAAAAATTTGGTTCGAAAAAACAAAAACAACTGGATAAAAATCGGTATGTAAGCATTAAAAAAAAAATTTGTTAATTTTCATGCAATGCAAAAAAACCTTGTTGTAATAAGTTTTGAGTAGGGTGGTAAAAGGTAAAAGTGCGGGGAAGTGACACTTTCTGAATCAAAATGTGTGAGGGTAAAATCGCACGGTCACAGAAAAAACTATCTATCGTAACGCTACTGAACTTTCTCGTGTTTTAGCAAAAACTATACGTCAAGACGACTTACCCATGAAATGTTGTTTTTTTATCGATTTTTTTCTTCTTTTGCACAAAAAACAATTTCGGACCATGTTTAAACTCAAATAGTTACTTCTAAACTTGTTTTTAAACGATTTAAGATTTCTTTTTGTAATATTCCCGCACAAAATTCAAAAAAATTCAATTCCGTACTTAGACAACATTGTCTATCAGTTTTCCCTATATAAACCGACTAACAGGTAGAATTACTCAAAATACGGCAGGTGGATTAAAGGTAGCCAGGTGCTTTTCTGTCGCACTTATGCCGTCAGTGTGAAAGAGATAAAAGTACCCATATATTATCTAGGGTATTATTAGCATGCAAAATCACCCTATCTTTGTCCGTTTCACATGTTCAATAATGTCTATCTCTGTTTTTATTGTAAAAGAAATACCGGCCCATTGAAACCAATTTGGATAGGGTCAATAAAAAATGCCTTGTCTTTCCGTCTCTAACGCCCGTTCAGGGCGTTATACAACTCAATGGTAGGTATATATTTATTATGAAGCACAGTAAAAAGGAAAATGAGAAAATCTAATAAAGTTTCATCGACCCCATCCAATTAATTTTTTCTCAAGAGGACGTACAGATTTTCCAGAAACCTTTGAGCTGTAATTAAGCAATGTCACTAATTCAACATGGCTTTAATTACCATTGGACTAAAATTGAAAGAAAATAAGGTATAAATAAATAGTCATAGATCAAAGCAATTTGCTTTGAAGTAAAATAATTTGTATTTTTCTATTCACCAAGAGAATATTTTCTTGATCTAGCACAAAAAATGTCTTTCCACTTTATTTTAATGTGAAACAGAAATTATTTTATTATAAATTGGAACTGAATTAATCTAAGGCACCGTTTTCTCTGGAAGCAAAATATTACTTATTTTAAGACAATTTGCTTTGTTACTAAATGAAAACAATTAAAGAAAAAAATAAAAAAACGTGAAATTTAGTACCCGTGAATTTAAAAAATCAGAGAAATTTCGTAGCTTATCAGGCAAAAAGGAGTTTTTGTTTCTCTCATATTTTTCCGTGGGTAGCTTGCAAGCTTAACCTCACGGGGGTCCAAGATCTAATGGTCACCTAATAAGTGTTGACAGTCAACTGTTTCGTCCTTACAGGACTCCTTAGAACACTGCTTGGTCAATGTGACACTCTTACGAAGTTAATTAGACGGTTTTGTCTCTAATTTTATGTAAATAGTGAGAAAATTTTCGCAAGACGCATCTTCCGAGATATGAGAGATACAATAACAAAAGCAGGCGAAATAACCTGCTATACATATCGATTAATGAATAGATTGAAAACAAATAAAAGAAACAAACTAATCCGTAACCTAAGGCAGCTCTTTCTGCCTTTTAGGCCAGATCAACGCTTATTGCATTTTTACCCGCTATCAGACACCTGAGCTTCTGGCAACGAAATTTTTAAGCCAAATAATACTAACAAACGTGAAATTTAGTACCCGTGAATTTAAAAAATCAAATAAGTTTCGTCGCTAATTGGGCAAAATGGAGTTTTTGTTTCTCTTATTTTTTTCCGTGGGTAGCTTGAAAGCTTAACCTCACGGGGGTCTAAGATCTAATGGACACCTAATAAGTGTTGACAGTTAACTGTTTCGTCCTTATGGGACTCCTCAGAACACTGCTTGGCCAATGTGACACTCTTGCGAAGTTATGATGAGAGAAACAAAAACTCCTTTTTGCCCGATTGGCTACGAAACTTGTTTGAAGAAAAATAAACTCTCATTTGAAGATTAAGCGCTGCATTCAACTAAAAAGAAATATTTTATTTCATACAATTTGTTCAAGAAAAGAACGGGTTTTCACTATAGATAAAATTGTTTACCGTGCATGACGGATCTGATACCTTCTAGCTAGTCCATTAGTACACTTCAAGTAAAGCCATTGTTAGCTCCCGCTAAATTTCGCGGTGTTTGTAAATTTTAAAACCACACAATTGAATGACGGACAGAGTGCATTTTCGCGCATTTTGGAAATGCGCACCAAGAATCAGTAAGATCCTTTTTCGACCGCCTCGAGAAATGGCGTGTTAATTTACTTTCTCCAACTATTTCAAATTTCTACACTTGAAAGTGTTCGATTTTGGTGTACTGAAGCATAGAATAGAAACTTCAGCCCTTCAGCTACGTGGTGACCTCATTAGATCCATACAGGGGCCCCTTGGAACGTGGAGAAATTGGCTGCAAACTGGTGAGTGCTTTGTCTCTGATTTCCGTTGTGTGGTACCCACAATTAACCTATGGACCTTTTAATTATTTTGTAATTTCATATCAATATATTTATGTTTGTTCGCGCTTTCATTAATTAAAATATATACAGTCCATTGCATTTATCGTTTTTCTTACTGCGACGGTATTAATAAGTCGGCCATTTTTTCACAAGCCGAGATCAAGGCCTTGAATTTTGCCAATCGTATTGAAACGAGAGAGATTTTCGCTCGACCTTCGGTAGCGGCGCCGGTCACCTGTTTTTCGGTCCGCTGCTATGGTAACGTACCGTGGTCATTCAGTAAACAAATCGAAGCAATCAAAACAAACAAGCACATGTTAGGTGTGTTCCATATCATTTCGATATTTAAAACAATTTTCATCAATTGCGATAAATTAGTGCATATTTTCGACAATTCGTCATTTTTCTATTTCAGAAGCATTAATTTAGCGTTAATTGTATATTTACCGACATTTCTGTGATTAGATGTGTTCCATATCATTTCGATATTTAAAACAATTTTCATCAATTGCGATAAATTAGTGCATATTTTCGACAATTCGTCATTTTTCTATTTAAGAAGCATTAATTTAGCGTTAATTGTATATTTACCGACAATTTCGTCATTTCAAAGGTAAAATCATGTCTGTCAAAAAAGCCGTGCAAAAACGCAAGGGTTTTTTATCTGCGATCACCGAGTGTTATGTGTTTTCACAGACCGCGGCATCGGACGAAAAAGCGAGAAACGAGTTTCAAGTGAGGTGTTCCGATTTGGATGAAACCTTCGATAAATGCATGCTGGCACATAATGATGTCATTATGTTGATAGACGACTCGGACGACGAGGAGTTTAAAACGCAGGATGCGATCCTTTCAGAAGCTCGTAAATATTTTTATGCGTGTAAGGGGGTTTACTCTAAAATATTTCCGGTTGAGGCCCCATCCTTTTCGGGATCATATGTTCGACAAAACGAAACTCCAAAACTCAAAGAGTTAGGTATTCCCATATTTCGAGGTGATAAAAAATTATGGCCAAGCTTTTTCGATCTTTTTAATAACATTATAGATCAAAATCAAAGTCTAAGTAACGTTCGGAAACTTCAATATTTATTTTCATATCTCGAGGATGAGCCTTTAAAATTGATATCAGGGATTAGCTTATCTGATCCCACTACTCTATACCAATTCCCACTTTTCAGTCAATTTTTCAATTTCTAGAAAAAAGATGTAAAGTTTTGGAATCACTTCCTCAATCAACAGCACCCAAAAAGGTGCCTACCTATCAAAAATCAAATTCTATGCAAAATCAGTTTGGGCAAAAGCCTACCTGTCAAAATTCAAATTCTATGCAAAATCAGTTTGGGCAAAAGCCTACCTATAAATCATCCAATTCGCCTTTTATAGGACTGGCTGGCACCTCAACTAATTCAAGTACGGGAATAAAATGTCTCCGGTGTAATCAAGGTCATGCACGTGCTTTCGAAATGTCAAACAATTCTTGATCTCTCACCTATCGATCGCCTATCTTTCGTCAAGCAGAAAAAATTATGTCTAGCGTGTTTTCATCCCTTGCATGGGGTAGATACGTGCAAATCAAAATATTCATGCAGGACTTGCAATAGTAAAAGGCACCACACTTTAACTCATATATTAGAAACTAATCAAGAGTCTGGAAGCCAAGATACTAGTCCTGTCATTCACACACCACCTGTCAATAATCTTCATGTGTCATTAAATACCTCAGGACCTTCAGGTACCTTTCTTTTATGCACCACCATAATAGATGTTATGGACGGTTGCGGAAATTTTCAACCTGTAAGGGCACTGCTTGATTCTGGATCACAGACAGGACTCATCAGTGAAAAGTGTATTCAGCGTCTTAATCTTCCTAGGCGAAGTTACACCACTGAAATATTCGGATTAAATCAGATGTCTTCTTTTACTTCCAAAGGGCTCGTTCAATGTCACATTAAGCCACAAGGACTGTAACGATTTTTTTCTTTTAACCCTAATAGCAAGTAACGTTTAAAAAAAAAAAATTAAAATACTTGTAAGACCCTGTACAAATAAAAATAAATCAAAGAATTATCCACATATAAAAAAAAACAGTATCGTCGAGGGAGCGATCCTCCGGTGTCTGCGTGGCGGGCGTTTTCCTTTGTCGCCTTGTCCACTGGACCACGGTACTTCATGATAAAATTTGTTTCAACCAGCGTTGTTTAGAGTCGCTTTACGGCACGTTCCCCACTTCGTCGTCGCGCGGCTGTACTCAGACTGATCCAAGCTGCTTTGTTCGGTCAGGGAAACCCGCCGTCTTTTTTTCAAATGCACGTAGCCGAGAGAGTCAGTTACATGCGGATTCTTGATGCAGTTTAACTTCTATATGGTAACCGAACTACCTTAGTTTTTGCTATAGCAAGGTCTCGTTAAATCGCAGATTTTTGCGTGTTTCAGAGAGCATTTTAACACCGTTATAATATGTGCTAATAAAATATATTAAAAACTTATTTTAACCAAGCATAACTGCTACTCAAAATGTTGTAAAACTTACAGAAATTGTACAGTGTTTTGTAACAGAGTTAGTTTCGTGAAAAATGCTGGTGTAATTAAAAAGGTGGACCATTGTTCATTACTGGTGAGTTTGCCTAATTTTTTTATTAGACTTTTTGCTGAGAACATAAACTTTTAATTCTATAGAAACATAAAATACTATTCTGAAAATTGATTAAATTTAAACGCATTTCTAAGACAACAATGACCTTTTTAGGCCATTCCAATTTATGAAGCCCATTCCATTTTATGGAGCTGGTTTTCGTGGACCCGTATATGTTTTGAAGCCCATTCCATTTTATGGAGCTCGTTTTCGGGGATCCGTATATGTTTTGAAGCCCGTACATCACACATACTTTGAGCAGAAGTCCGTAATTGTTTATTGACGTAAAAGCCATGTTGTACTAGCCGATGTTACTGCTTTCTTTTTGTTTTGCTGTCCCGTTTTGAAATCTGTTTTGTTGAAGTACCAACCACACTACCTACTCAAATCTGTTGAGGACTCAACCTCCAGCGTGGGATTTGGCAGATAAGATTTAATACTTATTTTTACTAACCATTTTATTTAACTGTGATATGTTTCTTTTTTATAGCACTGGTTATCATTTGTTAATATTTTTGGTAAACCTATTTATTGCCCTTGTTAAGATCTGGCAACAATGCACCCTTGTTGAGTAGATGCGCATTTACCCTCCCAAGGTATTAATTTTTCTTAGGTCCCAAAAATATATTATATTTTTTTGTTTTTAGCCAAATAGGTACATACTTTTTATTTAGGTACTTCGATAATTTTTTTGTGTGGCTTGATTTTATCGTCCGTGTATTTTCTTCTTACTTTTTATTAACATAAAATAATAAGATAAATTCTTTTATTGAAATAAAAAACCAACTCTTTATAAATAGAAATTAAATTACATTCTGGAGATAATAAAAATAAATAGTAACGAACATTCTGTGATAAGAAACAAGGATATAAAATAATATTTTTTATCGATAGCTATATAATAAAGTATTTAGGTTAAAAGATCCTTATATATTTATTTTTTTGTAAATTTCCTTCTTGCAAGTCGTTTGCTGATAAAAATAATTAGAGACTAATTTTTTTTAAACCTTTTGCGTTTTAATGAAACATTCACCATCTTTATTAATACGTAGTGAATAATACAAGGTTCACTAAGATCTCGATACATTCTTTCTATTTTACTTTTAAGCTTGTATTGGCGCCCTTTAGGCAAAAGAAAGTTAATTTATTTCACATGAATATTGTTGAGTTTTTTGAGGTGAACACCACGACCTCAGTCCCAACTGAGCTACCGAGAGCATTTTAGTTTGTAACAAAAAACCGTTACAGATTAAGCGGCGCAACCAACGTGCGGCCTGAGTTTTTTTTTGTTGTTTAAATTTCTTTTGCCTATAAATAAAAATATTTTTTTTTTAGTTTTTTTTAAATTTTATATCCTTGGTTCATAACTAGTTAAAAAATTAAATACTTAAAAATAAATCAAGATAAATCTAAGATATTTAAATAAAGATAAATAAAGTCAAATATTATTTAATTAAAATAAATGAGAACAAATATAACCTAATAAAATTGATATAAAAATAATTTTTGCATTTATGGAGGTGAATTTTAATGCTAAAAGTAATAAGGCGGTTTTTTTTCTTTCTTATATGGCATCTAGTATAGTTTAAACATACAAATAAAATTATTTGTGTTTTTTCTTTTTAGATTGTTTTGAATTGAATATTTATAATTGTTATTTAGGGGCTCAGCAAAACGAGAGTTTTTCTTAGTGGCAAAACAAAGGGTAAATCTAGATAGAGTTTTACCCAAAAATATTTTTAATAATTTTTTTGTTTTTTATTTTTTATTCTACGTGGCCAGTATTGAACTATATATAGATGGTACCTACCTAAAGTTTTATCAGCCATATATTTTTTTTTATATATTGAATTTTTTTCTAACAATTTTGGTGTTGGGTATTTTCGTGATTAAATCTTGAGTACGTTTTGATCAGTCTGTGCGGGGACCGATTATTCATTTTAATGTTTTTGCATACGTTCCACTAAATTAAGAGCGAGTTATGAAAACTATATTTTGAGATTTTTATTTTTTTTTGTATTTTTTATGCAGGGCGCTCGATGGTATTTAAAGATACTGCAGTACGATTTTAAAGTCTTCTTTGTTAATTATACGACGATTGCGACTTAAAAAAGAAAAAAATATATATAAATAATTTTTTTTACATTCTTTTTTTTTAAATTTTTTGTTGCTAAATTTTTTTTAATTTTAAAATGGATATCCGTGATATCGATTTAATGAGGCCTATTCATTTAACTCAACCGGAGTTATCTTATGAATTAAGAATTCGTGGAGTTATTGCTACGAGACATCAAGATGCAGCACAAAAACGAAAAATGTTAAATCGCAGAATACAAGCGGATAAAAATCGAAATCTTTCTTATTCGGATCCGCAGTATGAATTCGAAAACGAAAAAAAGGTTATCGAGGAAACCTTAGTAGCTTTAGAAGTTTTAATTTCGGAATTTGAAGGATGTGTTTCAAAAATAGAGTTATTCGAGAGTGCTGGAGAGTTATTTTCAGGACCTGCGCATAACTGGTTTAAATCTGCTGTTAATAGAGCTACTAATTGGGAATCATTAGTTAAAATTTTAAAAACCGATTTTTTGCCTGAAGATTTAGACGATTTAATTTGGGAGGATATTAAAGCCAGAAAACAATATAAAACAGAACCTTTTCATCTTTTTGTTGCTAATATGGAGTCATTATTTAGACATTTAGATAGACAACCCTGCGAAGCCACCAAGTTAAAATACTTAAGGAAAAATATGTGTGATTTTTATAAATCTACTCTAGCTTTGGTCAGCATTGACTCAATCCTTTCTTTATTAGAAAACTGTCGAAAAATAGAAAATTCAAAAACGACAGATGGCTCTTCTCTTCTCGTTTCTTCTTTCCACTCAAATGATCGAGACAATTTTTGTGAGCCATCAACGTCTGGTTATAACCAAAACCAAAACCATAAAAATAATTTTAAAAGTACATCCTTTTTATCTGGAAATTATCGAGGCAATTTTAAAAACAATCGAGGTCGTGGCAATCAGCATGGCTAACTGAATACCAATCATAATTTAAATTACAGTAACCAGTACAATAATAATTTAATTCGAATCGTGGCAGATCTTATGGAAATCATCATGACTATTCGAGTAGCAACCATCATTCGCAGTCTAACAGTCAACGTAATAATTTTAGTAATCATCGTGGTAGTTTTCGAGGTAATTTTAAAAATAGAAATTCGAGTAGAAATCTTCAAGATAATTTAAATCCGAGTAATAATGTAACTGCTATTAATACTTCAGATACTAATAACAATCCTAAAACAGTTCAATCTAGTGAGTCTTCTAAGATAGTGTGTTGGAATTGTGGATTACCCAATCATGTTTTCTCGTCATGTAAAGCTCCGAAAAATAAATTTTGTTACCGATGTGGAAAATCCAATGTAACAACTCGTGATTGCAATTGTTCAAAAAACTAGTTTCGAGGACGTTTGGTAACGGCCGACGAACTCCTTGTAATTTTAAGGCCGAGAATAATAAAATAAATTTTTTTTGTCAGTTTGAATGGGACAATTGGAAGAAATTTGTCTATGATTTTTATAATAAAGTTAAAGTATTGGAATTTGGTAATAAAGCAAATTTAAGTACCGTTGAATCGAATTTGGTTTCTAATGATAGTTCTTTAGCTCCATTCTTTGTTAGTTTACCTCATGATAATAGGCCTTATATTGAGATAAATGTTTTTGATACATTAGTTACTGCACTTTTAGATAGTGGTGCAAATCACAGTGTGCTTGGCAGGAAATCTTTAGACTTAATAGCAAAATTTGAACTTGAAGTTGACAGTTTTGGAAAAAATAACCCGGTGTACACAGCTAGTGGACAACCACAAGAAGTTGTGGGTGTTATCTATTTGCCGATATGTGCTGATAATCTATGTAAGATTACAAAAGTTTTAGTTGTACCTTCATTATCGCATGGATTAATTTTGGGAAGTGACTTTTGTCGAAACTTTAAAGTTAAGATTGATTTTGAGGATAATTCTTGGACAGTTTGTAGTTCTGTCAGTAATTTTGTTTTCTCTATTTCTTCGGAGGACAAAGATACGTCTTTGGGCATTGAAAGTCAAAACTTTTCAGAAAGTGAGTTGCGAGACATCGAAAAATTTAAATTAGCTTATGAAGCTATCAGTTGTAAAGATAACCTAGGACGCACAGATAAACTTGTATTTAATATTGATACTGGAGACGCTCCACCATTCAGAGAACGACAATATCCTTTGTCACCTTTTATGATGAACATACTAAATAAAGAACTAGATGAAATGCTCGCCTTAAATGTAGTTGAACCATCACATAACTCTTATAATTCTCCAGTCTTGTTAGTTAAGAAAGCAAACGATGAATACCGATTCTGTTTTGACGGACGTCGTCTAAATAAAATAACAAAGCATTATGCATATCCTCTACCTAGAGTAGATACTATTTTAAACACTTTGCGTGATGCACGTTATATCTCTTCCATTGATCTTAGAAAAGCTTTTTGGCAGATACCCCTGAACCCTGATTGTAAAGAAAAAACTGCTTTCTCTGTACCAGGTCGTGGTCTATTCCATTTTAATGTTGTTCCGTTCGGTTTACGTAACTCTGCTCAATGTCAGCAAAGTTTAATGGATAAAGTTTTAACCCCGAAGCTTTCTCCTAAGGTGTTTTGCTATTTGGATGACATAATTGTTACTTCCAGTAGTTTTTCTGAACATATTTCACTGTTATATGAAGTGTTAGAAAAATTGAAAAATGCAAATTTAACTGTTAACCTTGAGAAATGTCGACTTTTTATATCAAGTCTCAAGTACCTTGGTTATGTAGTGGACTGCTCGGGATTACGTACCGACAGTGACAAGGTTGCTGCTATAGTGAATTTTCCTCAGTGTAAAACTACTACTGAAATCAAACGTTTTGTTGGTATGGCTTCTTGGTATAGAAAGTTTATTAAAGGCTTTTCTACTCTTGTTTCACCGTTGAACGATTTGTTGAAAGGTAAAAAGAAAGGTCAAACTGTGAAATGGACTCCTGACGCGGATAGTGCTTTTATTAAGTTAAAAGAGGCTCTGGTCTCTGCTCCAATTTTATGCAGCCCCGATTTTGATATTCCTTTTATTATTCAGGCTGATGCTTCTAATACCGGTTTGGGCGGTGTGCTTTTGCAAGAAATAGATGGCTCAGAAAGAGTTATAGCTTACGCTAGTAGATCTTTATCTCGAACAGAACGTAATTATACTGTGACTGAAAGAGAATATCTTGCTGTAATTTTTTCCTTATCAAAATTTAGGCCCTATGTGGAGGGTACGGCAAATCTAAAAATTATTACCGATCACTATTCACTTTTATGGTTAAATAATATGAAAGAACCAACTGGAAGATTAGCCAGATGGGCCGTTTAATTGCAACAGTATGATTATACTATTACTCATAGAAAAGGATCATTAAATGTAGTTCCAGATTGTTTGTCCAGGATCCCTTCTGATAATCTAGTTAATAACGACCATGAGAATGTTGATGTTTTAGCTTTGACTAATTTTGAGACACAGAAATTAGATATCCGTTTAGAAAACCTTGACCCTTTTTATTTAAAGATGCAACAAGATATTTTATCAAAACCTGAAAAATTTGGTGCGTTAAAAATAATTTTGTTTACAAGCACGTTCCCTTAAAAACTAAATTTAAATCTAATTTGACCCCCTGGAAAATTTTATTTCCAAAAAGTCAAGTTCAAGAAATAATTAGAAAACATCATGACCCTGTTGTAGCAGGTCACTTTGGATTTTTTAAGACCATTAGTAGAATTCAGGAAACTTTTTATTGGAAAGAAATCAGAAAAGATGTAGCTAAATATATCAGATCTTGTGTAGTATGTGGAGAACAAAAGGCATCAAATGAAGCTAGAATGGGTTTAATGGGTGCTGAGAAGTCTTGTAACTTTCCATTTCAAATTATTGCAGTAGATATTATCGGTCCTCTGCCTAGAAGTCGTTCTGGTTTTAGTCACTTGTTAGTTGTGGGCGATTGGTTTTCTAAGTATACAATACTACATCCTTTAAGAAAAGCTGAAGCAAGTAAGATTTGTCAGTTCATGGAAAAGGAAATATTTTTGGTACATGGAGTACCCCAATTTATTATCTGCGACAATGGCAGCCAGTTCGCTGGAAAGGTTTTTAAGAAAATGGCCGAAAAATATGAAGTTCAGAAAATTTGGTTTAATGCTCGTTATCATCCCCAGACTAATTTTGTTGAAAGGTCAAATAGAGTAGTTGGTACAGCTATACGTAGCTATATTAAAGAGCATAGAGATTGGGATCAACACTTGTCAGAGATACAATTTGCTATTAATTCATCGGTTCATGAAGTTACACAGTTTAGTCCTAATTTTATGAATTTTGGTCGCAATGTTCCTATTACTGGAAAGTATTATGGTGAAATTATAGATACTGAAGATCTTGAACTTTTGTCCAGAGAGCGCGTTGAGTTTTGTGATAATTTAAAAGGACTTTCGGAGATTTATGAAGATGTTAAGAAAAAGCTTCATCAAGCATATGAGAGAAATAAACGCCAATATAATTTGAGAAAACGAGATGTTCAGTTTAATGTCGGAGATAAAGTATGGAAGCGTAATAAGGTGTTGTCTGACGCATCAAATCAATTTGCTGCCAAATTGGCAAAGAAATATGTTCTATGTAAGATTTCTAATAAGATATCTCGATTAATATATCGGCTAGTTCATATTGACGGTTCTGATGCAGGCGAATGGCACATTAAGGATTTGAAGCCTTATCTTGGTTCGAATTCTGACGTTTCCGTAGGCTCTGATAATTAGTTTTGAGTATTTTGTAGGCAGTTGAGTGTTATTTTTGAAAGGAAAAATTGAAAATTAAGTACCGAGTTACATGTTTGAGAGTGACCAGAATTTTGAGTAAAGATACAAATAAGTTTCGTCGTGAGGAAGTGTATTTGGGTACCCTAGTCAATTGCGAATTTCCCCTGTGTAATACTGCAGTCGATTCCCCATTAGCTTATAGATATTGTTTAAGGTATATATTTTCGATATCTTCGATTTTTGAGTATGAGCAATTTGGTTATCATGTTTTAGTTGCCTTGCGAAGTCTTTGTAGATTAGTTTCTACTTATTTTGTCCCTTTCCTAATTTAGACTGACCGATAGTGACTCCAATTTTGGCGGGTGATACACGAAAGATATCAAGCTTCTATAAAGAATCATTCCAAGGAACCCCTATTTGCACATAAAATAAATTTGTGTATGCTCATAAATGCCTTTGGTAATGAATACCTGGCCAGTATTTGTTTCATAGCAACTTTCTCTTAAGTTAATATTTTTTTACCACTTAGGTTAATAGTTTGTTAGTAGAGATTTACAATGTAATCCTATGAAAATATTCTTGTTTCTAACTTCCCATTTTTAACTAGTAGTATCCATACTGCATAAATAAAATTTGTTTTTCCCCAAATTTTATTCTTTTAGGAGAGGGGTGGTGTAACGATTTTTTCTTTTAACCCTAATAGCAAGTAACGTTTAAAAAAAAAAATTAAAATACTAAGACCCTGTACAAATAAAAATAAATCAAAGAATTATCCACATATAAAAAAAAAACAGTATCGTCGAGGGAGCGATCCTCCGGTGTCTGTGTGGCGGGCGTTTTCCTTTGTCGCCTTGTCCACTGGACCACGGTACTTCATGATAAAATTTGTTTCAACCAGCGTTGTTTAGATTCGCTTTACGGCACGTTCCCCACTTCGTCGTCGCGCGGCTGTACTCAGACTGATCCAAGCTGCTTTGTTCGGTCAGGGAAACCCGCCGTCTTTTTTCAAATGCACGTAGCCGAGAGAGTCAGTTACATGCGGATTCTTGATGCAGTTTAACTTCTATATGGTAACCGAACTACCTTAGTTTTTGCTATAGCAAGGTCTCGTTAAATCGCAGATTTTTGCGTGTTTCAGAGAGCATTTTAACACCGTTATAATATGTGCTAATAAAATATATTAAAAACTTATTTTAACCAAGCATAACTGCTACTCAAAATGTTGTAAAACTTACAGAAATTGTACAGTGTTTTGTAACAGAGTTAGTTTCGTGAAAAATGCTGGTGTGATTAAAAAGGTGGATCATTGTTCATTACTGGTGAGTTTGCCTAATTTTTTTATTAGACTTTTTGCTGAGAACATAAACTTTTAATTCTATAGAAACATAAAATACTATTCTGAAAATTGATTAAACTTAAACGCATTTCTAAGACAACAATGACCTTTTTAGGCCATTCCATTTTATGAAGCCCATTCCATTTTATGGAGCTGGTTTTCGTGGACCCGTATATGTTTTGAAGCCCATTCCATTTTATGGAGCTCGTTTTCGGGGATCCGTATATGTTTTGAAGCCCGTACATCACACATACTTTGAGCAGAAGCCCGTAATTGTTTACTGAAGTAAAAGCCATGTTGTACTAGTCGATGTTACTGCTTTCTTTTTGTTTTGCTGTCCCGTTTTGAAATCTGTTTTGTTGAAGTACCAACCACACTACCTACTCAAATCTGTTGAGGACTCAACCTCCAGCGTGGGATTTGGCAGATAAGATTTAATACTTATTTTTACTAACCATTTTATTTAACTGTGATATGTTTCTTTTTTATAGCACTGGTTATCATTTGTTAATATTTTTGGTAAACCTATTTATTGCCCTTGTTAAGATCTGGCAACAATGCACCCTTGTTGAGTAGATGCGCATTTACCCTCCCAAGGTATTAATTTTTCTTAGGTCCCAAAAATATATTATATTTTTTTGTTTTTAGCCAAATAGGTACATACTTTTTATTTAGGTACTTCGATAATTTTTTTGTGTGGCTTGATTTTATCGTCCGTGTATTTTCTTCTTACTTTTTATTAACATAAAATAATAAGATAAATTCTTTTATTGAAATAAAAAACCAACTCTTTATAAATAGAAATTAAATTACATTCTGGAGATAATAACAATAAATAGTAACGAACATTCTGTGATAAGAAACAAGGATATAAAATAATATTTTTTATCGATAGCTATATAATTAAGTATTTAGGTTAAAAGATCCTTATATATTTATTTTTTTGCAAATTTCCTTCTTGCAAGTCGTTTGCTGATAAAAATAATTAGAGACTAATTTTTTTAAAACCTTTTGCGTTTTAATCAAACATTCACCATCTTTATTAATACGTAGTGAATAATACAAGGTTTACTAAGATCTCGATACATTCTTTCTATTTTACTTTTAAGCTTGTATTGGCGCCCTTTAGGCAAAAGAAAGTTAATTTATTTCACATGAATATTGTTGAGTTTTTTGAGGTGAACACCACGACCTCAGTCCCAACTGAGCTACCGAGAGCATTTTAGTTTGTAACAAAAAACCGTTACAGGACAGGTCACTCCTTCACTTAATTTCGAAGCAATTGTTGTTCCACAATTATGTTCCAATAGGTCTACATTCACTTTGAACGATAATCAGTGGAAACACTTGGAAAACCTTAAACTTGCCGACCCATCTTATTTCAAATCTAGACCTGTGGACCTAGTTATTGGTTGCGAGCTATTCGCACAAATATTCAAGGAGGGCAGGGTTTTTGGACAAATAGGGCAACCTTCAGCCTTTGAAACTATCTTTGGCTGGGTCGTCATGGGAAAAGTTGACGAAGTAGGTAGTCTTACGGAACGAACCAGTTCTTTTTTAACGAGTCATTCACCTCCTTTAGAGGTCATTCTCCCTAGGAGTAGATAGGCAGCAAGAGTTCAGCCTATTTTCCCATGTAAATTCCCATAAGAAAACGGTAAGGTTAAAGTTACCAAAAATCGGCACCTTCAAGGTCACACGTCTGTATGACGTCACAACTGTCAAAACGTATTTAATAAGTTTGAGGTGATCTGTCAAATATCATTGGTCAATCTGTCATATGTCAATCTGTCATGTGTCAATCTGTCATGTTCCAATCAGTCAATTGCAATAATAAGCTGGCATTTGGAAATTTTTAATGGCTTTGTTTACAAAATGGGTGTCCTAAGTTTACGGTCGATATCAGTTAATATTTGTATGTAAACCAAAAAGACCTTAGTCTGGAGCAATATTCATGAATGATGTTCGAAAACGTTTAAGTAAGAGAGAGAGAGAGAGAGAGAGTAAGAGAGAGAGAGAGAAAGAGTGATGAAGAGAGAGAGAGAGAGAGAAAGATAGAGAGAGAAAGAGAGAGAGAGAGAGAGAGAAAGAGAAATAGTGTGTGCAAGGATCTTACTAACTGTTATAGCTCTGGCTGAACGAATGAACGAAGTGTTGGTTAAAAAGATATAAGGCGAAAGTTGTTTATGGTGAAAATGGTGAAACACGTGACCAATGCAAGATATAATAGTGATGTGTGTGTACTGTGTCACCTATTCTGCTACGTAACCCGTGGCTGTAGTTCAAGTTGGGGACCTATATGAAATGTATACCTATTGTGTTACCTAACAAGGTGTAAAATTGACAGAATAGTCAAAAAAAGACTGCACTAGCTTATCCTGATATGTTTTAATACAAAAAAGTTGATTAATCCCTGTTTGTTAAAAATAAAATCATTTTTAAAAATATTTCTTTAAATTTTTCGATGTGCATTTTCCTATATGTATCCCTTTGCACTATTTATGTAGTTAAATGATAACCTTATGACCCCTCACATGTTTTTGTTTTATCTACTTAGCAAGGAGGAAAAGTAATATGATGCAATACGTAATGCAGTTGGTTATTTATATGGTGTGCAATTGTCGTAATATTTGAAAAAATTGCAATTTTTTATTTTATAAAAATGGTCGCAATGATGGTCAAGAATATTGCAAAAACGTATTGAATGTTAATATTTCAGAACAACTAAAAACCGCATCAAAATAATTATTAATTTTAGTATCTATTGGAAAAAACCCACAAACAAAGGCTTGCTTAATAAGTATCAAAAGTCATAAAAAAATAAAATAATAATAAGGGCATATAATGAAAGATCGCTATCAGCTGGGGGTAGCAAAGCTACTTTTTACGCTATGTGCGCATGTTTTGCATTGACAGTTTCCAAGAAAGACGCATTTCGGTGTACTGCGCAAATCTCATTTGGTCCTTAATAGTTTTTCACTAATTTCTCAGCACCTAATGAACCGATTCGAGAAATTCTTTTTGTATTAGATTGATATGTTTAACTTGTATTAAATTTAAAGAAGCAATAGATCACCCAAAAGGGCCTTAATAGTTTTTTGACTACTTTCTCAGCACCTACTAAACCGATTCAAGAAATTCTTTTTGTATTGAATTGGTGTGGCTTAACTTGTACTAATTCTTAAGGAGATCTAGATCAATGAAAAGGGTATTTCCTTTTTCCACTAATTTCTCAACATCTATTGAACCGATTCGAGAAATTCTTTTTTTATATTGGATTGATATGTCTAACTTGTATGCATTTTTAGAAAGACAAAGGTCGATCAAAATGTTTTTGTTTGTTTTGCAGGACAGATTTCAAAAATTGTTTTTATTAGATTCACAAAAATAAATGAGAAAATAGGAATGTAGTTTAGCAGGCAATCAAAAGGATATTAATAAATAAACACACACACTAACCTACTATACGTATTATAATGCATTACGTTTTTCATATACAATTGTAGACATTTAGACCCAAAATGAAGTTTTTCAAATATTATTAACATTTTCTTATTTGTTTTAACCTTACCCAGCACTCTCCAACATCACATCGGAGTCCGAAGTTGCCCGAAAGTGAGCGAAGATTTGCGAATAGTGAATAGAGTAGGTATAAAAACTACTACGTGTGCTGTATAAATTATCGCGATGGACTGAATAAGCATCGTAGATTTTTGGTCTAACAAAATGTATAGAAGAAAAAGACCGAAAGTATATACTTAATTTATTATCATTGAAAATCCAATTTTGTAAAAATCACGGTATATCTAAACTATTAATATCCACACATACCTAACCTAAATGCTATGGCTTATATGCCCACATCACTAGTGTAGTATATACAGGTATCAAAATTTACCTGTACCCCTCTACTTTAATTTCGATAAATTGTAATCTCATATGACTCGTCAAATGTAGATAGTCTGTCTGAAGGTAATACATCAAGTAGGCCCCCTGTATAAATATATTTTATTTAAAATAATATTAAATTTAAGTTTGTACTACCACTGTGTAGCAGCTTTATAAAATGTGTTTATTGGAATAACAAGATAACCTCTGACCTTACTACTCCTATATTTAGAAATAGCTGTTGAATTAATCAGTAAAAAAATGTACACGCGCTTGCAGATAGAACAATTTATCAAATGTTTTGACAAAAATATGCACATCTTTCTTGTAGATAGCGTTATATTTTTTTAATCATTTTGTATATATAAAAGCGAAAAAACATAATTAAAACATCATATACAAACAAGTGTTTCTTTATTGAACAATATTTGGCATTTGGTAACAAACGAGTGTTTCTTTATTAAACAACTGTTGGTGAGTTATATTTTCTATGCTATATTATATATAAACAATAAACTTTAAATTTATTTTAAAAAACGTACTTCCTTGGTAACGAAGTTTGAAATCTTTGATTGGGATTAAGTTCTTTTTATATTATTTTTAAAGTAAAATAACTTTTGGGAGACGCTAAATTAATGCAGGAATTTCTTTTACAAAAAAAACTGAACAAAAATGTTCATAAATTTCGTTTCTCAGGCAAATGTTTTAAAACTGCTTGACCTACCTTTCAACTCAAAATCATAAGTACAAATAAATCAAAGATATTTTAAGAATAATTTAGTGTGACTTGTTGTAGCACATACCAGTACATTTTTTAATCCTGTCATTCAAAACAATGTACAGCGTGTCCCAACTTTTGAGGGTTTTATTACTTCTAGGTTTAGGGGACATGTAAATCATCAGAGCCTAACTCATATTTTTAAACTTAAGCATCCGTATTTGAGAATGTAACCTCAAAAACGTTATTGATTATTTTTTTATTGTAACTATATGTCTATTCAGACGTAAATTAAATTTAATTGCTTGTTTTTAAGAGTTAGGTATTTACTGTTTACATCCAATAACTATTTTACCGCCGACACTGGTAAATCGATAGACATTAAACATACTTATATTGTGTGTCGTACAGCGTTGTTATAGACTTTCCAAAAAATATTACTCAAAGCGAATTCTTTTAATGAATGAAGTTTTGCCGCTGTTCCGGGTCTTTTGGTCTCCGTTGCTCTCTGTTAATACGTTAATAAATAATATTATCTACCTACCTATCAAGTAAATCTTTAAAAAAGTATTGATTATATGAGATTATTTATTTGCCATATTAGTTATATAATTCACACTACATATATATGGTATGTCAACTAAATGCATAGTTAATATTTAAAATTATACTATTATAAAAAACACAAAAATTACAATACGAATAATAAAATTATGGTTGTTATTTTAACCTGGTTTTCAGTTACTCTGGGAAAATAATCATATAATAAATGATAAATTAAATTCAAAATGTCAAGCTTCTAAAAGAATACAATATCTAAAACCCAATCAATTTCCAAGGTTAAATTAAATATCAAATTACTTATTTATAATATACTGATAACAGTGACCTAAAATGTAATGAAAACACAGACATATTAAAAAATTAATATTAAATAGAAAAAAAAAACATAACATATTAAAAAGCTGAAACAAAAAAACACTAATTATTGTAAAAATTCCAAGCTGCTAAAAGAATAAAATATCCAAAACTCAATAAATTTCCAAGGTTAAACCAAAAATCAAATTACTTATTTATAATATATTGTATATTATTTAATTACACATATTAAAAAGCTGAATAAAAATACCTTTTAAACATTTTAAAACTATTTAAATCTTTTATGTCTTTAGGAAGTTTGTTAAAGTATTTATTAGCCGCGTAGTCTGGTCCTTTTTCTGTGGAACTTAATTTGGGAATAGGATAATTAAAGTAATTTGTTTGTTGTTTCAGCCTCGTATCGTAAGAATAGTTTGGTCTAAGATAATCGAATTTGTGTATGTTCCTTTTTAGGTATGACACATTCAAAAATATATACCTATTACTGTTAAAAGATTGTTTTCTCTGAAAGTGCCCCGGCAGCTTTCGTTAAAGTTAAGATTAATCATTATACGAATGACTCGTTATGCTTTACAAATACGCTATTTGCATAACTGCTATGACCCCCAAAACCTAATTGTTAAGGAGTTACAATCTTAATTGCATAGGTTGTCCTACTCAACTTAATATATAAGTTTTAAGTATACACGATGTAATTAAGATTTTATCAATTGTAACTCCTAATAATTTGGCAATTATTTTGATTTTGTCCTCATTTAACAATAAATTGTTTGTCCAAAGCCATTCACTTGTTCTATGTAAGATTTCTAAACATCTTTCATTAATGTTCTCTGATTGTTTTTTAAATGGTATCACTTGATTTGAATGTGAAATTTTTCCAGGATTTAAACAGTTGCTAAAAAATAGTTTACTTATGTTTTTCTTGTAGTTTTAAACTTTGGTTTTTTAATTTTTTTTGTAATGGAAGCACAAACATCGAAACAAGTTTTTGACGAGGGACACGAGTGACTCAGAACCTGGATATAAAATGTGTATTTTTTTAAATGCAAATAACTTGATGTTTTTAGTAAGGTTTAGTAATTTCTTATATATGCACCCCCAAAAAAAACACACATGTTAAAAATTTTTATGTTTTATGCTGTTTATTATCGCAAAATTATGTTGTCGTTGAAAAGAATTGTACTGAGGCTATGCACATCATGAAATAACTATTTAGATTTAGTCTGCCTCAGATTAAATTCTTTAGTGATTTTTTAATAACCAAATTATACGTAAGTACTCATAAAATGCCTGGGGATATGCTTTTAAACAAATGAGAATTCCTTATAATATCACGTACTCAGGTACTTACAACTTCCGAAGGTTACCATTTACACAATGTGTTCATCTATATATACAGATAGTTAAATAACCAGAGCAAACATAATGGAAACCATATTTAGATAGTGAAATTATTTTCCCCAAATTTTCGGTATCCTTTTGTTTTAAGATATTATTCTAAAGTTGTCAGACACCTGTATACAACATTATATAGTAACTACTGGCCGTAATTTAAACAAGTAGTATGGTCTCAAGAATAGACTCTAGTTTTATTTTTAATAAAAATATGCTGCCTGCAAATTTATATTTTTATCATATTTAGGTTTTCTCTTCTTAAACGCCCTCTAAAATCTCGATGGACACCGCTCAGCTCTAATATTTGTTTGTAGATCTGATGCTCTAAGGGTGAAAAGTTCTTTGGTTCTTTAAATAATCTTAAGTTTCCAACTCACGAAGTGTTCTTGAAAATGTGATCATCTAAAGCAATATTCTCATTATCCATTAATATTTTCCTATTGCCTAACATCCACTTATTGTTATATAATATCGGGGACCGAAAACCTTATCATACACAGCTTCCTTATTGGAATCATTATCGTCTTAAATAAAACTTAAAGCAGTTTGTTTTTGAGGTTCGAAGAATGGCTTTAAAAAGTTTTCTGTTTGCTCTTCCTTGTCTAATTCCATTCTTTCTAATACGGAGCACCTATCTTTTACACCGTACAACATATTGGTAAGTTAATTATGTTAAAACTACACCTGAGGATAGCTGAATTACGTCTGCAGTACATCTGAAGTATATCTGAAGTATATCTGAAGTTCAGCTGAAGTACATCTGAAGTATATCTGAAGTACATCTGAAGTACAGCTGAAGTACAGCTGAAGTACATCTGAAGTACATCTAAAGTACATCTAAACTACAGCTGAGTTATGTCTGAAGTACAGCTGGATTATATAATTATGTGTTAAGTTTTCAATTTCTTGCTTACAATATGTATAGAATTACTGATCTCCCCACAAAGCAGAGCACCTTTTCCCTTTTATGTTGCTAATAAATAATAATTTGTATTGTATTTTGTAGAATCCATAAGACCCTGGCAAACATAGTAAAGATCTGACTGTTATTTAAGTTTTAGTAGTTTATTTGTTTATTATTTTGCTTACAATTTGATGAATATTTTCACGCACTTTAATTAATTTATTTGGAGCCTTATCGAAGTAAGCATCTGTTGACTTGGTCTTCTCAAATTCATGGAAAATTTCCAACATTTTAAAACCTTCCATTGTCTTGCATACTAATTCACCTTTTCTATGAGTAACAGCAAGATTATGTGATAGATAATGTTGCGTTATCGCAATAGTTGGATCGTATATTAAATTATTATGCTCAATCCAGAAATGCGGTGAAATTTTAATTCCATTTGAATATAACTTAGTACCCACTTGCACCTTGGTTTTTATTCCATATTTCTCAGCTAATTCGTGGAAAACTAAACTTGCAGCTAAGCATACGCCACAGTAATTTGCCCGAATAAATGCCGTTTCAATACCATATTTGATTATATTCAATCTGATGTACTCTCGTATAATATCAGGCATGACTGGTCACATCAAAAGCTTGATAATGAATACTTCTTATTCGTTTCAGTATTTGAAATTATACAATCTTGTGCAATAAGTTTTATAATTTTTGTAGATATCTTTCTCATTGACATATTAATAATTTTTAAGTTGGTAACACTGGTAGCAGTGAAATGTTGTGAGTATTATTGACTGATTAAGTTGGTAACACTGGTAGCAGTGAAATTTGGTTTAATTTCTATTAAGTTGGTAGCCATGGGATATTGTTGTTCACAATGTCTGTTTGGTTTTGTATTTTGCTAATATATCTAGCTTTTCATCATTTTATTCATTATGTTTCAATTCGTTGAAGAGAAAAGGTTCTTTAAAAAGACGCGACGTAAAGTCAATAAGTAGGTAGGTAGATAGGTTATATTTTGCAAGCGCGTTATTTTATTATTTATATCGCCTAATGTTAATTAAACTTTTTTTATTTACAGAAAATGTCTGTCTTTACTGATGTAAGACATATTGCTGCCATATTGGGGCTTCTAAAACCACACTATAATGAAAAAGTAGCCAGAGAAGGATTGCGTGAATGTACTCTAGCAATACAAAGGATGAACAAAAAATTAAAGAATTCAGGCAATTTGGGAGAGAAGCAACATATTATAGCTTGTCTACGGAACGTTAGAAGTCTCAGGAACCAAATTAAAGCGGCCCAAAAGCAAGGCTCAGTTATTTTGTCAAGAAAGAAAACTGCCTGTGATCGAGTACGCTGGGATGATTTTGAATCAGCTTTTGCTTCTAGAATTCGCACGGCGGTCATTACGAACCTGAGTCATAAAGATCCAAAAGCTTTTTTTATTGACTGCAAAGCTATTTTTATAAGACGTATCCAGAACGCTCTTAAAAAAGATGAAACTCTAAAGGTTAATGCAGCTTTTTGCGGGGAATTCGAGGTGATAAAGGGTGATAGTATACATAAAGAGTATAAGTACTTCACCACGTCTAACTCAGCCATCTATAGAGATACTAACTTGAATGCCTGGTTTGACTCCAAAGTTGTAGTTCCAATCACAAAAGAACTTGAAGAATTCCAAGAGCGTGATAGTGGTTGGGCATTAAAAAAAGTGATTAACTTAGGAGTAAACGTAAATAAATACACGCCGCAGTTAGGCTCCTCATACATTGATTTACCTGCTGAGATTAAAAAAAAGCATGCATGTATTAATGTTAAAAATGATGATGACGCCTGTTTTGCTTGGGCTGTTACGTCCGCTTTATATCCAGTAGGTAGAAGAAATTGAGATTTAATAACTTCATATCCCCACTATTCATCAGTTCTTAAATTAAAAGGAATACAATTCCCGATGACTTTTAAGCAAATACCAAACTTTGAGCAACAAAATAATGTATCGATAAATATCTATATTCTTCAGAAAAACGAAAATGTATTGAAAACACTTCCTACCTATCTAACGAAAAATAAGAAAGACCGCCATATTAATCTGTTAATGATTCAAGATCGTTACGATGACGTTGAGACTCCCGTGCGATACCACTATGTCTGGATCAAGAATTTATCTCGCCTCCTCTCCAGTCAACTCAGTAAAGAACACGGTGAAAAATTTTTCTGTGACCGTTGTCTCATTTACTGTAGATCAGAAGAGAAACTTGGTAAACATATCGAAGATTGTTTGAAGATCAATCAAACTGCAATCAAGATGCCTGAACCAGGAAAAAATACATTGAAATTTACGAACTTTAAAAATAAGGAGAAAGTCCCATTCGTAGTTTATGCTGATCTGGAGAGTGTGCTTAAACCCACGAATGATCCCAAAAAACCTCAGATAAACCAACATCATATACCTGCCGCTGTTGGCTATTACCTAAAATGTAGCTATGACGACTCTTTAAATTTTTACCGTTCATACCGAGGTTTGGATTGCATGCAGTGGTTTGCTGATGAAATGAATAGTCTAGCAGAAGACTTGGCAACCGTCTTTTGGTGCCCTTTCGATATTGATATGATATGGATGCAGGAAGTTGAGCAACAAAGAGCTACAGTTTGCCATATATGCGAACAAAAATTTACTCCTAACGATAAGAAAGTTAGAGATCATAACCACCTGATCCCCAATAACAACTATCGCGGTGCTGCTCACGAATCTTGCAACATTAATTATAAAGACACTCATGTTATACCCGTAGTCTTCCATAATCTAAGTGGCTACGATGCCCACTTTATAATAACAGATATTGCTACGAGAATGAAAGGGTCTATCGATTTGCTTCCGATTACGAAAGAAAAATACATAAGTTTTACAAAACATATCGATGACTTTCCCATCCAATTCCGGTTTGTTGATAGTTTTCGTTTTATGGCTTCTTCACTGGAGAACCTAGCTTCGTACTTGGAGGAATATCCAAGTCTGGAATCATAGTTCTCACATTTACCAAAAGAAAAGTTTAAGCTGTTAACAAAAAAGGGAGTGATGCCTTATGATTACCTCGACGCTTTCGATAAATTTGATGAAGTAAATTTACCGACTCAAGATGCCTTCTATAATAAGTTGAAGAACAAACCATGTCCCAGCAGACTCTACCATCAAGCAAAACTCGTCTGGAATGAATTTGGTTGTAGAACGTTAGGAGAGTATGTCGACCTTTATATGAAAACAGATATCATGCTTTTGACAGATGTCTTTGAAAGGTTTCGAGAGAGCTGCCTTAAAACTTATAAACTGGATCCTGCTCACTATTTCACCTTACCAGGATATACATGGGATGCGATGGTGAAGTATACTGGTATAGAGCTAGAGCTTCTTACTGATGCTGATATGTTTCTTTTCGTGGAAAGGGGTATTAGAGGCGGTCTAAGTCAAGTCTGCAGTAAGAGAAAAGCCAGAGCTAACAACAAATTCCTTCCAAGCTACGATCCTTCCAGGCCCGAATCTTTCCTGATGTACTTTGATGTAAATAACCAGGTGCGTTTAATCCGCTTTAAATAATTGCTTATAATTGGTATACATTTTAGTCATCATTATTAATTATATTTTTTTCTTACAGTATGGTTGGGCGATGTAGTTCCAATCACAAAAGAACTTGAAGAATTCCAAGAGCGTGATAGTGGTTGGGCATTAAAAAAAGTGATTAACTTAGGAGTAAACGTAAATAAATACACGCCGCAGTTAGGCTCCTCATACATTGATTTACCTGCTGAGATTAAAAAAAAGCATGCATGTATTAATGTTAAAAATGATGATGACGCCTGTTTTGCTTGGGCTGTTACGTCCGCTTTATATCCAGTAGGTAGGAGAAATTCAGATTTAATAACTTCATATCCCCACTATTCATCAGTTCTTAAATTAAAAGGAATACAATTCCCGATGACTTTTAAGCAAATACCAAACTTTGAGCAACAAAATAATGTATCGATAAATATCTATATTCTTCAGAAAAACGAAAATGTATTGAAAACACTTCCTACCTATCTAACGAAAAATAAGAAAGACCGCCATATTAATCTGTTAATGATTCGAGATCGTTACGATGACGTTGAGACTCCCGTGCGATACCACTATGTCTGGATCAAGAATTTATCTCGCCTCCTCTCCAGTCAACTCAGTAAAGAACACGGTGAAAAATTTTTCTGTGACCGTTGTCTCATTTACTGTAGATCAGAAGAGAAACTTGGTAAACATATCGAAGATTGTTTGAAGATCAATCAAACTGCAATCAAGATGCCTGAACCAGGAAAAAATACATTGAAATTTACGAACTTTAAAAATAAGGAGAAAGTCCCATTCGTAGTTTATGCTGATCTGGAGAGTGTGCTTAAACCCACGAATGATCCCAAAAAACCTCAGATAAACCAACATCATATACCTGCCGCTGTTGGCTATTACCTAAAATGTAGCTATGACGACTCTTTAAATTTTTACCGTTCATACCGAGGTTTGGATTGCATGCAGTGGTTTGCTGATGAAATGAATAGTCTAGCAGAAGACTTGGCAACCGTCTTTTGGTGCCCTTTCGATATTGATATGATATGGATGCAGGAAGTTGAGCAACAAAGAGCTACAGTTTGCCATATATGCGAACAAAAATTTACTCCTAACGATAAGAAAGTTAGAGATCATAACCACCTGATCCCCAATAACAACTATCGCGGTGCTGCTCACGAATCTTGCAACATTAATTATAAAGACAGTCATGTTATACCCGTAGTCTTCCATAATCTAAGTGGCTACGATGCCCACTTTATAATAACAGATATTGCTACGAGAATGAAAGGGTCTATCGATTTGCTTCCGATTACGAAAGAAAAATACATAAGTTTTACAAAACATATCGATGATTTTCCCATCCAATTCCGGTTTGTTGATAGTTTTCGTTTTATGGCTTCTTCACTGGAGAACCTAGCTTCGTACTTGGAGGAATATCCAAGTCTGGAATCATAGTTCTCACATTTACCAAAAGAAAAGTTTAAGCTGTTAACAAAAAAGGGAGTGATGCCTTATGATTACCTCGACGCTTTCGATAAATTTGATGAAGTAAATTTACCGACTCAAGATGCCTTCTATAATAAGTTGGAGAACAAACCATGTCCCAGCAGACTCTACCATCAAGCAAAACTCGTCTGGAATGAATTTGGTTGTAGAACGTTAGGAGAGTATGTCGACCTTTATATGAAAACAGATATCATGCTTTTGACAGATGTCTTTGAAAGGTTTCGAGAGAGCTGCCTTAAAACTTATAAACTGGATCCTGCTCACTATTTCACCTTACCAGGATATACATGGGATGCGATGGTGAAGTATACTGGTATAGAGCTAGAGCTTCTTACTGATGCTGATATGTTTCTTTTCGTGGAAAGGGGTATTAGAGGCGGTCTAAGTCAAGTCTGCAGTAAGAGAAAAGCCAGAGCTAACAACAAATTCCTTCCAAGCTACGATCCTTCCAGGCCCGAATCTTTCCTGATGTACTTTGATGTAAATAACCAGGTGCGTTTAATCCGCTTTAAATAATTGCTTATAATTGGTATACATTTTAGTCATCATTATTAATTATATTTTTTTCTTACAGTATGGTTGGGCGATGTCGCAATACCTTCCCTGTGGTGGTTTCCAATGGTGCGATACAAACATTGATGTCACGACAATCCCTGACGATGCTAACGAGGGCTATATATTGGAAGTTGATTTAGATTATCCTTACGAACTACTTGATCAACATAAAGATATCCCATTCTGTCCGCAGCACATAAATCCTAAGACTGGAAAGCTTCCAAAAAATGTTAAAGAGCTTACCAAACTAATGGCAACACTTGAAGATAAGAAGTGGTTCATTATAGAGCTCTAAAACAAGCAATTTCATATGGGTTGCTACTAAAGAAAGTACGTCGCGTAGTTAAATTTAATCAAGCTCCATGGCTGAAGAGCTATATCGATCTCAACACAGAGCTCCGTAAAAAGGCAGCGAATGAATTTGAGAAGAATTTATTCAAGTTGATGAATAATGCGGTCTTTGGTAAGTTGAAAAAAATATGGATTTTGATTTTATTTTTACGTAGACCTGAAGTGATATTTGTGAAAAAATACATATTTAACGACGTACTTAAGTACGGTACTATCGTTTATTTATTATTTGAAAAATACTGTATATAGATATATCTTAAACTTATCTTTTTTCGTTGTAGGTAAAAGCCTGAATTCAAAACATGTGTGATGTTTAACGAAAAACCTGATCTAGTTGCGGTTGAGCTCAATAAACTGCAAATTTGGTTAAATAAGCCGATCTATGTTGGCCAGGCAATTTTAGATTTAGCGAAGACTACAATATACGAATTTCACTATGGATATATAAAGTCAAATTTTGAAAATTGTTCAGTACACTACACGGACACAGACAGCCTGATTTATGAGTTTTTTCAAGATCCATATGAAGTTATAAAGCGAGGCTGCTATAAATACTTTGATACCTCTGATTATCCAAGCGATAATACTTTTGGAATTCCACAAGTTATTAAAAAAGTTTTAGGAATGATGACGGATGAAAATAACGGTGTTCCTATGACTGAGTATGTAGGTCTTAGATCGAAATTATATGCTACCAAAGTTTTAACGTCTTCAAATGATGTACTAAAGAAAATAAAGAAATTACAGAATGACGGGTATGATGAAGAAGAAATTAACTCCATCATATTAAACTTGGGAATAACAAAACAAATCGAAGGGAGTTAAATCCTCAGTTGTTAAAACCAATATTAATTTTGAAGATTATATTGAATGTCTCGATAGTTTTAAGCAAAAGTCGATTTCGCAAAATCTCATTCGGTCAGAGAACCATCAGGTACACTCTATCACCCAGCTTAAAATTGCCCTTTCACCATATGATGATAAGAGGTATCTCGTTCCTGGAACGGATGAAACGTTGCCGTGGGGACATTATAGCATTCTTAAGACAAGTTCAGAATTTACAACCGAAGCCACAGATGAAAGCGATGGTGAATTACTTAACTGAAAATACTAACATCTTTTTGATTATGATTTGATATCGTATAATAATTTAGAATTTAATTTTACAAGTGAACGCAAGTATTTTGACTTGGTTGTTCCTTCATTTAAATAATTGTACAAGTCGTTATATATCTAGTATATTGTCGGTAAGTTACATGTGTGAATTATCTAGACGAAAAACCTTTATGCAATGCATTCTTTATATAAAAAGAAACCGCAACGAAAGTGGAGATGGCTCAGCCCTAATGGAATAACGAAAAACGAAACTGATTACATGCTGACTACTAAGAAAAACATCGTTAGAGATGCAACAGTCCTAAACAGCTTTACAACAGGCAGTGATGAAGTGATCATAGGATGGTCAGAACAAATATCTACATTGACAACAATTCCGAAATGAAAAGAATGAACAACTTGACACGAATAAACTTACACAAAATAAAGTTTTATACAAAGAAATGCTAACCCAAACCTGCGAAAATAAAAATATAGATGAAATGAATGATACGCTGACAAGAGTTATAACAAAAGTAAGAAAAGATATTACATAAAAAGATAAAAAGAAAGAAAATTGTATATCAGAAGAAATAAAGAAACTGATGAAGAAAAGGCGGTACCTTGAGACAGAAGGAAAAAGAACATCAATTGAATATACGGAAGTAAATAAAACTATAAGAAAAACGATATAAGGAAATAAAAGAAAGAGCCAAGAAATAAAAATTGAGAGAGTTGTAGAAAATAACAGAAATATGAAATGTCTAAGGCGACTATTTAGATATGAAATAATTAAAATAAAGGATATGAACGGTATGGAGACTAACGTTGAAGGGGATATTATAAATATCACACAACTAGTCTATGCAGAATTATACCAAACAAAAAGGGAACCATCACGAGAAACCACGAAGAAACTCCAAACAAAAAATAAAGAACATAAACTCAGAGCTACAACCTTAAATAAGCAAAGCGGAAATAAAGAGAGGATTATAGATAATGAAAAATAATAAATCACCAAGAAAAGACGGAGTAACGGCAGATGTTCACAAATACGGTGGTAAAGCTGTAGTTAGTACCATACATATTCTCCTGAATAAAATACTAAAAGAAAAAATAAACCCAAACAACTGGAAAGATTCAATAACCATTATCAACCTATATCACTGCTCAATATAATTAATAACTAAAAAATTTGAAGGATATCAATCAAATGAACAAGCAGGCTTCAGAAAAGGTTTTAGTACAGTTAAACACCTATTAACTATGAAAATCCTAAAAGAACAAGCCACCAAATATAACATTCCACTATATATATTGCGTTTATAGACTTTGAAAAAGCTTTTGATAGCATTGAGCACTGGGTAGTAAAAGCATCTTTAATTAATAGCCGAATAGATTACAGATCCACTGACTTAATAGCCAATATATATCCAAAGCAACAAAATCAATCAAAATCAACGAAGGAACCAAGCCAAACCGCATAAGAAGGGGTGTGAGATATTGTGACACAATATCCCCTAAACTATTTAACCAGGCCCTAGAAGGATTTTTCAAAACATAGATTGGGAAGAAATAGGCATCAAAGTAAACGGACTTGAACCACCTAAGATATGCTGATGATATTCCCTTAATAAGAGATATATATACCTGGAAAAAATTATTGAACTAAAAAAGAAAACCAAATGGCTAAAATCACGAGACGATTAACATTGGCATTGGCAGCATTCGATAAATTAAGCTACATATTAAAAAATTAAAACTATCCTTAGTACCTCAAAACAAAAGTGTATAACCAATGTATTCTTCCTGTACTTACTTATGGATTCCAGACCTGGACACTTACAAAATCAAACATGGATAAGGTAAGAAAAGCCCAAAGATCAATGGAAAGATTAATGTTATATATAAGGCTAACAGATAGAAAAAGAAATGAGTTGATAAGAATTAAAACAAAAGTAAGGGATGTAAGAGGAGAAGTAACAAATTTAAAATGGAAATTTTCCGGTCATAATATCAAACAGAAAGACGATTGATTGAACATGTGTATTGTAACCTGGAGACCTTGGGAAAATAAAAGAAGTAGGAAAAACCCTCAAATAAGATGGGCCGATCATTTGAAGAGACATAAAGGAGCTAGATGGATAAACATGGCGACAGACAGAGAAGAATGGACGATATTGGGGGAGGCCTATATCTAAAGATGGATCGAAGAAGGCTAGATAGATGGAACATATGTTGTACAATATTATTGTGTGGAGTCAAAAAGCGCGTTTCTTGCAGACCTCTTTTTTTGAGGCATATGATTTTAACTTTGTGTTGATTTTTATTTTAGAACCTGTATGTTTAATGTTTAAAAAGTCACAAAAGTTTAAATGGGTAAGAATAAAATTAAACCAGATCAATTTATTTTATCACAACTAACCCCTAATACTAAGGTAAAGGTTAGAGGATTCATACTTTTATCTTAACAACTTGTTTGTTGGGGGGCAGCATTTCATAATAAAATAAAAAAAGTACAAATTATTCAAAACACATTTTTAAGTATTTTGTTAAATAAACCTCGATTGTGCGGAACAGATTCTTTGTATAGTGAGAGCGGCCTGATGGATTTAAATGAAATATATATTTTACAATTGCTTAATTATCAACACAAAAACAAAAATAATTTGATAGAAATAGAACACACATACAATACAAGACATAGAATGCAAATAAATGTAAAAACTATAAAAACTAAAACAGTAAGGGGTCAAACAACTATTGCTTTTCTTGGGCCACATGTATATCGTCTGATATCGGAAGAGGTTAGATCAATTAATAATAAAAGAAAATTTAAAAAAAGAGTTAAAATCTGGATACAATCCACACCTCGATCATTTTTAAAAAGATTATTAAAGGGATGCTTTGGGATTTAAAATTTTTTAATTGAAAAAGTGGGTGATATAAAAAGGGTATAATTTGCAACGAAGGTTCATATTGAATTTGATGGTTTTATTCTGCAAAATATTACCAATCTAATCTTATTCTTTATTAATATTGTTGTTATTGTATTTTAGGATTAATTTCTTAGTGTTGCTATTGTAATTCTAAAATTTGAAATTTATAAAAGAAAAATGCCACGCACAAGCTTCTCGAAGGCTTTAGTGGCTTCTCTTTGTTTATTTCTTATTTTAATATATTTGCTATGTAAAACTTTTCTTTATTGGAAATAAATATATAACATAACAAAACATAACTGCTTGTTTATTAAATTTCTACAAATGTACATGAAAAACGTAATGCATTATAATACTTATAGTAGGTTAGTGTGCGTGTGTGTGTTTATTTATTAATATCCTTTTGATTGCCTGCTAAACTACATTCCTATTTTCTCATTTATTTTTGTGAATCTAATAAAAACAATTTTTGAAATCTGTCCTGCAAAACAAACAAAAACATTTTGATCGACCTTTGCCCTTCTAAAAATGCATACAAGTTAGACATATCAATCCAATATAAAAAAAGAATTTCTCGAATCGGTTCAATAGATGTTGAGAAATTAGTGGAAAAAGGAAATACCCTTTTCATTGATCTAGATCTCCTTAAGAATTAGTACAAGTTAAGCCACACCAATGCAATATAAAAAGAATTTCTTGAATCGGTTTAGTAGGTGCTGAGAAAGTAGTCAAAAAACTATTAAGGCCATTTTGGGTGATCTATTGCTTCTTTAAATTTAATACAAGTTAAACATATTGTTACAAATTTAAGTTATTTAAAAATTTTATAATTGGAATTTATTTAGGTTTAGTGTAGTATTAGGTCGATTTATCTTAAGGTTGTATTCTTAGTCTAGGTTTTAGTTGCGTTGTCTGTGGCTTGCGGTCACGGTAGTGCGGGAACTTTCCGGACGTCGAAGGCTGCCGGAAAGTTCGAGAGAGATGGACGATCCTATATATAGGGCCGGGGTCGCGCACCAGTCAGTCAGTCACAGATGGTCGTGAGATATTAACACGAAGTTAATAGACCGATTATAGTGGTGAAATATTAGTAAGTTTAAGTGCGTGTTTTTGTACATAATTTGTGGAAATAAATTGACGTATCGTTCTCAACAATTGCGAGTTTTAATTTGTCGTTGTGAACCCGTAACAATTGGTGTCAGAAGTGAGATTAAAAGAAATAAATAGTGCAAAGACTATCCTTACACAGTACCACCGGCTAGGACAATTAAAAAGAAGAACAGTAAGTGATTTTGCCAGAATATTCGGAACTGAATAGTGCAAAAACTACCCTTACATATTACCACCGTATAGGACAATTGGACAGAAAAACAGTAAGTGATTTTTCTAGAATATTCGAAGAAGTTCGATATTGTTTTATTCAAAAACTAAAAGAGATATTTAAGAACCGACTTCGACATTAACTTTACAGTCCAAAAATTGATAATTAGAGAGATTTTCTAGAATATTCTATAACATTCTACGACGTTCTATTCAAAAACTAGAAGAGATATACAAATACCGACTTCGACATTAGATTAGTAATTTTAAAAGTAAGAATCAGAAATAATTTCTAGAACATTCCATCACTTTCTACGACGCTCTATTCGAAAACCAGAAGAAATATCCAAAAAGAGACTTCGACAAAAGCTTAGTAATTTCAAAAGTAAGAACTAAAAAGAATTTCTAGAAGATTCCATAACATTCTACGACGTTCTATTCAAAAACTAGAAGAGATATACAAATACCGATTTCGACATTAGTTTAGTTATTTCAAATGTAAGAATTAGAAAGAATTTCTAGAAGATTCCATAACATTCTACGACGTTCTATTCAAAAACTAGAAGAGATATACAAATACCGACTTCGATAGTAGCTTAGTTATTTTAAAAGTAAGAATTAGAAATTATTTCTAGAATATTCCATAACATTCTACGACGGTCTATTCGAGAACCAAAAGAGATAATCAAAAAGTGACTTCTACATTTGCCTAGTAGCAGAAAGAGTAGCATTTACCAGTATATTCCAGAACATTCCATTAGGTTCTATTTAAGAATTGGAAGAGATATTGAAAAACCGACTTCGACATTCGCTTTATAGCCCTAAAATAGACGTTTTAAGTGATTTATCAGGAAGTTGATGCTTACTAGACAAAGATCGGCCAAGATGGAAGATTTAACTAAAATGATGCAGGCTCTAGCAGCTCAAATAGCTCAAAACCAGGGCGATATGAAACACACCATGGATGACATGAAGCAGACCATAGAACAAAACCAGAACGATATGAGACAGACCATTGCACAAAACCAAAACGATATGAGACGGACATTTGAAGAAAGATTAGATGGTATGCAAGAAAACTTCGACCAAATAAAGAGCAACTCCGAACAGCTGAGAGGAGAATTTAAGGTAGCAACAGAAGGTCTTAAGGAAGAAATAACTCAAAGAATGCAGAATGTAGAAGAAAAGGTGCAAAACAAATTGCAGAATGTTGAAGAAAAAGTGGAGACCAAATTACAGAATGTTAGGGAAGAAGTTTTTCAAACCATGGAAGAAAAATTCCAGGACATGTCAAAGCAGTTTATACAGCTTCAGAAAGAACACAACAAAATAAAAACTCAGGGATATGTTGTGAATTCCAACCAAAACATTAAGCCTCCAAATTTTGATGGTACGTCTTCCTGGTCTACCTACAAACAACAATTTGAAGCTGCCGCCGCTGCAAATAGTTGGAACGATGACGAAAAAGCTAGAGCTTTGTTAGTAGCTCTACGAGAACCTGCTCTTGGACTTTTACGGTCTATTCCAGCGGAACAAAAACAGAGTTACAATGCTTTAGTGGCAGCTTTAGAAAGAAGATATGGAGATGAACATTTACGAAATTTGCATTGGTCAGAATTAAATATTCGCCAACAAAGAGCAGGGGAGTCATTACAAGAGTATGAAGCGGATATCAGGAGGCTGATGTACTTGGCTTACCCAGAAATGCCAGAAAATTACAGAGATCCCTTCACGGTAGATCACTTTATTAACGGCTTGCGAGACACGGACTTAGCAAAATTACTACGTCGAGAACGCTTCCATAACAGCAGTGAAGTGTTGATTCGAGCCCTTGAAATTGAATCATCAAATAATATGTCCAGGCCAAAAGTAAGAGGTCTTTCAATTCAGGAGGGAGAAGAAATGAGCACTGGAGATGAGGTCAACTTAAAAACGCTAAACCAACTGTTTCAATCACTGATAGAGAAGATTGATTCTTTGAAAGAAAGTAGATGATCCCCTCCAAATGTAAAGTGTTTCAGATGCGGACGTACAGGGCATATTCAACGCGATTGTCGTGTCCAAATGAGGTCTCGCTCACCATCTAGTGGGACAGAGTACCGAAGAAGAGATCAGAAAAAACTAAAACTAGTCAACGCAGAGGGGCGGGTGTTGGCTAATGGGAATTTAGCCCCCAAAATTTACTCTATCAAGAGCTTAAAACATACTGCTGACAGTCTTAACATCGACGAACTTATTAATGGAAGAAAAGTTAATATAACAGTAGACACTGGTGCTGCCATATCATTGCTTAAGTTCAAAATTGCAACGAGATATAAAATGCGACCAACAGAAAAGAAAATAACACTTAAGACTGTGACTGGAGAATCCGCCGACGTGTTGGGGCAGACAGACATAGACCTACAGCTGGGGAGGTTGAAGATTCGCCACTGGGTATTAGTTGCAGACATAGAAGACGAATTTATTTTGGGAATGGACCTGATAAGTAAACATGGATTTGCGTTTGATAATAAACTTAATACCCTAAGATTTGGGAACGAAGAGTTCATTTTGTCAAATAGTCACATCAATAAAGAACCAATTAAGGTGGTGGCAGTATGCACAACAAGACTAGTCGGTAACAGTGAGACCATAATTTTTGGGAGGCTGGAAAGTAAAACATCAAGCTGCGTCGGACTCATAAGCCAACAAAACACACCCAACACCTACTTCGTTGCAAAATCACTAGTTAAAACCGATAAAGACATCCCGATTAGAGTCGCCAATATTTTCCCAAATAGTGTCAAAATTAATAAGGGGGAGGTGGTAGCATTATTTGAACCAGTACAGAAAGTAACAAGATGTGAAGAGCCAACTTCCGAGGATACAAGCAAGTTACCAATGGAGGTACTTCAGCAATTTGTGTCAACTTGGCAACATCTCACTCCAGAAGAATTTAGTAAAGCGAGAGAGTTTATAGAAGAGCAAAGTAATATCTTCGAAACTAGGAGTAGTTCGGGACGCACAAACCTTATTCAACATG
Organism: Aspidapion aeneum; assembly: GCA_963576565.1. Taxonomy (NCBI): domain Eukaryota; kingdom Metazoa; phylum Arthropoda; class Insecta; order Coleoptera; family Brentidae; genus Aspidapion; species Aspidapion aeneum. The sequence goes on along the minus strand of OY755039.1, from coordinate 60,782,185 downwards.
CTATCAACACTGGCGATGCCCAACCGATAAGACAACCCCCAAGAAGACTACCAATGGCCAAACAAGAAGAAGTTCACAATCTCATTAATAAAATGCTCAGCGACGGTGTTATTGAAGAGTCATCAAGTCCTTGGTCATCTCCTGTGGTGTTGGTCACTAAAAAGGATGGAAGTACTAGGTTTTGTGTTGACTACAGGAAACTTAACGATGTGACCAAGAAAGATAGTTACCCATTTCCAAGAATAGACGACACATTAACAACGTTGGCAGGATCATATTGGTTTTCTACTCTTGTGTTCTACACCTGAAAAGTGGGTATTGGCAAGTAGGAATCTTTGAAAGAGATAAAGAGAAGACTGCATTCTCTGCTGGAAGTGGACTTTATCAGTTTAATGTGATGCCATTTGGCCTGTGCAATGCCCCAGCTACATTTGAAAGACTAATGGAAGTCGTTCTACGAGGCCTTACTTGGAAAACCTGCCTAGTCTATTTGGATGATGTCATAGTAATGGGGAAATCATTTCAAGAACATCTAGATAATTTACGAGAAGTATTCTCAAGAATCAGGAACGCAAATCTTAAATTAAACTCAAAGAAATGTTTTCTGTTCCAAGAAAAAGTTGAGTTCCTGGGTCACGTCGTTTCCCGAGAAGGCATCCATACCGACGAAAAGAAGCTACAAGCAATAAAAGAATGGCCTCAACCTCGTGACAAACATGAATTGAGAAGCTTTTTGGGTCTGTGTACATACTACAGACGATTTGTAGAAGGATTCGCCAAAATAGCGTCTCCGTTACATAGACTTATAGAAGATAAAGCTTCTTACAAATGGAATACCGAATGTGACCAGGCATTTAGAAGACTAAAAGCAGCATTATGTTCTAGTCCGATTCTTGCATATCCCATTCCAAAAGGAAAATTCATATTAGATACTGATGCGAGCAACGATGGCATAGGAGCAGTACTCTCCCAAGTACAAGATGGAGAAGAACGGGTCATCGAATTTTTCAGCAAGAAGCTATCCAATCCAGAGAGAAATTATTGTGTTACTAGAAAGGAGCTCCTAGCCATAGTTAAATCCGTAGATCACTTTCACAAATATCTCTACGGACAAGAGTTTCTGATTAGAACGGATCATGCTGCGTTACAGTGGCTCATGAAAATGAAACAACCTGAGGGGCAAGTCGCGAGATGGATAGAAAAGCTACAATAATACCATTATCAAATTAAGCACCGAGCAGGAAGGGTGCATAATAATGCAGATGCATTGTTCAGAAGACCTTGCCCCGAGGATTGTAAACATTGCAGGAAAATTGACCAGAAAAAAGGAATTACCTACGTGCGCCAGTTAAAGTTAGAACCAGATGAAGAATTGATGTCGGCTTCGATTAGAACCACACAACTTAACGACAAAGATGTAGGACCTATCTTGCGATTGAAAGAAGAGAACAAGCCACGACCATCATGGCAAGATATCGCAAACCAAGGGGTGATATTCAAATCACTGTGGGCACAATGGGATTCACTGATAGTAAAGGAAAACATCCTTAAACGTGCCTGGAAAAGTGCCGATGGCCTTACTGTGATTAATCAAGTAGTGGTTCCTAGGAGCATGGTAGACAATATAATGGCCGAATGCCATGGTGGAAAATCAGGCGCGCACCTAGGCATAAATAAAACCATGGACAAAATTCGAAACCGATTTTATTGGGTCAATTACTTTCAAGATGTGAAAAACTGGTGCCGCCGATGTTCGACTTGTGCAGCCAGCCAAGGTCCCAAAACAAGGTCCAGAGGTCAAATGAAACAATATAACGTAGGTCTGCCATTCGAACGCATTGCTATTGATGTGGCCGGACCATTTCCAGAAACTAAAAAGGGCAACAAATACATCCTTGTTGTCATGGATTATTTTAGCAAATGGCCAGAAGTTTTTGCTTTGCCTAACCAAGAGGCCGCTACAGTTGCAGAAGTTCTGGTAAATTATGTTTTCAGCCGATTTGGCATTCCTTTGGAACTACATTCAGATCAAGGAAGAAACTTTGAATCAAAGCTTTTCCAGAATCTCTGTGACCTTTTAGGAATACATAAAACACGGACTACTGCTTTGCATCCGCAGTCAGATGGCATGGTTGAAAGATTTAATAAAACAATAGAGGAACATCTTTGCAAAGTTGTTGATGAGCACCAAACAGATTGGGACCAATATATTCCATTGTTTTTGATGGCCTATAGAACTGCCATTCACAATACGACAGGAGCTACTCCATCTAGTATCCTGTTTGGTAGAGAACTGCGTTTACCATGTGATATCATGTTTGGTTCACCTGAAGAAGCACACTTAGAGGTTAATGACTATGTCGAACGTTTAAGGCAAAAGCTGCACGATATCCATGAAGTGGTTAGAGAGCGAATAGAAATAGCCAGTGACCGCATGAAAGCAAGATATGACCTGAAAGCAAACTCTTCAGGGTTCAAAGAGAATGATCAAGTCTGGCTATACAATCCTCAACGCAAGAAAGGAAGATCACCTAAGTTGACACCACCATGGGAAGGGCCTTATAAAGTTGTTAAGAGAATTAATGATGTAGTCTACCGAATCCAGAGAAGCCCGAAGTCCAAGATGAAAGTTGTTCATCTAGACAGACTAAAACCTTACCTGGGAAATGTTGATCGAGACGATCAAACCTGAAGAGGAGGATAGTGTTACAAATTTAAGTTATTTAAAAATTTTATAATTGGAATTTATTTAGGTTTAGTGTAGTATTAGGTCGATTTATCTTAAGGTTGTATTCTTAGTCTAGGTTTTAGTTGCGTTGTCTGTGGCTTGCGGTCACGGTAGTGCGGGAACTTTCCGGACGTCGAAGGCTGCCGGAAAGTTCGAGAGAGATGGACGATCCTATATATAGGGCCGGGGTCGCGCACCAGTCAGTCAGTCACAGATGGTCGTGAGATATTAACACGAAGTTAATAGACCGATTATAGTGGTGAAATATAAGTAAGTTTAAGTGCGTGTTTTTGTACATAATTTGTGGAAATAAATTGACGTATCGTTCTCAACAATTGCGAGTTTTAATTTGTCGTTGTGAACCCGTAACAATATCAATATAATACAAAAAGAATTTCTCGAATCGGTTCATTAGGTGCTGAGAAATTAGTGAAAAACTATTAAGGACCAAATGAGATTTGCGCAATACACCGAAATGCGTCTGTCTTGGAAACTGTCAATGCAAAACATGCGCACATAGCGTAAAAAGTAGCTTTGCTACCCCCAGCTGATAGCGATCTTTCATTATATGCCCTTATTATTATTTTATTTTTTATGACTTTTGATACTTATTAAGCAAGGGCTTTGTTTGTGGGTTTTTTTCCAATAGATACTAAAATTAATAATTATTTTGATGCGGTTTTAGTTGTTCTGAAATATTAACATTCAATACGTTTTTGCAATATTCTTGACCATCATTGCGACCATTTTTATAAAATAAAAAATTAAATTTTTTTTTCAAATATTACGACAATTGCACACCATATAAATAACCAACTGCATTACGTATTGCATCATATTACTTTTCCTCCTTGCTAAGTAGATAAAACAAAAACATGTGAGGGGTCATAAGGTTATCATTTAACTACATAAACAGTGCAAAGGGATACATATAGGAAAATGCACATCGAAAAATTTAAAGAAATATTTTTAAAAATGATTTTATTTTTAACAAACAGGGATTAATCAACTTTTTTGTATTAAAACATATCAGGATAAGCTAGTGCAGTCTTTTTTTGACTATTCTGTCAATTTTACACCTTGTTAGGTAACACAATAGGTATACATTTCATATAGGTCCCCAACTTGAACTACAGCCACGGGTTACGTAGCAGAATAGGTGACACAGTACACACACATCACTATTATATCTTGCATTGGTCACGTGTTTACACCATAAACAACTTTCGCCTTATATCTTTTTAACCAACACTTCGTTCATTCGTTCAGCCAGAGCTATAACAGTTAGTAAGATCCTTGCACACACTATTTCTCTTTCTCTCTCTCTCTCTTTCTCCCTCTATCTTTCTCTCTCTCTCTCTCTTCAGCACTCTTTCTCTCTCTTACTCTCTCTCTCTTACTCTCTCTCTCTCTTACTCTCTCTCTCTCTCTCTCTCTCTTACTTAAACGTTTTCGAACATCATTCATGAATATTGCTCCAGACTAAGGTCTTTTTGGTTTACATACAAATATTAACTGATATCGACCGTAGACTTAGGACACCCATTTTGTAAACGAAGCCATTAAAAATTTCCAAATGCCAGCTTATTATTGCAATTGACTGATTGACACATGACAGATTGACACATGACAGATTGACATATGACAGATTGACCAATGATATTTGACAGATCACCTCAAACTTATTAAATACGTTTTGACAGTTGTGACATACAGACGTGTGACCTTGAAGGTGCCGAACTTTAACCTTAGCGTTTTCTTATGGGAATTTACATGGGAAAATAGGCTGAACTCTTGCTGCCTATCTACTCCTAGGTTTTGGGAAATCGAACATTTGCCTAAAAAACAAATCTTATCAAAGGAAGAAAAACAAGCAGAATCAATTTTTACTGCGAGTGTAGTTCGGCAACCGAGCGGTAGATTCATGGTAGATCTTTCGTTAAAAGATAAAATAAAGCTTATCGTAGATTTTTACTTCTAGAAAATAGATTAATCAAAAATCCTGATCTGTACACTGCCTATTCAAGTTTTATGCAAGACTATATCGATTCTAATCATATGAGTTTAGTTTTATCTAGTCAACCAAAAGTCGACGTATCATGTTTTTTAGCACATCATTGCGTACTAAAGCCGGAAAGCTTAAGTTCAAAATTAAGGGTAGTCTGGGATTGTTCGGCAGTCACCCCAAAAAATATTAGTCTCAATGACACGTTGTTATCTGGAACGAAACTTCAAAAGGATATTGCTTCTTTACTCCTTACGTTTCGTCTTAATCCTATTGCCTACATTGCTGATATCAAACAGATGTTCCGTCAAGTCCTTATCAATCCTTATCACCGTCCTTATCAAAGGATATTGTGGAGCTTTTCTCCACAGGACCCACTTTCAGTGTGGGAACTTTCTACTGTCACTTTTGGCATGACATGCTCACCTTTTCTAGCCATGCGTACATTAAATGAGCTGGCAGAGAGAGAAAAGGAACGTTTTCCTATGGCTAGTACTGTTCTAAAAACGTCAATCTATATCGACGATATCTTGGGAACTAGCCCTTCGCTTTCTGAAGCTCTTTCCCTTCAAACAGAACTCAATGATTTGTTAAAGTCGGGAGGATTTGAACTTAAAAAATGGGCAAGCAATTGTCCTGAGTTATTGGCAACATTGCCAGAGTCCGATCGTCAAATGCCTCTCTCTTTCGACAAGGAGGAACCCCACTTTAGGACTTCAATGGCATCCAAAAAACGACATTTTTTCTTATCAATGCCGAATGAAGGAAAAACCCCCAACCAAACGTTCTATTTTATCTATCATAGGAACAATCTTCGATCCCTTAGGTTTTCTTTGTCCCTTGTTGCTACAAGCAAAATTTATTTTGCAACAGTTGTGGTTATCGAAAATAGGCTGGGACGAAGAACCAGATTCTTCTATCATCGACTCTTGGAACAAACTTCGTTCTGAATTCCCGCTTCTTTCCAATTTTCAATTACCCCGACAAATCAAACTGTCTAAAACCAATACCTGTCAAATCATCGGCTTCTGTGGCGCTTCAATTCGAGGTTACACAGGCGTCGTATATTTTCGTGTAGAAGAGGAAAACAATGTATCTGTTTCTCTCATATCTGCATAATCTAGGGTCGCGCCTATAAAGTCACAAAATTTGGCTAGGCTAGAACTCCTAGGCGCATTTCTTTTACGCGAATTAATTGACTTCGTTTTATCTAGCTATGAAGGAAAAATAACTTTTACAAATATCGTTACTTTTTGCGATTCGCAAGTCGTATTGCACTGGCTTTCATCCTCTCCTAATCGCTGGCAAACCTTTGTTGGAAATCGAGTCAGTAGAATCCAAGAAACCATTCCCTCAAACTCGTGGCGCTACATTCCTTCTGCTTTAAATGCAGCCGATATTGCGTCACGAGGGGCCACCCCTTCACAGCTCATGTCACATGACATGTGGTGGAATGCACCGTCGTTTTTGTGGTCTTCCGAAAACGAATGGCCCGATTTTCATAAATCAAAAATGCCGATTGATTTCGGAGATATTAATCTGGAGGAAAAGCCAAAGGGCTGTTGCAATGCGATAATTGACGTTAACTTCTTAAATCAGCTTCTTATCAAATATTCATCTATATCAAAAATTCAACGTATCATTTGTTATGTCCTTCGAATAGTTAACCTTTTTCAGAACCATTCCTATCAAAAACCCACTAAGCCGCCTGACCAAAAAGTTATTTTTGAGAATATTGTTTTTCCTACCACCGGTGAGATGCAAAGTGCGTTATACCTTCTTATCAAACGCGTTATCTAAGGATAAACCAATACCGAAACCTTTCCGAAAACTTTCACCTTTTCTTGATGAAAATAATATCATTAGAGTCGGTGGCAGATTACAAAAATCTGACCTTTTGTCTTATTCTGCAAAACACCCCGTCTTATTTTCGAGTAACCATCGTTTAACTACTCTTCTTATCGAGTCCACTCATCGACAATACCTTCATCCTGGGTTTAAAACATTACATAATCTGCTTTTACAGCAATTTTGGATATTATCTGCCAGACGGGCAATTCAAAGAAACATATCCCAGTGTTTGCAATGTTTTAGAATCAACCCTAAACCCTATAGACCGCCCATAATGAGTTCACTTCCCGCTCATCGAATCAATCAACTTAAACCTTTTTCGAGTGTAGCTATCGACTTTTGTGGACCTTTCTTTGTGATTCCTCATCGTTACCGTGGTTGTAAAGCTTTCAAATCGTATGTCTGTGTGTTTGTCTGTACGGCCACACATTGCGTGCATTTGGAATTAACCATGGACCTGTCCACCGAAGGGTGCCTAGGTGCATTCCATCGATTCATTTCCAGACGTGGAAGCGTGACGCAATGCTGGTCAGATCAAGGCAGTAATTTTATAGGGTTTCGTAACCAATTACTTGATTACGCAAGAAGTGCGGCCACCAGACTTTCTATTCGTTGGCATCTTGGACCTCCTCTCAGTCCACATATCAATGGCCTGGCAGAAGCTGGCGTCAAAAGATTTAAAACTCACTTTGTTCGAGTAGTCGGCGACCAGAAGTTGTCCATCAGGGAAATGTCCACCCTTACATGTCGCATAGAAGCCGTACTTAATAGTCGCCCTTTATCTCCTGCCTCTTCAGACCCACACGATCTTCAACCTCTTACCCCTGGGCATTTTTTGACCCTTGAACCCCTTAATTCAGAAATTCCGGAGTCAGATTTGTCCGAGGTTCCCCTAAATCGGCTCTCGAGATGGCAACTAATCCAAAAACTACATAATGATTTTTGGAAACGGTATTCTATAGAGTATTTGCATACGCTACAACAGCGACACAAGTGGGCTGATTCGTCTCCAAATATCAAATTAAATGATTTGGTTATCATAACAAGTGATCACAGCCAATCACCTTTGAAATGGCCGGTCGGTCGGGTCATCGAACTGCATCCCGGCGGAGACGGTCAGGTGCGTGTTGCGACGGTACAAACGGTTACCGGTGTTTACAAGCGGCCAGTTACAAAACTGTGCCTCTTGCCGAATTAAAAGTAATTTTAATTTTTTCTACCTATTGAAATCAATTATTACAATAGGTAATTCTTTATTATTATTTTTTTAAATTTTGTTTGTTTGTTTTGACATTTTCGGGTTTTCGTTATCTCTAAATAAACTTACGCTACTTATCTGTTTTTCATTCATTTATATTTATCGGTCGATCATTTTTTTTAAATCTATATCTGTCCGGCTGATATTCTAAAATTGTGTGTTTTGGAGGGCAGTTATGTTAGCTCTCGCTAAATTTCGCGGTGTTTGTAAATTTTAAAACCACACAATTGAATGACGGACAGAGTGCATTTTCGCGCATTTTGGACATGCGCACCAAGAATCAGTGGGATCCTTTTTCGACCGCCTCGAGAAATGGCGTGTTAATTTACTTTCTCCAACTATTTCAAATTTCTACACTTGAAAGTGCTCGATTTTGGTGTACTGAAGCATAGAATAGAAACTTCAGCCCTTTAGCTACGTGGTGACATCATTAGATCCAGACAGAGGCCTCTTGGAACGTGGAGAAATTGGCTACAAACTGGTGAGTGCTTTGTCTCTGATTTCCGTTGTGTGGTACCCACAATTAACCTATGGACCTTTTAATTATTTCGTAATTTCATATCAATATATTTATGTTTGTTCGCGCTTTCATTAATTAAAATATATACAGTCTGGGGCTCCCTGGTGGTCCAGATAGGAGAGTTGTCTGGAATTTAACGGTGTCAGATGTGGACTGTAATTTTAAGGGAATAAGGTCATAGGCTAAGCTGGTACAAGGGATTCTGAAATGGTCTAGTTTACCTTCTAGGTTAGTGTAGCAATAAACAAATGTATGTAAGGTAAAAATAATGCATTTTCACTTACCATTTTTGTACAGGAAGTGGAACTCATGGGAGGACGCGCTGTTAAACCGTGTTTTTTTGCACCCCACATGAATGTGGTAGGAGAGTCGCTAACACGCGTGTATTATCGTTCGAAGGCGAAACGGTTCTCCTACCACATTCATGTGGGGTGCAAAAAAACACGGTTTAACAGCGCGTCCTCCCATGAGTTCCACTTCCTGTACAAAAATGGTAAGTGAAAATGCATTATTTTTACCTTACATACATTTGTTTATTGCTACACTAACCTAGAAGGTAAACTAGACCATTTCAGAATCCCTTGTACCAGCTTAGCCTATGACCTTATTCCCTTAAAATTACAGTCCACATCTGACACCGTTAAATTCCAGACAACTCTCCTATCTGGACCACCAGGGAGCCCCATTTTTGATCCTTAGCGACCCGGATTTCTGGAATCGTTTTTTTGCCTTTTTAGGTTAGTTTTTTTTACTGGTTTCAAATGCAAGAAAAACCCTTGTTTTTCCTAAATGCCTTTTTTACTGGTTTCAAATGCAAGAAAAACCCTTGTTTTTCTTACATGCCTACTTTAGAAAACCCCTAGGTTTCTAAAATACATTTTGCGATTTTTTTTTGTGTAAAAACAAATGCAAGAAAAACCCTTGTTTTTCTTACATGCCTACTTTAGAAAACCCCTAGGTTTCTAAAATACATTTTGCGATTTTTTTTTGTGTAAAAACAAATGCAAGAAAAACCCTTGTTTTTCTTACATGCCTACTTTAGAAAACCCCTAGGTTTCTAAAATACATTTTGCGATTTTTTTTGTGTAAAAATTAAATATTTTTAACAATAAATTTAGCCTTTTCATGCGAAAAACCAAACACAGATAAAATCTGTAAACTACTATGCTTTTTTTTTGTTTCGAATAAATCAAGTTTTTTCGTTTCTTTTTTGTAAAAAAAAAAAACCGTATGGAATTTGGGTGTTTTTTTGTTTGTCACTGGAAATAGTTTAAAATAGTGTCTGCAAAGTGCTATTATTTTAGCCGTTGTGCCTTCACATTTGTGGATTGCTATAATTATATCCAATTTGCTCGAAAAAAAATCTCCAAATTGCCATATTCATTTTTGCTTATTGCAAATTGCTATGACTATATCCGATTGCGGATGCTTTACTATATTCGTTTTTGCGTAAAAATTGCTATGAATATATCTATTTCTAATTTACTATTATAATATCTGTCTGCAAATGGCTATGATTGTATCCATTTTTTGCGTGCATAATAAATTTTGAAGGAAATTTAATTCTTAACTTGAGAATTTGTTTTCGTGTAAAGGCAGATAAATAGTTTTACCAAATTAAATGCTTTTGATTTGTAGGTATTTATTTTTAAAAGTAGGTACCTACTTATTTGAATTCGCGAGGCGAAGATAAAAAAACTTATACACAAGTTTTTTTGTTATCATTAGTTTGCATCGGGTATTTTCTTTACTTTTGTGCGCTTATAGTTTGATTATTGTAATTAAACGTAGGACATTAACATTTATACAGGGTGTCCAAATTTTGATTTTTTTTTCAGTTTACCTAATTTTTGTCAATTATTTTTTGGATTTTTTTTTAAATCATGTCTAGTTCGGATAAAATTTTAAAGGCTAAAGCCTTGCGCTATAGTGCGATTTCACAGCTAAATTTGATCATTGAATCCGCGACCCTCGCAAAAAATGACCCTGCCTATCACAGCGGCTTTAAAGTCAAATTTCGGACATTGTCAAAAATCAAAAAAGATTTTGAAAAGCACCATAATACTTTGTTGACGTTGGTAGCCTCTGATGAGGATCGCTTAGTAGTAGAAAACAAAGTGGCTATGGACTTTTGCAAACGCTGTGACGAGATTTCCACTATATTTTACGAACTTTTCGAACTACCCTTTGAAGATGGAGGGCTTTTGAGCAGTACGATAAATCCCATGGGCAGTCCCTGTGCCTCCACAGACCAGCATGGTTTACTGCCTAGGATAAAAATACCTCTTTTTCAAGGGGAATTTAAGGAGTTTCCAACCTTTTTGCAAGCCTTTAATGCTACCGTGCACAATAATAGGTCGCTGGGAAACTTTGAAAAATTCAATTTGCTTTTTTCTAATTTAAAGGGCCCTGCCCTGGATGTCATTTCTGACATTCCTATACTTGCTGAAAATTATTTAAATGCCTACCACACCTTGGTGGATAGGTATACAAATAAACGATTACAAGCTTACCTTCACTGGAAGGCAATTGAAGGCTTCTCTCCTCTTACTAAAGAGAATGCTACGAATTTGAGGAATTTGCTTGATTGTTTTTCGAAAAACTTAAGTGCTTTAAAAGTCATGGGTTTTAAAACGGAGTTTTGGGATTATATTATGGCACAAATGCTCTTGGATAGGTTGGACCCAACCACGCGCAAGGCATTTGAGCAAAATTATTGCTCCAATGAGATCCCCTCTTATGATAAAATTCGTGCTTTTGTTTCTAGCCATTGCATTGCGTTGGAACAAATACAACAAACTCAAGATTACTTAAAAAATAAAGATTTGTCAATTTCAAGTCAGAAAAATCAAGCAAAGTTTCAAAATCGATCTGCTTTGTTTGCTAATACTCAGAGAGCCTCCAAAAATGCCTCCCAGTCTCCAAATGGCCAAAGTGGCTTAAATAATACTCCAAACCCTCAAAATTTTTGTTTTCTCTGTAAAAGTGGCGATCATATAATATACAGATGTCCTAATTTTTTGGCGAAAACTCCCCAGCAACGTTTTGAGATTGTTAAACAACATAAAGCGTGTGTCAACTGTTTGGCCTCAAAGCATAATTTACCCCAGCAATGCAAATCAGAAAAAAGATGTTTACATTGTGGCCAATTTCATCACAGTCTCTTACATTTTTTTCCTATTAATTCTACACCTAGTTCTGCGAGTAGCCCCTCTACTTCTGCAGTGCAAACCCCGAGGAGCCCCGTGGCTACCGAATTTAATAGAAGCACTAACACCATTGTTACTGGTATGTCTTTAAATGATCGCGAAGTACTTCTCTGTACCGCTTTAATACAAATACAGGATGTTTTTCAAAATTGGCACACAGTGCGCGCCATCTGTGACTCTGGTGCTCAATCTTCATTTATATCTAAGTCATGTGCTGATAGTTTGGGCCTTCCTAAATTTAATATCGCCATGACTCTACAAAGCTTAGATCGAATGACAACTTCGGCAAAATCTGGAATTAATTGCAATATATCCTCTTTGCGTGATAATAATTTTGTTTTTAATTTTGATGCGATAATACTCGATAAAATTTGTAGTGATTTACCTCATTCCTCATTTTCGATTAAAAGTTTTCCTTTTCTCGCCAACTTAGCACTAGCTGACCCAGGCTTTAATAAAAGCGATAAAATTGATTTATTGTTGGGCGGCGATGTGTACCCTTACATTTTGCTAGATGGTCGTTTGTCTACGGGACCCAACAACCCCGTCTGCATTAATACTATTTTTGGTTGGGGAATAATGGGCAATCTTTCACTTTCACCTTCAACTACAAATCAAATTAAAACATTTTTTACTACGTCAATGAACGATTCTTTTGTCAATTTAGATAAAAATCTACAACGATTTTGGCAAATAGATGACATACCTAATGTCAAGGCCATTGACCCCGAAGATGAGTTTTGCGAAAATTATTTTTTGAAAACTACCTCAAAAAATGAGGAGGGGAGATATATTGTATCTTTACCATTTAAAGTTACTGCTCCAGATTTTGGCGACACTCGATCCATTGCCGTACGTCGTTTTTTCTCCCTTGAGAAGAAATTGCTACAAAACCCTGATTTTTATGCTGCCTACAGCTCTGTTTTACAAGATTATTTAGATAATAATCATATGCAACCGGTTTCTGCACCTTTGCCGACCGAAATTTCAAATCATTTTTATATTGCACACCATGCGGTGTTTAAAAAAGATTCTACTAGCACCCCCCTGAGGGTGGTTTTTGATGCGAGCATGCACGCCCCTGGCAAAATCTCGCTCAACAACGCTGTTTATACTGGGCCCCCTTTACAAAGGGACTTACAAAAAATTTTATTACTTTATCGTTTGCATAAATTTTGCTTTTGTTGCGACATCCGTCAAATGTACAGGATGATTTTAGTTGACCCTAGTCAAACTAATTTTCAAAGAATAGTTTGGAGGTTTGATCCTAACCAGCCTATTCAAGACTTCGAAATAAATAGAGTTTTATTCGGGGTCTCTTGTAGCCCCTTTTTGGCTATCAGAACTTTGCTGCAACTTGCTAGAGAGCATGAGGACCTTCCTCTTGCCTCAAAAATCATTGAGGAGGCAGTTTTTGTCGATGATGTGATTTCGGGAAGTGATGACTTTTTTAAGGCCACTGTGATGAAAAATCAATTAATCGAGCTACTTAGCCGAGGTGGATTCGAATTGCGTAAATGGGCGAGCAATTGTCCCGAGTTACTATCCGATCTTCCTGAGTCACACATTTCGATGAAGGCTCTTTCTCTCGATTTAGATGCTGAAAATTCAACTTTGAAAATTCTCGGTTTAAATTGGAACCCTCATACTGATGAATTTTTTTATACTTTCGACTGTTCTCTCCAAACATGCACTAAAAGAACAATTTTAAGTAATTTGGCCCGCATTTACGACCCTCTGTCTTTTTTGGCGCCAATAGTTTTAATTTTAAAATTAATTGTTCAATACTGCTGGGCAGAAGACTTAAACTGGGACGACCCTGTCAGTCCGGAAATTGTTTTTAAATGGGAAAAATTTAAAAATGAATTAAAGTTTTTGCATTCTGTTAAAATTCCTCGTCAAATAATTTTGCCTAATGCTAGTCAAATCCAGCTAGTAGGATTTTGCGATAGTTCAGAACGGGCCTATTGTGCTGTCGCTTATATTCGAATTTTTTATTCTGATGGAAACATTAAAGTTTTTTTTGTTTGTAGTAAATCTAGAGTCGCACCGTTGCGTCGTAAACTAACTTTACCAAGACTAGAGCTTTTAGGAGCTGTTTTGTTGGCTAAATTAATGGATTTTTTACTAGAAACGTTCTCGGAAAAAATTAAATTTGATAAAATTCTTGCTTTTACTGATAGCACAGTGACCTTATCTTGGATTCAGGGATCTCCTCACAAATTTAAAACATTTGTTTCGAATAGAACTGCCTATATACAAGGAAGAATTAGCCCTGAGTTTTGGCATTATGTTCCTACTGAACAAAATCCTGCTGACTGCGGTACTAGGGAAATGTATCCCTCTGATTTACAAAGATTTTATTTTTGGTTAGAAGGGCCTTCTTTTCTAAACCAACCTACAAATACTTGGGATTTTATGACAGTTACTTACGATGGGAATGCAGTTTTGGAAGAACAGCGAAAAAATATTTTTAACGTTTTTACTTGCGAACAAACAGTTGAATATTATGTAAACAACTTGTTTGAAAAATACAGTTCTCTTTTTAAAATTAAGAGAATAGTTGCTTACTTTTTGCGAGGGTTACAAAAGTTTAAAAATCCCTCATACAATTTTGCTACTGATTACCTTACAAATCAGGATTACTACAAAAGCTTACTTTTTATTTCGAAATGCGTACAATCTTTTTCTTTCCAAAAAGAAATTGAATTACTAAAAGATAAGAAACAGCTTCCAAAAGCTTTTCAAAAATTATGTCCATTTTTGCATAATGAAAGCTACGATTTGCTTCGTGTTGGAGGCCGTTTATGCCATTCAAATTTATCATACGATAAAAAATTTCCAATTCTTTTGCCTTCTAGTGCAAAATTCACTGAATTACTGATTTTAGATTTGCATCGCAGCAATCTTCATTGTGGTATACAGACCACAACTTTTTTACTAATGCAAAACTTCTGGGTATTGTCTGCTAAAAAGGTAGTGAGAAAAGTTTTAAGTTCTTGCCATACTTGCTGGAAAACTAAACCTAACTCCCTTCAACCCCCTATGGGTAACCTACCGAAATTTAGAGTTTCCGAAGCAAAGGTGTTCGAAAATGTAGGTATAGATTTTTGTGGTCCGTTCACGATTACTCTTGGTCGGACCAGAGGTGCAAAAACCATGAAAGCATATGTCTGTTTATTTATCTGTTGCGCTGTTAAAGCCGTGCATTTAGAGTTAGTCTCTGATATGACATCAGAAGCCTTTCTGGCTGCTCTGCGCCGCTTCATAGCTAGAAGAGGACTATGCTCAAAGATCTCTTCAGACTGCGGGACCAACTTCGTGGCCTCTGAAAAATACTTGCGACAAATTTTTTCTGATTGCGTGAAGGGGGAAGGTATAGTTTGGTCTTTTAACCCACCTGCTGCTCCCCACATGGGAGGCATTTGGGAATCAAACATTAAATCTTTAAAGACTCATCTTCACAGGGTAGTTGGAAATCAAATACTCACCTATGAGGAATTAAATACGGTTTTAACCCAAGTTGAAGCCATAATGAACTCACGTCCTTTATGTGCCTTAAGCACCGATCCTACTGATCTGGCGGTCTTGACTCCTAATAATTTTTTAAATTTGAGGCCTCCAGGTACAATACCCGATCCAAACTACTGCGATATTGCGTTAAACAGGCTGTCCAGGTGGCAACTGTTGCAAAGAATGCACCGCGATTTTTGGATTCGCTGGCATCGCGAATATTTGCACACTTTGCAACAGCGAGCCAAATGGCACCAACCTCTTGCTTCCATTGATATTGGTACTATGGTACTGATCAAAGATGAAAATTCCACTCCATTGGATTGGCCCCTAGGCCGCATTGAAGACCTTATTAAAGGTTCTGATAATGTTCCACGGGTTGCTATTGTAAAGACTACTAAAGGTACCTACAAACGGCCTTTGGTAAAACTATGCGCCCTGCCTACAAATTAAACTCTCTGAAATGCCCCTGGGCATTCTCAGGGGGGTGGGAAATGGTTCGTCCCGCCTTCCTTTTTGTAAATATGTTCTTTTTACTATAATTTACCAAATTGGTTCGAATTAGGCTATTTGGTGATTTACTAGAGCATTTTCTATTTTTTGTTTATTTAGTATTAATTAACTAATTAAGTACTTAAAATTACTGGGTTATTTGCATTTGAAACTCCCGCGGTTTTAAAGGCAAATATTACAATTTGCTATAATCAATTTACTTTACATAAAATGCATTTTGAATTACTAAGGTTCCTAGTTCCTTTAATATGGACCTTCGTAATCTCATTCCCTCCTACTTATTCCCTTTTCTCCTACGCCTATGGATTAACGACGCCACTGGGCGACATGTGGGAGAATGAACGCAGCAGCGATACCTGCTGCCGGACCAGAGAGAACCGTTTCGCCTTCGAACGATAATACACGCGTGTTAGCGACTCTCCTACCACATTCATGTGGGGTGCAAAAAACACGGTTTAACAGCGCGTCCTCCCATGAGTTCCACTTCCTGTACAAAAATGGTAAGTGAAAATGCATTTTATGTAAAGTAAATTGATTATAGCAAATTGTAATATTTGCCTTTAAAACCGCGGGAGTTTCAAATGCAAATAACCCAGTAATTTTAAGTACTTAATTAGTTAATTAATACTAAATAAACAAAAAATAGAAAATGCTCTAGTAAATCACCAAATAGCCTAATTCGAACCAATTTGGTAAATTATAGTAAAAAGAACATATTTACAAAAAGGAAGGCGGGACGAACCACAGTCCATTGCATTTATCGTTTTTCTTACTGCGGGCATAACAGCCATGAAAACAGGAGTTTGTAAATATCTCAGAAACTAAAGATCTTACGGAATTAACACAAATTATTGAACAAAATCTATTCCGAAAACCGTATATTGATATAAGGTATTTAAAAATGTTGTAGGTCTTACAAGGGTTGTCTTTTAAGTTTTGCATATACCGCTACCGGCGGTTCTATGGAGGGGGTACTGGGGGTAATTGCCCCCCCCCCCCCAGAGCCCGAAAAAATATATTAGTTATAAAGGCTGGTAGCTGCTACAGATTAATTAAAGGCTAAAAAAACATTTTTGTTGGCTTTATTAGATTCCCGGTAATAAGCGCATAGAAAAAAAATGTAGGAGAAATATGTGCAAAGGAAAAAAGCGCATACGAAAAAAATCGCACCCGAAAAAAAACGCACAGAGGAAAACCTTACAATAATAACACCGGACTTATATAAAAATAACATTTTTACAATATACTAGATAAGACCAGAGACCCTTTATGTATAATATATTTTTAAAAAATTCTTTAAAATATGTCATACATACAGGGTCTCCAGATATGACTAACCTCAATTAAAAAAAAATCACAGGCAATTTGTCCACTGCGCACAACTACTTTATAAATCCACGTTTACATCATCATTCATGATTTTTTTGCAATTTTTTGCAATTTTTAGAGTTTTGCGCAATTTATTTTGTGTGCGCGAATTGCAACGTTTTTTTATTTAATTTTCTCGAAGTTTTATGGTGCACAGTCAAGACGAACCCCGCATTCGAATTCAGCGTACCGAAGAACTTATAAAGATAGGTCTGATCAAAGGTACAGACCACTTTTTTATTTTGTGTGCCGGTGCAAGCTTTTATAAATTTTCAAAATTTTAAGTTTCTTAAAACACAAATATGTTCAATTTTTTTTTCAAATTTTAAAATTTTATGAAAGTTTTATTATAAATACTGTCGTATTTTTTGTGACGAAGTCTAGTAACCTAACCTGTTAGTTTCAACTCGGTGGCTAGGAGCTTAACTTTATTTCATTGTTACTATTCGGTGTGGGTTTTTTGACGTGTGCGCTTTTTTCCTATGAGGATCTTTTTTGTGTGCTTTTGTCATTTTTTGTGTGCTCTAATTTACAGTCACCGCTTGACCATTACCCTCCCACCCCGCCCTCCCCCGTCAGAATTTGGCTCCAGAACCGCCCTTGTATACCGCGGGAACAAAACAGTAGATAACTTTTATTTACTTTTTTTTTACTTTATTGTTTCTCAAAGTATTCTCAACAAAAATTAAAGGACTTTTGCATGCGCTCATACTAGTTGTCAAAGCTGTAATTCCACTCGTTTGTTGTTACTGTCAAAATTGCATTCTTGAAGACGTCGATTGCTTCCTCTGGCGATTGAAATCTTTGACCACGCAGTCCATTCTTGATTTTCGGAAAAGTATAGAAATCGTTGGGACTTGGTGGGAACTGTATATGGAGAATGATTCAACAATTCGTCGTGTTGTTTCGTTAAAAATTCAATGTTTTTGTTGTGCTCTGTGTGAATTTGCGTTGTCTTTGTGAAGGATGATTTGTCGTTCGGGGTTTGTTTTTCGAAGCTCAGCGATGACTTTTGAGAAACAAATGGTGTGAAACAACAGTCTTTTGATCTTCCAGAGGAATTGTTGCTACATGAACTGCTTCGGCTGCCCGACATTAAAACAAAGTAACTGCAGATTTATCAAAACCGAGAAAAATCAATATAAAGTTTTTAAAAAGCACAGGAATAAATGGAGTAACGTGGTCTAAATCATATAATAACTTTGGTATTTCTTAACCAATTTAGAAATTCCTATACTAAAATGTGCGTAAGATTATGATTATGTAAATTTAGAAAAAAACTCAATTTTTCCAAAAATGTCAGTTACTTTGTTTTAATTTCGGGCAGCAATGTCGCGACCATCTTTTGGGATACACGTCGAGAACGGATGATATTGGAACACCCAAACATACGACTGACGTTTCTTTTGGATTTCTTATGAGTAAATCGTCGATTTATCACCACGAACGATCCTTATTCAACGTGACTTCAATTACCATTGGACTAAAATTGAAAGAAAATAAAGTATCAATAAATGGATCCATAAGGGATCTAATACCTTTCTAGCTAATCTATTAGCACACTTCAAGTGAAGCCATTATATATCAGCCTTAAAAACAGTTTCTTGTAAATATCTTGGGAAGTAAAGCTCCTCAAATTATTGAGCAAAATGTAATCTACTATATTTTTTTTTAACTGTCAAAAAACTGTCATTAGCATTAATGGATTTTGACCCAAATCTAATCAGCTTGTTACAGTGTCAAACACTATTTTACCTAAAAATTTCATAAAAATTGGTTTAGCGGTTTAGGGGCTATCGTGTTTGTTTTGCATATACGACGGGAATAAAACAGTAGATAACTTTTAAATACTTTATTGTTTCTCGAAGTATTTTTAACAAAAATTAATGCACTTTTGCATGAGCTTAAACCAGTTGTCAAAGCTGTAATTCCACTCGTTTGCTGGTACTGTCAAAGACGTCGACTTCTTCCTATGGCGACTGAAATCTTTAACCACGCAGTCCATTCTTGATTTTCGGAAAAGTATTGAAATCGTTGAGACTTAGGTCGGAACTGTCGTCGCGTTATAAGCAACAAGTGAAATTAAAGAAAGAAAAATAAGAAAACAGTTTTCTGCTTCGGCCGGGACTCGAACCTGGGATCTCTAGCTCTCTAGGCAAACATTCTAAGCATTGAACTGCCGAAGCCATACATACATTTTCGAAAAACTTTCATCTATGCAGGCTGCGATGTCTCAATACAAGAACGAGAGATTCTCAGGGTATTAACTCGACCAAGTCATCAAACTGATTCCTATAATTCTTCTTTCTCACTGTCAAAGGTATGAAAACTCAAAAATTAGACGTAAACTATCAACGTCTGAAAACATGAGATCACCTTTTCGTGTGTTAAAATTTCTGATCGCAATGGGCGATTGCCAATATTCTCAAATACCAAATTGCAATTTTCCGTTTTTGTCTTGGTTATAACTGCGAAATAATTTAATATCAGTTTTGAGGTTTAAAAAAGCATTTTGTGGAAAAAGTTTTCGAATAAAACGTTTTAATCTTTCGCGTAGAATTGAAATCAGCAATCAGAAATAGCATGTTCCATTTAAAAAAATCAACGTCGAGCGGAATTTTGACACTTCCTGTGAGGCTAAGACCTTAAAACCTACATCATCAGACAGAGCACATCTCACTACTTTGATAGTGATTTAAAAATGTTTTAAAATAATTATCCCTTTTAAAATAATCGGCCTGTGCGGGTGGTCCAGCTGATTTTTATAAACACAAATTAAATATGATATGAACAACTAATATTTTTTGAATTTTTTGAAAACTAAAATCATTATCATATCTTACACTCTTGTTTACAAAAATCAGCTGGACCACCAGTGACTATTCTAGGCACCGTGTCTTCTAGGGAGCGTGACGACATTGGAACACTGTCGCCCTCTATATGCAAAATATAAAAGACAGCCGTCGTATTAGTTAAGCTTCTAATTAATTACCAGAACATTTCCCAACTACGCACTCACAGGAAAATTCAACAAAAGAATAAGTTGTTGATTGTACAAGCAGTCTTAATTAAACCTCAAATTACATACTTTACTTTTTACTTTGTCAAAGTGCTTGCTTTGTGAATGAAAACGTTTTAATTGGCGCCTCCATTTAAGTATAATACTTTTGCACAGAAAAAAGGAACTGTTTAGTTACAAAAAGTTTGGTTAACTTAACCAAATAATATTGTTATATATACACAAACGAAAGATTTGTTAAAGTTAATGAGAGACCAGCTTTTAGTATGTAGTAGATTAAACCTTGCTCATCAGAAGTTCTCATGGGCCTGAGTGTTAAAAGTGATAATGTTCGAGAAGCATAATAGCCCTTCAGACGGGTTTTCTAAACATATACGCAATGTTACTATTATTTACTATAGTTTTCTAATAATTCTTGACTTATTAGAGATTTAATACAGGATGTTTTGGCAAATATCATTTTTTAAATACTACTAAATAATATAAGTACTTATATGGTATTAAGCATCTTACTATTAAGACAGGGCTTTTAGCAAGCGCGGATTTGAGGGGGGAAGGTAACGTGGTAATTACTTCCCACTAGAACATAAAATATACACTTTTTGTTATTAATTAAAGGGAAAATAAGCGTATTACCCTCCCCTAGAAAAAAAATTATAATACAATTAATTTTTTCGTCGACTATTACCCCCCCTAGAATTTCACCCAGATCCGCGCTTGGTTTTTAACGAGTTTGTGCTGCAAAAAAAAGTAAATAAAATAATATTTTTAAATAAAAAAAACACTCAACTGCTAAATCTACTTGTATAGTTTTTGCAAAGTCACTTAAATAACTCCTAATACGGGGTTCTATCGATTTCATGAAATTTTGCTTCATGCTGCCCTTCAAAAGTTATCCAAATAAAAATAAAATCTTCCTGGTATAATTTCAACCCTACCGACAGAGAAGAATCGCGACTCTTTGCGGTCCGACCACAAAGTATTTGTTTTCCGGCCGACCGAGCACAGGTGGATAGACGGCACCTGATTGGCAGATTTTTTGAGATGCGCTTTTAATTGCTTTTGGGTGGTCTTTTCAGGACCCCCTTAGTCGGCAGTATGCAGAGTTAGAAAATAAATCAGTGTCGTTCCTGTAGGTGTAGGAATAAAAAGTTTTATTATCTATTTATTTCTTTAGTTTACGCCATAATTAAATGAAATAATTTTCATGAGTATATCTACCGCCGCCCATGTCACTTTCTATAAAACATATGCCGATGGTCGGCCTTTATCTTTGTTCAACTGACTTTACAAAAACTACAACTACTAGTCGCAGTTGGGTACAAAATTGATAGGTATACCTATAATGTACTACGTGCTTCAACTTTTAGTTTTGATGCCCAAAGTGCACTTACGAAATTATACATTTTGCATTTTACCCAACTGCGACTAGTAGTTACAAGTAGATTTATCAGTTGGGTGTTTTTTTTATTTAATTTTCTTTTATTTCCAACTATTAGGTTTAATTCTTATTCAGCCTCTGACAAAACATTATGCATTTACCATTCATTTAGCGTTACGCGGAAAGTACGTGTAGATTTCCTACGGACGCGAACAGTGTTACCTTTTATTGAGTAAAGGTGGGGGAGAAGAGAGGGAGGTAAGAACTAGTAAAATGGTGTTGAAAAAGTCTAAAAGCGTTCCTAGATAGAATTTTTGAAATCGCTCTATATTTGTGAAAGTTATAGCTACAACTATTAATAATAAGGAGGGGAAGAGATGAAGAAGGAAGGACCTCACTGTATCTCTCTCTCATCAAGTTTTTATTATCTAAATATTTAATACAAATATTGAGAGTTTTAGGTATCGTGTTTTAGAAAAGTTTAAGAACCTATAAATCATTTTTAAATGTCGGTTTTTTTCGGTAGGAATAATTGCTAGACCCTCTATACAGGGTGGTCCAGGTTAAAATATATTAATTTTAATGGGTCATAGAACGTCGAACAAAAAGTAGAGTTTCTTGAGAAAACTTTTTTTGAAAACATTTACTAACAAAGATACAGGGTGTCAAAGTTTTAGAAAAAATATATTTTTTTCGTCATCACTTTTAAACCGTTACATCGATTTCCACTAAATTTTGTACACAGACTATTATGGTACATCTTTAAGTAACGATTGTATTCGTTTTCTATCTATTTTACCCTCCACATCTTTGGCGCCACTAACTGTTTTAAAAATAAAATTGTTGCTTTTTATTCACTGTTTAATTTAACAAAAAAAAGTGCTTCTGCAAAATTTTGATTTTTTGCTTAGTTTTTGAGATACTTAAGTGGCCCAGTGGCGTGGCCACTAAGATCACCAGAGATTGCGCCGTTAGACTTTTATGTGTGGGGATGCCTAAAATATGTTTATGAAACGACAGTAGAAACACGCGAAGAACTAGTGGAACGTGTTAAAGAGGCATGTCGTCAGCTTAGGGAAATTCGTCACCAAGTCTTAACTGCAACTAATTCCGTGTCTAAAAGACTTCAAAAATGCATTGAATTCGGTGAAACTTACTCTAGAAATTAATTTATCTATTTGTTAGTTTTTAGAAGGTTTTTGTTAGTAGCCGTGGTGGCTCAATGTGTTCGCGCATTGAACACAAGTGAGTTAAGGAATATCGCCTGCTACAGTGGCGGATTCGATCCCCGTCGTGTGCGGCAGACATTTATAGGATTCCTATAGGTTATATTTATAGACAGCACAAGTAGTGAATACAAAAATTTAACGATACATGTCCGGCATGGCCCTGGTAGCCGACGACAAAAAACAAAGTGATAAAAAAGGGTTTTTGTTGCCAAATTAAAACAGAAATGAATTTTTTTTTATTTTTAAAACAGGCAGTGGCGCCAAAGATTGGGAGGGTAAAATAGATAGAAAACGAATACAATCGTTACTTAGAGATGTACCACAATAGCCTGTGTACAAAATTTAGTGGAAATCGATGTAACGGTTTAAAAGTGATGATCAAAAAAACTTTTTTTTCTAAAACTTTGACACCCTGTATCTTTGTTAGGAAACGTTTTAAAAAAAAGTTTTCTTAAGAAACTCTACTTTTTGTTCGACGTTCTATCACATATTAAAACTAATGTACTTCAAAAATCAAAACGAATTTTATACTTCACACAAAGGTGTGTGTACCCAACTCGCGAGTGTCAGATAAATAAAGAAGAGTTGGTTTTGGTTGCTTTCCTACTTACACAAGGTAGCCTGGTAGCATCACCAGACGTATGTTTCTGTGTGTTTCACGTCATCAGTAGAGAACAGCATACCTAGGTAAGCCAATTTTAACCAAAACCAACTCCTACATATGAAATTCTCGCGTCCGTGCAATGCGAGTAAACTCAAAGGTGTGGCGTCATCTAGCGAACTGGCTCGAGCACTTGAAAGTCAAAGCACACTGGCATCGTCTTGTATGAGACGCAGCTGCGCCATCTAAGTATGACAAGTTCCGTTCATTGAATGTGGTTTTAAAACCACGTAATCACGTAGCAACTAAAATATGGAAAACGTGCTGTGTATGGATCGATAAAAATCAAAACGAATTTTATACTTACCACAAAGCTGTGTGTGCCTAACTCGCGAGTGTCAGAAAGAGAAGGAAGAGTTGGTTTTGGTTGTTTGCCTACTTACACAAGGTAGCATCTCCAGACGTACGTTTCTGTGTGTTTCACGTCATCAGTAGAGAACAGCATACCTAGGTAAACAAATTTTAACCAAAGCCAACTCCTACATATGAAATACTCGCGTCCGTGCAATGTGAGTAAACTCAAAGGTGTGGCGCCATCTAGTGTTTTTGGGAAGTATAAAATTCGTTTTGATTTTTATCGATTCACACACAGCACGTTTTCCATCTTTTTCTTTGCTTGATGTACTTTAACCTGGATCATCCTGTATAATTATAATGAGCCAAAAATCCTTCTAAAGCACCATATTTTAAACGTGTAATAACCTATAACCTTATTATGGCCAGCTTTTCTAAAAGCTCGACCAGTGTGGGCCGTTAAGCTAAATGAAATGTTAAAAGATAAAAGCAAGAAACATTCATTAAAACATAAAATGAAACTTTTGTATTATAACAAGAGTGCGACCGTAACAGCGCGTCGCTTTGTGTCGCAGCGGCTGGTTTCGGGTTTTCTTAATTAGCGCGAATATTTTGTCACTTTAATTATTTAGGGGAGGGATGTTCCACTTTCTTTGGTATTTTAATTTCATGCTAAATTCAAAACGTTGTTTAATAAGTTATTATTTTTATTTTATTTGGTAATTTGGTGTTTAATTTTTTTTTTCCTTTTAATCAATACTTTGTGTTTTTACATTTTTAACGTGTATGTTTTGAGTTTATTTTATTGTTTATTGTTGATTTTTTACTATATTGTGCTTTTGCTTTTTTGTCAGCTTCTGTCAATGTCTTAACTTTCGGGTTCCTCAACGCGCATTCATGTACGCCCGTCTGTGGGGTAAATTTGAACGCGCGCGCAACAGAAAGTTGCTCAATCATGTCTCCCGAAATTTCTTGAAAACATCAACGCTCAAGCATAAACGCGCGTTGATGAATGCAAGTGTGTGGTGAAAATTCATGCTTGCAGAGAGATATCAGTCAGTGTTGTGCTTGGTATTTCTTAAATTTGGTCTATTTTTAAAACCAGTATATATATATATATATATATTTATCGGTTTCACAACGTTCTACGTCTTCCGATACCCAATCTCCACTCGTTTCTGTTTGCCCATAATTCATCATCTAGGCCTCTTATTCTTATTTCACTGTCTATTCCTTCTCTCCAACTTCTCCTTGGCCGTCCTAGTTTTCTTCGGCCAGTTGGTTTCCATTGTAGTATATGTTTAGGTAGTCTTTCATCATTCATTTTTTGTACATGTCCGTACCACACCAGTTGTTTTGTTCTTATATCATCCACTAAAGTACATTCACCGACTGTCATAATTTCTCTTATTCTTTGATTTGTAACTCTTTCTCGTTTTGATTTCCCTGCTGCTCTTCTCCAATAGTCCATCTCCGTAGCGGAAAGCATTTTTTCTGTTTTATCCTTGATTGGCCATACTTTTGAGCCGTATGTAATAATACTTTTTACAATGGTGTTATATATATATGCTTTTTGTTATGTTTTGATATACTTTGGTCCCAAATTATTCCATTTAATCAAGTTATTGCTTTTCTTCCTTGTATTTCGATCTTTTATAGCTTTATCTAGTGTTCCGTCAGCTGTAATTTTTAGATCTAAGTATTTATACTCATCACAGGACTGAATTCGCTGCCCGGTATTTAAGATTAGATCCTGTTTCATTCCACCTATACACATATACTCTGTCTTATTGAGATTAACCTCTAGTCCCCACTTATTGTACTCTTCTATTAGTTTTCGTGTCATATATTCGAGGTCGTCATAATCTTGAGCCACAACTATCTGATCATCGGCGAAACATAAAGTATACAAGGTGGTTTCGTCCAACGGAATTCCCATGTTTTGGCATTTTCTCTTCCATACTTTAAGGACTTGTTCCAAGTATATCTTGAAGAGCGTAGGCGAGATACAGCAACCTTGTTTAAGACCTTTATTTACTTGAAAGCCTTTGGTTAGTTTTGCTTTTATTTTAACTTTTGCCTTACTATTGCGGCATAACTCTTTGATGGCCTTAATTAGTTGTACGCTTATGTTTGTGTTTTCCAACGCTTTCCAAAGTAGATTTAGTGGTATACTATCATATGCCTTCTGCAAATCCACGTAAAGCAGATGCAGCTCCTGTCCGTATGCCATTTTCTTTTCAATAACTTGGGTTATACAAAAGAGATGATCTGAAGTCGATCTACCCGCCCTGAAACCAGCTTGTTCTTCTGCCTCCATGTCTTTATATTCGCTCTCTACTTTATTTATTACTATTTTACAGTATATTCTGCTTAGCGTACTAGTCACAGATATAACCCTATAATTGTCACATATATCTTTCCTTCCTTTTTTCTGTATTGTGGATATATATGACGTTTTCCACTCAGTTGGGACTACAGTTCCATTTAAATATTTTTGGAAAAATCTCCAAAACAGTTCTTCAGTGCCATATTTACTAAGTTCGGCTGGGATATTTCCGGGTCCGGCAGATTTACCGCTTTTTAAGGCTGTGCACACGTTTTTGACCTCATTGAGATTGTGAGGGGTACTGGAGATCCCATCGTTCTAATTATGTTGTCTCTTGCGTCTTCCTTGAATTCTGCTCTATCTTCAGTTAAAAGTTTTTTAAAATGCTCATCCTATTCTTTGTGTGGTATTGGTGAAATGATATCTCTGCATGTTTCTTTTTTAATCGATCTTATAGTTTTCCAGCTTTCGGTACTTCTCCTACCTCCTAAGTAAGAATCTATTTTCTGGCACTTTTGCGACCACGAATGGTTTTTCTTATCACTGATCATTCTTCTCACCTTTGATTGCGCCATTTTGTATTCTTGTCTGCTTCTATCTGTCTTTTGGGATAAATAGGTGTGATATAATTTCCTTTTTTCCTCTATTTCTCTTTCAATCTCAGCATCCCACCAGTATGGTTTTCTTCTTTTAGAAGTTTCTTCCACTAATCCTAGTGCTTCTTTTGCAGCTTGGTGGATGCTTAATGTAATACATTCGTATTCCTCATCTGGGGTTTCACCTGAACTTGTATTAAGTTTTTCGTTCAGTCTTTTTTTGTATGAATTTTTTACGCTGTCATGTTCTAGGCTTAGTAGATTATATTTACAGTCATCAATTTCTTCAATCACTGTATCATCAAGATGTTGTTGATGCAGGTTTTGGCCTTGATAAGGAAAGAGAATTTTGGACTGCCTTGTAGTACCGGCGTTGGAATCGTCAAAGGCTAGGGGAAGAAAACCTCGATCAAAAATGTTCGGTTTCCATAAAAAACCTCTTTATTTTTCTTTTATTTGTGAATTTTACTTTTATTTTTTCCTATTTTTCATGGACTAAAATTTTGTCTGGAACCTAAAATTATTAGTCTTAAATTTATATTAATCCTAAGTAAATGGGCCAACTATTAGTTATTATAAAATTTACTCAAAGCAAAATTGCATTAAAATGCGAGAATTAAACGCAAAAAATGTAATTTCTATTCTTAATTTAAGAATTATCATTTTATTTCTAATTTCTTTATTTCATATACTTTGGCACTACAAGCGTCCTCTATAGTGATATGGTTTTCCTATAGAGGGTGAAGTGCTGTGCGCATGTGCGAAAAAACTGCAAGCGCAGGATTGAGTGACAGACAAAGTGTGCTGCGCGTCGCCATGTCTAGAAAACAACCTTAAAATTTAAATTTGAAGTGCTGTGCGCATGTGCGAAAAAACTGCAAGCGCAGGATTGAGTAACAGACAAAGTGTGCTGCGCGTCGCCATGTCTAGAAAACGACAACCCTAAAATTTATATTTAAAAAATAGTGAAAATTCACTTTAAAATTCCGCAAATAATTAAAATTATCGTGCCATCATCCTGTTGGAACTTCAAGCCACATAGCTCTTATGGAAAGGTGTACCTTGCACTTTGGAACTTCAAAACAGCGGTAAGTCCCTCTCCATGAGGCTATATCACAATTTTCTTTCTCTTTCAAATTTACCCTGCAATTTTTAAATTATTTACTTTCTCTAGTTAAATGAGTTTTTTGCGCCAATGTATATTATAGTCCACTGTATCTACCAAAACCCAATCTGAGCCATCGGAGTGCTACACACCTGGTCCTCCATTTTGGGGGTTGGGGCATCAGACTAACTCTTGATACCCGGCAAAAACGTACACTGTTAAAAAATCCAATCAAACGCCTCGGAAAACCAGTATAATATACATAAACAAATCGATAACAATAAGCGATTTAAAAGGTGTTTTCAAAGAATTTCTAACGGAATTCATACAACTATATCAATCTTTTCCTTGTCTATGGAAGACTAAATCAAAAGAGTACATGGACCGAGATAAGAAAAATTATGCTTATAAAATTTTAACGGATTAATTGTGTGTGGAAGAAAGTGGAAGAAAATGCTACAAAAGAAACAGTGAAAACTAAAATAAATACCCTTCGTGGAGGGTTTCGCCGAGCTAGCTCTAGAAGCTGTAACTAACAGCTTTCGTCCAAAAGGAGATAATTTCGCCAGTCGTCTACTTCCAATAACAATTCTTCTAATAAATTTATATGGGAAAAGTGATTTCTTTTCAAAAGCCATTCGTTAACCCATTTGGTCGTCGGTTTTTTTTTAGATGAACATGTAATTGTTTTTTTTTAAATACACGTACGCCACTGCCTTCTTCACTACTTGAACTACTGTGTGTTGGCATCAGGCACGTTCATTCAATGAACGGGCGTTTTGGAACGTGCGTACTTGCCCGCGAACATGTATCTGTGTCTGTGGCCGGCTTTAACTTTACCTGAATGTTTATTATTTACTTTTAATTTTTGTCATTTTGTTCGTTTTACTTTTTTATCTGTCTTTTGTGCCTTTTTTTGTTTTTTTTACTAAAATATTTTTGCTCTGTATTCGTTAATTAATTAATTACCTTGATTTACAACATTTTTTTATAATTCTATGATTTTTAGACAATAAAGCATATTTTGACTTTGACTTTGGTAATTTCCCCAGCGGCGGCTCGTGTCAATACAACATGGTAATGCCAGAATTTTGAGTCAGTAAAAAAATCACTCGGGGTGTTGCGCCCAATTGTTTCAGTCATTAAAAAACATACCTACTGTAACAGGGGCCATGTGACAGTGGTACTGTCAACTCAAGTGGCCAAGGCTTAAATGTTGTGAGCTACCAATTTAGGCTACAACTTATATAAATTATAAAAACGTTAAATGGTATTAAAGTTATTACTTGTTTGTTCTCGAAAGGGAATTTGACGGTTCTTGGAGGAAGTTTATGCTATAAACGTTTTTCTCAATTTTATAAACAAAGTAGAAAAATCATACATACCTTTTCAATTT
Source organism: Aspidapion aeneum (assembly GCA_963576565.1). NCBI lineage: Eukaryota > Metazoa > Arthropoda > Insecta > Coleoptera > Brentidae > Aspidapion > Aspidapion aeneum. Next base: position 60,753,210 of record OY755039.1, on the reverse strand, counting down.
TCTTCTTGAAACTTCACATTTTCACTTCTTAATATATATTTAATTTTGTTGCTATTAAACTATTTTGCTTTTCTGCAGTATTCAAAATCATGAAAATTTTAGGTTTTAGGAACCTTTTTTATGTTTCTTGTAAACATATTTATTTACCAACATTTTAAACGTTGATTGAATATACTCGATATCATAATTTTTAAAATAACTTTTTGACAGTTATCAGCTGTTTACCATAACAAATAGCATAGGCCAACGAAAAAAAGTTGTAAAAACTTGTCTCAAAAATAATAATATGAACTTTAGGTAAAGCTATTCAATCAACTGTTTAATTTACTTAATATTACTGTTTAGGTTTAGGGCAACGAATGGTTTGTATTTTGATAATTAAAAACCAGAAAATTATAAAGCAATATTTCAAGACACTGAAAACAGTAAAAAATCAAAAACTTTAAAGTCAAAGTTAAAATAAACACTAAAAGAAAAGACCAAAATAATTATGAATAATAAAGATTATAGCTTTATACAAAGTTAATTTAATTGATAAATTCCCCAGTTATACCAATGTAATCCAAAGATGCGTGGACTTAGAAAATCGATAAGCTAAAATTATAGTGTGTTTTTTTAAAAATTGAAAGTAGTTTAGCAAATTTTTTTCCAGTTACAGAATATAAATTATTGTGATTTCAGTGGCTCAAAGGACATATTAGCCGAATATAACTTTTATTAAAATACAGCGAACCTGAAAATATGCCAAAAAACAAGTCGCTGGTGTTGCCATAAATTTTACTTATTCTTAACCTAGTCTTGCATATAATTAATGCTTGTTGATGTCAAAAACAATATTTAATTAAAAATATTTAAAAACTTATTAATGGCAAAAATACCATTTATCGTCAAATCCCGTTTTGTTACACTACTACTATTAGGTATGGGGTATCTAATTCTATTTTTTTTTTAAAGAAATTTACCCATACTCACCCGAATTCTACCATGAAATGATTTATCAAAAAATTCTTCTGAAATAATTGAAATATATTGTAAAGGGCGTAAATAAAAACAACCAAGCTCCACGCACAAAACCAATGCGAGTAATACGACTGATAGCATGATAAAATTTCTTTGATTTTTCCTATTTAAACAACGCTAAAAGTTCAACATTGGTCCTATCACTGTCCCTCATATTGGCTGCTGATAAAATATATCTATATTCGAATCTATATATCTACGTTGCTTTGAGTTTTAGTGGCCCATTCATCACGTCGCGTTAAATTGGAATGTGATCCATAGAATTGTACAGAGTTACCAAATTTCGTATAATTAATAAACTTAAAAGAAATGAATAAAATAAAATAAAAACCTATAAAGATGATTTAAAAATGCAAAAGAAATGTGTTTTTGCAGAAAAATAGGATAATGCTGGCACCGTGGCACTACCTGACAAGCCGGCAGTAGTCACGACGATATTGCTTAAAATACACGCAAATGAGTAATTTTCGGCGTTATCTCAAAAAAAAAATGCTTCGAACACATTAATCTCTAGCCATTTCTGTGCGGGCTAAAAGGGTAAAATCATCTAGTCTTTAAACCATTATTTGTTTTTAAGTGTTAGATGCAGCACCCTCAGTGGCGAATCTGGTATGTCGCGATAAAATACAGGACAATAATAAAAAAATAAAATAAAAAAAAAACACCCAACTGCTAAAGTTACTTGTACAGTCGAGGACTTTTTAAATTGCCGTCCTCGAAAATAAATAATATTCCTATTTAAAATTCGGAAAAGTAGTTTGAACCAAAACAAAAAAATTGTGAACCTTACCTCTGTCTGTATACTTATATATTTAACAATGTATTGCTTTGATTTCTTTAAAAAGTGCCTCACGCTGTCTACTACTCGCAGTTGGCTACAAAATTGATAGGTAGTATACCTATAATCTATGACATGCTTGAACTTTTAGTTTTAATGCTCAAATCCCACTTATTAGGTAATTTTGTACCCAACCGCAACCAGTAGGTACAAGTAAATTTAGCAGTTATTTTTAAAAAAATTACACTAGTCTGCAAAAAGGAAAAATTTTTTGAGCCCTGGCATTATTTCATCTGATTCTTATGTAAAGTGACGCCCTGAATCCAAATATAGCTTGCGTTTTCTTCTACCACCCACCATTTTTGGGGGAGCAGCCCTTTTATCTATTTTAATCACTCTTCGATAATATTCTTATCAACATAAATTTAAATTTTGAGCAGAAGAGAATTATTTTAGCTGTAAACAATAACAACCAAAAAGATCTGTACCTTCACTTAGCGCTTGCATTACTTTTATACCCTGAGGTACAACCCTCTCGTCTAAAAAACCAGCAGTATTCCGCCAACATGCTTTCATTCCACTTCCCTGAAAATCTCTTTTCCAACTTAGCGGTGTCTTGATGAAACCGTTCCCCGTGTTCATACGAGATTGCTCCTAAATTTTCAGGAAAGAAGTCCAGATGCAAATAAAGGAAGTGCACATGTTACATCCCATTGGCCTTGTACGCCAAGAGCAATTCCTCGACCGAAGCGACATAATCAACACTTTTGTGATTACCCAAAAAGTTCTTACATACGTTTTGACTGCAAACCAAGCTCGTTTTTGATTCAGGTGTTCAATAAACGTCCAATCTTGAAAAAGTTGTCTAATCTGGGGCCCCACAAAAATACCTTCCTTGATTTTAGCCTCACTAAGACGAGGAAATTCAGTTCTCAAAAATGTGAATGCGTCACCTGTTTTGTTCAGTGCTTTTACAAACTGTTTAATCAATCCGAGTTTGATGTGCAAAGACTAAGGGACTAAAGGATCGTTACAACGTTTATTACCTACTTGGGATGTTAAGCTGCTGGACGCTGAAATTTAAAAAAATAATTTAAAAAATGCATATTAAATGGAAAAATTGAAAATGTACATTTACTATTTTTGCGGAAAACCCCCTTCCCCCTCCCAAAAAAAGGCTTACCACCTTGCTTGTTTGATAACACTAAACGTCTCCAGTACCTCAGAAATAGTGATGTTAAGGCCAAAATAATCCTTTCGATTCCACCACTATCGAAAAGCAGTAAAACTAGGTAGGGGATCTCCCCCAAAAATGGGGGGTGATGGGGAAAAACGGAGTTTATATTTGGATTCAGGAGGTAATTTTACATAGGAATCGGCAAGAATGGTGTCAGGGCCGATTTTCATGCAGACCAGTGTTATTTCCAACTTTTAGGTTAAATTCTTTTTCAGCCTTATAGAAAGCACTATGCATATACCATTCATTTAGCGTTACCCGGAACGTGCGTGTAGCTTTTCTACAGTGTTACCTTCCATTTTTTTTCTTTTGTTTTTTTTTCCTGTAAGAAAAAGAAAAAAAAAGAAAACACACATACTGGAAATATGTGCTTAATTCAATGTGTGACACATACGCAATTCATTGAACTAAATCAAGGTAGCTTATCTAATTATTACCATTTGTGTCAAATATTGAACTATGGTGGATAGGTGCGTTTCTCTAAACAATGAGTGATGGTGGTCAAGGGTAGAGGGAACTAGCAAAATGATGTTAAAAAATCTTAAAGCGTGTGCAGAAAGAATTTTTCAAATCGCTCTATATTTGTGAAAGTTCTAGCTACAATTATTACTAATAAGGAGTGTGGGAGGAGTGAGGGAGAGGGAGGGGGAACTAGTAAAATGTAAAAATTATGCGAATATGGTTTTTGAAGAGGGTGGGGGGAATGACAGAAAGGGAAATGGGTGGGAGCAGGGAGGACTATAAAGTAATTACAGCAAATTAGAGGATATTTGCAATGGGTGATCAAAGGAATTTCATTAAAATCGCCTAAAATTTAGGTAATTTGTATGCCTTAAAGCTACATCATATGACAAAATGGCGTCTGACGACAGCCAAGTTGATTTCTGTTTAAAAAATATAGCCTACAGCACTTTTGGGGTCAGTGGCAATTCAACAACATCTTTTTTGTCATATCAGTTCAGCCGTTTAGCCTCTAGAGCGACATAAATATACATATATATCCCAAGCGAAAAACATTACCCTTCCTTATGGCGCCATCTAGTTTGGTTCACCCAAAAATGCGAATGCTCGTTACGCCCCGGTTTCCCCTAAGCTACTATTAAATAAAATTTAAATTCCAGTCTATATAAAAATGTACAAAACATTTGTATTGTTAACAAGTTTTCCTGTAATTAAATGGCGATGGCGATCGATGGCGCGTTTCAATATTGCCTGCGTTAAATGGACTGGAACTAAATATAGAACCTTCAAAGTTTTCCAATCAAGCATAACACACACTATAACTTCAATGTGTTCATTAGCTGCGTTATTAAACTTGAACCAGTTCAAACTATTTGTTTGAATAGTAATATGTTTTTAAGCCTTGCCAATCCACCCAGGATACATTGGATTTATTCCTCAGTGAGGACAGGGTTCTTGGAGCAAATTTAATTACACTATTAAAATTCATTATTTTTTTCAGGTTATCAGGGGAAATGTTGCATAAGATACTTGGCCTACTTTCCTGCCACAGTAATTTCTTCTCTACCGTAGGAGAGCCCTAGCAGTGTCGGATTCCTACCGACTAAAACCCGAGGGGTGGCTCGATCGCCGATTTTTGTACACCAAAAGTATTTCCCAAGCACTTCCTAGTATATTTCCCAGTACTTCCCAACTATTTCCTGGTATTCCTGGATAGTTAAGATACAGGACTGTAAAAAATATTTATTAGTTACTTAGGACGCCATCTAATTTGGCCCACCCAAAAATGCGGATGCTCGTTATACCCCGGATTTCCCTAAACTACTATTAAATAAAATTAAAAATCCAGTCTACATAAAAAATTTACAAAACATCTGTATTGCTAACAAGTTTTCCTGTAATTATATGGCGATGGCGATCGATGGCTCGTTTCAATATTGCCTGCGTTAAATGGACTGGAACTAAATATAGAACCTTCAAAGTTTTCCAATCAAACATAACACACACTATAACTTCAATGTGTTCATTAGCTGCGTTATTAAACATGAACCAGTTCAAACTATTTGTTTGCATAGTAATATGTTTTTAAGCCTCGTAAATCCACCAAGGATACGTTTGATTTATTCTTCAGTGAGGACACGGTTCTTAAAATTCAACTTCAATAATATTTTTTCCTCCTATCACATATGAAAATGATGATTACAATGCAAATACTTTATTTTTATAAAATTTTTATTGTTTAAAAAATTTACCATTAAACAAATTAGATGACTCTCAAGTGACGAAGTATATATACAAAATATGTACATCATTTAAAAACTTACGCATTTCTTTTACCCAACTGCAGCAAGACGAAAGGAAGGGTAAAGTTTTTCGATTGTTGTATGTATGTAAATAAATATGTATATTTGAGTCACGCTAGAGGCTAAAGGGCTGTATCGATTTTGACAAAAAAGATGTCGTTGAATTTCTACTGATCTCGAAGGTGCTATAGGCTATATTTTTTTTAAACCGGCATCAACATGGCGGTCTTTAGACACCATTTTGTCACATGATTATCTAAATTTCAGGCGATTTTATTGAAATGCCTTTGATTACCCATTGCAAATGTCCTCTAATTTGCTGTAGTTACTTTAAAGTCCTCCCTGGTTCCACCATCTCCCCTCCTGTCAATTCCCTCAATACAGAGCGATTTCAAAACTTCTTTCTGCAAACGCTTTCAGATTTTTTTTTCAACACCATTTGATAGTCCCCCCCTCTCCGCCTCTTCCTCTCTCCTCCCCGCCATCCCTAGTAGTAATAGGTATAGCTATAACTGTCACAAATATAAAGCAATTTGAAAAGTTCTTTCTGCACATAATTGAAAACGTTTTTCCAACATCATTTTACTAGTTTCCCCCTCCCTCTCTTCTCCCCTCCCTCCTTATTAGTTATAGTTGTAGCTATACCTTTCAAAAATATAGAGCGATTTAAAAAACTCTTTAGGCACACGCTTGAAGATTTTTTTCGAGACTATTTTACGAGTTCCATCCTCCCTCTCTCCTCCCCCACCTTTAAACAATGGAAGGTAACACTGTTCGCGTCCGTAGAAAATCTACATGTACTTTTTGGATAAAGCTAAATGAATTGTAAATGCATAGTGCTTTTTATAAGGCTGAATAAAAATTAAACCTAAAAGTTGGAAATAAAAAAAAAAATAATAAAAAGAACACCAAACTGCTAAATTTACTTGTAACTACTAGTCGCAGTTGGGTATAAAATTACCCAATAACCTGATTCATGAAAATACAAAACTGTATAATTTCGTAAGTGCGCTTTGTATTCAACTGCGACTAGTACTTACAAGTAGATTTAGCAGTTGGGTGTTTTTTTATTTAAAATTTCTTTTATTCTATTTAATTTTAAAATAAATAATTAGTTTTTAAGGAAATGAGACAATTTGCCGCGGCCGATGCGCCTCGGCCGATTCGTCGCGGCCAATTCGCCGTGGGACAATTCGCCGCCGTCCGATTCGCCGCGGGGACAATTCGCCGCGAGATTTTTTATTTTATGATATTACCATTGGCAATTGTTTAAACATTTTTATTTAGCTTGACTTCAAATAATATATTTGTTTATTAGTTTGGTTATAACTTTTTTCAAACAGGTTCGGTTCGGTTCGTTTAGTATACAATTCAACATTTTTTTAACTAAAAAAATAAATTTTCCCATTTATAAACCGATTTGTCTCAAACTCGAAACTTTAAAAATCTTTCAGGTCGCTGATTATTATTTTTAACTTAAATTTATAAAAATCAAAATGGCGGTTCCACAATGGTGCACTTTCTTATTTATACACCGATTTTCCTCAAACTTGAAACATCGAGGCGCTGAAGGTAACACAATACAATTTTTGACTCAAATTTAAAAAGCTGAAAATGGCGGATTTCTTCATTTATAAACCAATATGCATTAAATATGGAACTTTGGGATGTTTCAATTAATAAGTTTGAGGCAAATCGGTTTATAAATAAAAAAGTGCGCCATTGTGGAACCGCCATTTTGGTTTTTTTAAAGTTAGAGTTTTATTTATTTTTTTAATAAAAAAAATGTTGAATTGTATACTAACCACCAAATACCTAGTTGGAAATCTTTGAAAAATTTATAACCAAACAAATAAACAAATATATTATATGAAGTCAAGCTAAATAAAAATGTTTAAACAATTGCCAATGGTAATATCATAAAACAAAAAATCTCGCGGCGAATTGTCCCCGCGGCGAATCGACCGGCGGCAAATTCTCTCGCGGCGAATCGGGAGCGGCGAATCAGCTGCGGCGAATTGTCCCCTACCCAGTTTTTAAGGAGCTTAAAGTGAAGAAAGTTGGGACAACTATTTTAAGTCATTTAAAATATAATAAAGATATGTGTTTTGAATTTTATCTAGGGTAGGCAACGCGTTTCCGCCTACGGTGTATGCACGCCGCCCGAAAGGCAGCTTGTCTAATTTAGACGATCGACACCTCAATAAGCTTGTCTAACGAACTGTCACGATCAGCTGTTCAATAGTTGTGGGAGGACAAGCAAAGCGTTTTCCCATAAGGCGCAATGCTAACATAAACGTAAATTTAAAAAAAAGTGAAACGATTTGATTTACAACAAAGATGCTGTTGACCCTTTCTGCACATGGGAAAAATGCGTTTTTCTTAAAAAAAAATCAATTAATGCCAGTAAATCTGAAATATAAGGGACCATGTTTTGTTCAAAAAGTTTGAATCATTATTATTAGTTTTTGTGCTGTTATGAACTGAGGCAGCTGGGGAGATCTTGATAATGTTAGATTTGATAGAATGTCAAGTATTTAAGTACCTTAAAAAATCATCCTGATTTAAGTGAACTAGATATCAGCTCAAAGAAGGGAAAAGAAAGTGGACAAATGCTCTAAGAGCTGACTTAACAGAGCAAAATTGAAATATTTAAAAGTTTTTTGTCAGGCTTGTTTTGGATAAATATGTAACTGCCATTTTTGCAATATTTTCTATTGTGATCTCTTTTTGTGCTCGAGTGGACTTTTTGCAGAAGTGTAACATAGAATTGTGTTATTAATACTATAAGAAATATTTCACTATGATTTTTTTACTATTCTAGGCAAGCAACTTTCAAATTTAGAATACAGCAATGATCTTGACTGGGTCCCTCTTGAATGGATTGTTTTAAAACAGGGTTTAGAGAAGAAAGAAGAGGAAAACGATATGAGGTTAAAGTGTGGGTAACAAGCTAAACAGTTTGGAATGAACTGGTGGGTTTGACAATCTCCCTAACTCAAACCTCTTTTTATCTTAAACTATTTTGGTGCAAATTTTCCTTTATTTCCTTGCTTTTTAACATTTGAAACTGGAATTTTTTTATAACTTGTACACCGTAAAATTTGTACAGCATTCTTCCCATATGGACAAGGAATCCGTTCTTAAAACTGAATCGTTTTTAAGACTAAATCTCTTGTCGTTTTTGTAAAATTTACGTTTTTGTTAACATTACGACTTATGGGAAATCGGTTTGTGTGTCCTCCGGAAGACATCTTGGATTGGATCATATGTTTTGTTAGACAGCCCTATATCGAACTATTTTATATAATAACCACTAAGTCTTAAAAAAGTGCCCAATTATAGTTTTTCCAAAGTAACCTGAAATGCTCCTAATATCTCTGCCCTTCAAAAGTTATCCAAATCCATATAAAATCTTCCTGGTATAATTTCAACCCTACCGACAGAGAAAAGGCTTCTTTGCGGTCCGAGCACAAAGTATTTGTTTTCTGACCGACCCAGCATAGGTGGATAGACGGCACGTGATTGGCAGATTTTTTTGAGATGCGCTTTTAATTGCTTTCGGGTGTGCATTTCGGCACCTCTTTAGTCGACAGTATGCAGAGTTAGAAAATAAATCAATGTCGTCTCTGTAGGTGTAGGAATAGAAAGTTTTATTATCCATTTTTATTTCTTTAGTTTACGCCATAATTAAATGAAATAATTTTCATGAGTATATCTACCGCCGCCAATGTCACTTTCTTTAAAGGATATGAAGATTTAACATTTGTTCAACTGACTTTGCAAAAACTATACCTTATTAGTAAACCCCAATTCAGAAAATCGATCAACTAACTCGTTGTCATGCCTAGGAAACTCAATGCAATTTGACAGCTCGCTAGGTTGAAGTTCTCACTAAGCTCAAAAGAGCTGCGGTCGCGCGTTTGTTCCTTATTCTATTTTTTTTTGAGAATTATCTGTGGTTTGGATTTTTCGTCCCCCTTTTTTCCAGGTAGAAAAACCTCTTCCTCCGCATTTTATTTCGGGTTCATTTTAAATCTATCTTTTTGGCTTATGTAGGTAATCTTTGCTGCTGTGACGCATTAAAATTAAATTTTGTTAAATTTGTAACTTTTGCAATTTTTAAATATAAGAGAATAAGAATTTCTAGTTGCTTTTCTGGGTGAAGTGTCTAAAGTTCATACGAGTATAAAATGCATAGTTTTCCGAGACATTTTAAGGTAAGTTTTCTTATTTTCTCATTTGAGTTTAGATTGGCATTTGATAAAATTTGTATTGGTAGTGTTTTTTTAACTTCTTATCGCTTACTTTACGGAACTCTGAATACAGGTTTCCAGTGCCTGATAGGTGCCTTATTTGCCCATCAATTAAGCACAAATTTAGTGTTAATTTTATGTCCATCCCTTTCTTTTGATATTAAGTAAAAGGGAGACACATACAAAATTAACACTAAATTTGTGCTTCATTGATGGACAAACGAGGGATTGCAGCAGCGTAATGTACTTTGAATAAATTTATTCCTTAATTTTAAATCTTTATCTTACCATAATCTAGTACCTATGATTAATGTGGTTATAAGTTGATTTTGTTTATTGTTTTCAGCTTTTGGATGATATGTGCGACCAGTGATAAGCTATGTATATACTGCTTTGAAACATACCCTACACAACTTCCAACCAAGGCGAGGAGGTACTTTTAAATCATGTCAGATTTTCATCAAGCTGTTTAAAGGTAGACATTTAAGAACGATTCTCTTCACGAACAACTGTTTCATTATTTAATCACTCATCTATCACCAGACATGTTAAAAGCAAATTTAAATATGCTAGATTGTTAAAACTGTTTGGTTTTCACTTTCTCCAAAGTCGATCACGAGGATACGAGAGATCCCCGTCTGGAACACGTCCTGATAGTCAGGAACAAATGTTCCATGCCAATCCACGACCGGACCGGTTTCGACCTTTTGGGCCATCCTCAGGTGAATGTAGGCGATAGCTCCGTGTAGAGCATAAGTTGTGTGAAACCACCAGAAACAACTACTCCGAGGGAAAATACCCCTACCGGCATTGAATTATACTGATGGTTTGAGGCTTCCGTTGGGAACAAAATCCCAACGAAAGCCTCAAATCATCAGTATAATTCAATGCCGGTAGGAGTATTTTCCCTCGGAGTAGTTGTTTCTGGTGGTTTCACACATGCTAGATTGTGTTTGGTTTTTCATTATATTTTATTTTACCAATCAATTAGACTATGTATTATTTCATTAATAGTTAGTCGTTAATTTGTAGCTTTTTTTATAATAATAAAAACTCATTTAAAAAATGTTTTATTTATTGCACTTTATATATCATTTTCAATCTGTTTATATCTTATAAAGACAGTGTATGTCTTTTTAAAATATTGACTGATTAAAAATTTCAAAAAAAACTTTATAATAAAAGGCGATTCAAATTTCCCGCCTCAACTTTTAGTTCGTCACTAAGCTCAGTAGTGGGCGCCACAGAGTTAACGATCTGTCAAACAGCCGGAGTTGCCTATCTAATAAAAGCTGACTGAACCGTAGCAAAAATCCTTTATCTATGCTCGTTGTCACTTGTCACGACGACAAGTCATAAGCCGCTTGATAGCTTGTATAATGAGCACTTATATCGCGCTGAAAGGCGATTTTCAAAAGCGCTCCAAATTGGTAAACCAGAGTTTATATGGTGATTTTTTTACGTATAATATAAATATGGGTTAGTATCTCTATTAATCCATTTGCAAAGTTTCAATTTGCTTATTAAAAAAATTAGATAAAAGTTGTGTATTGAATTATAATTTTTCAAATATGTATTGTATACAGGGTGTCCCAGAACTAATGGTACATGGTTAAACTGTAGATTCCTTGGGTCAAAATATTACGATTTGGCCATATTTGCCTTAGTCCAAAAGTTCGTATTAACAGAGATACAGGGTGTTAAAATTTATTTTTTTCAATTCGATTTTCTTTAATAACTTTTCTACTAATTAATATTTTTGCAAAACTTGACAAGCGTTTAAGATTTTTTAAAATTGGCACGACGATTTTGTTGAAAAATTTGATGTACAATGTACAGGGTGGTCCTTGGACCACTAACATTTCATTATAATTTTTTGCAAAAATATTAATTAGTAAAAAAGTTATTAAAGAAAATCGAATTGAAAAAATAAAGTTTAACACCCTGTATCTCGGTTAGTACGAACTTTTGGACTAAGATAAGTATGACTAAATCGTAATATTTTGATCCCGTGAATCTACAGTTTTACTATGTATCATTAGTTCTGGGACACCCTGTATATTGGACTGGAAAAGTCCGTATCATCAGTTGCGTTTGTGACTTTATTACTTTAATCATGTATCAAGGGTTGTATTTCTGCTACATTCAGCTGCCAGTTCTTGCCGGAGTATTAGCTATGATTTATTGTTTCAGCGTTGGAGCATGGGATTGGCCGCCGAAATTAATTTAACGTGTGACACAAGACACAGGTTTCACAGGATAAAAATTAATCCGCCCACATAGCACAAAAATCACATCAACGTTAAATTAATGTGAACAAAAATAACAAAGTTTTTTTTTACGTGAAAACAACCTCTTAACATGTAATATTTATCTTGTTAAATCTACATGCTTAAAGATAACTTAAAAACAAGGAGAAATCAAGCTATAAAAATGTACTTTTTGCTGAAGTTTCTAGTGCTGTGAATATAACGTGTTTTTACCCTCATTATTTTCATGTACCAAATTCACACTTGAAAAGTCCTCAACAACATGTTCTAAAACGCGACTAGATTAAGACTTCTCAAACCTTCCAACTTTCTGTGTCGTTTTTGGTCACGTTTTTTTAATAACATTTTTTTTTACTTAAAAGAGACGCGAAAGGAACTAGTTTTGAGACTACAACACTTCAAGACAATTTTAAAGATGGCGCTCAGGCAAGACAAAATATCTATCTATATACATTATGATTTTTTTTAAAAGCTAAACAAGATTTTTTAACAGTAAACACTTTTACAGAATATTATTGTGTCTTTATCAGGTTAATAACAGATGCGTCGCACAGTGCTGACTCCTGTGGGCAATATTCGAAAAACTGAGGTTACATTTTAAAAGTTTTAATATTGCAGAAGTATAGATAAATGTCCAGTTTATCTGTAATCATAACCTATGTTTTAGTCACACTTGCGAAAGTGAACAAAATAAATAGTTAAAGTCGTTATTTTAAAACAGGTACAAAAAAATCCTATAAAATACCTATCAGAAAATTAATTTTATTGGTTCTGCATTTAAATATATTTTTTTTTAAGTATTACAGTGATATATATTTACGCTATTTGTTTAAATAAAATTTTGTCAATTTGACGTCTCGCTTGTAAAATAATTTAATTAAAACTGTTATGCTTACAAAAAAAAATATTTTTTAAATTTTATTAAGGTTATAAAAAATTGCAAAGATTTGCAAGGTCTGGCATATATCCTAAATATTAGTCCAATGAATTAGTAAAAAGGTGGCATAAATATTTTTTGCTACTGGCTGCTACTAAGGGTGCTGTATTTTTTTAAATAATATATTTCAATCCTAATAATTTATAACACATTGGTTACCACCCCGGTTGAGAGGCCTCACATCATCTCCTGTTTAGGTATACCCTTAAAACCAGTCTTGCCGCCATTTGGACAAATATAAAATTGTGACAGCTCTCATCAACGTCAAAAATGGCGGCAGCAAGGTGTCAAAAATGGCACTAAATCTGGAGAAGATATGAGGCTTATTATTCGGTGATGGCGAGTGGTTATCAATGATCTCTATATATATATATAACTTGGTTATAGGTGATAATAAATTTTTAAAAAATTCCCAAAATATTTATGGTACTAAGTCACCTTATACTACTGTGAGCAAAATGGAAAAATAAATATTTTAGAATCGCATATCGTATTGGCCGTTTTTTGTCAATGGAACGTAGGTAATAAAATTATAAAAATACTGCTATCAGTCTTAAAATATATATGCCAAAAATTATTCTGGTGTTTGTGTCGGCGAATATTAAAAAAAAATAGTTTTTTTGCACTTTGGAGATCAAACGTGCGCTTTTTATCACAAATTTTAGGGATAAGAAGTGACGTTCAAAGATAAAACGTAAAAATGGGATGTCTGTTTTTCTTGCAAAATAATTTTAATAAAAACGGGGCCCAAAAATGACTAAAATATCTTTTGAGCACTCGGCAAACTGTAGCTAAGTACATACAATTTTTACTTCTCGGGATAAAAGTGCCACTTAAGTCCCTAAGAAGATAATATACTATTTTATCACTTTTTTTAACTTTTAGAAGGCATAAGCTTAAAACATTCAGACTTGTTAAATGAGTGGCCTCTCACGAAAATCTGAAGATGTTAAATATTTTCAAAAAAATTCAACCCTTGTTGGCTTTAGAAGAATGTTCTGACAAAAATAACCAAATTCTAAATAAGGCATCATTAAATTTTTGCAAAAGTCTCAGTCTCAAATGGAAGCTATCGGGACGAAACAAAAATTATTTTCAAAACCGTTATTTCGAATGGTTAAATAAAGATATTATAACTGAGAAATTTTGTTATAAAACGGATTCAGAAAAATCAAAAATACAGATTCGGAAACAGAGGCCGTACCCGGACCGAGTCGTGGACGGCCTAAAACGGCTTTCTTAGAATCATTCTTAAGAACAAAGAAACTGAGGGTGCAATGTGTGTGTGTATGGTAAAAATAATTATTTTGGGGTTGCTAATTTTTAGGAAGGCTTGGGGGGGCCTTCCTAACTAAGCCCATGAATCCGAATAAAAAAAATTAATTTTAGTTTAATTTCTAACACAAAAGTAAATTGATTTTTATATTTAACGTAACTGTAGGTTAAGCTGAATGTACTTTAATTTATTTTTTTAATATTTTAAATAAAGTGACATATATATATTTTAAAAAGTTTTACTTATTTTAACCTTTAGACTACACTTTATCACATACCCTATAAAAAAATTAACTTTTTTGAAAAACAACAAAGAGATTGATTATTGTCCAAAAACCCTATTTTTGTCCGCACTGTGCGTCGTGATCGTGAAGGATCAGGGATCAGTTCCTTAAAAGGTTTTTGGAGTTTAGAGGCCAAAGCACTGCCTGATAGATTTCGCCAAAGTGAAAAATCCCGACAATAGGTGGCGCTGCTGCTAGTAGAATCTCAAAAATATTCAGTAGAAAAGCCATGTAAGTCGCATTTTAAAATTCGTGTAGAAAAGGCTAATCTAATGAGATTTTAACCTAAAAATCACCTGAAACTAACGTAAAAACATTGCTGTTTTAATTTTATAATGGCGCTATTACAACGCAGTTTTTAGCAACGTTATTTTTTATAACGTTAATGAATGACCTATTAAGTTTGTTTTTATATATGAAATAAACGTTTTTTTCTAGCAGCTTTTAAAATCAACGTTTTTTTTTCTCATGCCTTTTTTACGTGTTAAACACGTGATTGTGCTATGTGGGCGTTTTGAACTATGTATGTGAAGATAGTGAATATAAAGGCTACGATAAAGAATATCAGTGCATGGTAAAAAAACCTTGCAAAATTTGATAGTGATTGATCTATATTCATATATAGTATAGCAAGAATAATAAATTTATTTAAGTTTTTATAAAAGAACACACTCTCAAAATATCAATTTTTCAAGTTATTTGCTTAAGAGGAAAAAGACGATATGCGACATAATTTTGGCGACGACTGTACCATCTCCAGAATGCACAGTATATTAAAATCACATTTTTTAAACGCTAGTTGAAATTTCCTAACTTTCAGCATCAATTTGTCAAAATTACAATCATAAAATAATTTCGATCGTTCAGAACCGATAAGCTGACCACTGTGCGTGCATAGCTGCGATTGAGCTAACGTATCAGCTATTATGGGGTCCCAGACTAAGCTTTTTCCAAGTTGAAAATGAATAAGCATCCTCCCATCTGAGCAATAGGGTGTTTGACAGAAAAAACAAATAGCCACGTGATCCAAAACAGACGGTCTACCATCAGCTGCGAGTGACGTCACAAAACAGTAAACGCCTCGAACGAACCTATTTTCTGTGTTATTTTCTTAAGGATGGTAATGTTTGCTTTGGTTTAAAGTGGGAATTATCGTCCTAAATTAGATTTTATTTTGTGTTTTGCTTAAAAAAAAAGGTTTTCAATGGAAAACGGATTCTCCAAAGCCGATAGCTCCAACTTGCCAATGCTGAATTCCTTTATGGTGGCAGGCTTCCTTGCCAACAACAGTGATTTTTGTTCTGTGGAATTTAGAAACGTTAAAATGCCGCCTACTGTTACTCATTTAGATTTTGGAGTTAGGTTAAGCTAATATGTTTTGCTTTTTTGTTTAATATGCCACTTACAATAGATTCAATTAAATACCGAATCATTATTATTTTAAGCATTAAGAAACAGTCAAAAATTCCTTTTTTAAAACAAAATTCGCAGTACATTTTGTTTCAAAGAATTCCTATAACCCTTAATGTCTATTAATTGGTAGTGTATCTTTCTACTCCCTAGTCCTGCCTAATATCTGCCAAGCACCGCCTGTTAGCCCGCGGATAGAAAAAACGCTAAATGCAGTGGACTGTAAATATTTTAATGATATCGTGAGCAAACATAAATGTATTGATATGAAATTACGAAATAATCAGACGTCCATAGGTAAAATTGTTGGAACCACACAACGGTAATCAGATAAGTGCACTCACCTCCTTTGCAGCCAAATTCTCCTCGTTTCAAGGGGCCCCCGAATGGATCTAATGATGTCACCACGTAGCTGAAGGGCTGAAGTTTCTAGTTCTATGCTTCAGTACACAAAAATCGAGCACTTTCAGGTGTAGATATTTGAAAATAGTTGGAGAACGAAATTAACACGCCTTTTTCTCTGGGCGATTGACCAGGATCTCACTGGTTGTTGGTGCGCATGTCCAAATACGCGGAATGCGCTTTGTCCTTCATACAGTTGTGTGTTTTTAAAAATATATATAAACAACCGCGAAATTTAGCGGGAGCTAACATAACTGCCCTCCAAAACACACAAATTTAGAATCTCAACCGGACAGATATAGATATAAGAAAAAGAATCGACCGATAAATATAAATGAATGAAAACACATAAGTATCGTAAGTTTATTTAGATATAACGAAATCCCGAAAAAAGGCAAAACAAACAAACAAAAAATTCAAAAAAAATTAAAAATAAAAAACCTATTGTAATACCCGGTAAAAGGTAGAAAATTAAAATTACTTTTAATTTGGCAAGAGGCACAGTTTTACAACTGGCCGCTTATAAACACCGGTAACCGTTTTTACCGTCGCAACACGCACCTGACCGTCCCCGCCGGGATGCAGTTCGATGACCCGACCGACCGGCCATTTCAAAGGCGATTGAATGTGATCACTTGTTATGATAACCAAATCATTTAATTTGATATTTGGGGACAAATCAGTCCACTTGTGTCGCTGTTGTAGCGTATGCAAATACTCTATAGAATACCGTTTCCAAAAATCATTATGTAGTTTTTGGATTAGTTGCCATCTCGAGAGCCGATTTAGGGGAACCTCGGACAAATCTGACTCCGGAATTTCTGAATTAAGGGGTTCAAGTGTCAAAAAATGCCCAGGGGTAAGAGGTTGAAGATCGTGTGGGTCTGAAGAGGCAGGAGATAAAGGGCGACTATTCAGTACGGCTTCTATGCGACAGGTAAGGGTGGACATCTCCATGATAGACAACTTCTGGTCGCCGACGACTCGTACAAAGTGAGTTTTAAAACTTTTGACGCCAGCTTCTGCCAGGCCATTGAAATGTGGACTGAGAGGAGGTCTGGTGGCAGCACTTCTTGCGTAATCCAGTAATTGGTTACGAAACCTTATAAAATTACTGCCTTGATCTGACCAGCATTGCGTCACGCTTCTGCGTCTGGAAATGAATCGATGGAATGCACCTACGAACCCTTCGGTGGACAGTTCCATGGTTAATTCCAAATGCACGCAATGTGTGGCCGTACAGACAAACACACAGACATACGATTTGAAAGCTTTACAACCACGGTAACGATGAGGAATCACAAAGAAAGGTCCACAAAAGTCGATAGCTACACTCGAAAAAGGTTTTAGTTGATTGATTCGATGAGCGGGAAGTGAACTCATT
The DNA here is from genome assembly GCA_963576565.1 of Aspidapion aeneum. Lineage (NCBI taxonomy): Eukaryota > Metazoa > Arthropoda > Insecta > Coleoptera > Brentidae > Aspidapion > Aspidapion aeneum. The sequence continues at coordinate 60,735,693 of OY755039.1, read as the reverse complement.
ATGGGCGGTCTATAGGGTTTAGGGTTGATTCTAAAACATTGCAAGCACTTGGATATGGTTCTTTGAATTGCCCGTCTGGCAGATAATATCCAAATTTGCTGTAAAAGCAGATTATGTAATGTTTTAAACCCAGGATGAAGATATTGTCGATGAGCGGACTCGATAAGAAGAGTAGTTAAACGATGGTCACTCGAAAGTAAGACGGGGTGTTTTGCAGAAGACAAAAGGTCAGATTTTTGCAATCTGCCACCGACTCTAATGATATTATTCTCATCAAGAAAAGGTGAAAGTTTTCGCAAAGGTTTCGGTATTGGTTTATCCTTAGATAACGCGGAAAAAAGCTCAGAAAAACAAGAACCTTGCACGCGTTTGATAAGAAGGTGTAACGCACTTTGCATCTCACCGGTGGTAGGAAAAACAATATTCTCAAAAATAACTTTTTGGTCCGGCGGCTTAGTGGGTTTTTGATAGGAATGCTTTTGAAAAAGGTTAACTATTCGAAGGACATAACAAATGATACGTTGAATTTTTGATATAGAGGAATATTTGATAAGAAGCTGATCTAAGAAGTTGACATCAATTATCGCATTGCAACAGACTTTTGGCTTTTCCTCCAGATTAATATCTCCGAAATCAATCGGCATTTTTGGTTTATGAAAATCGGGCCATTCGTTTTCGGGAGACCACAAAAACGACGGTGCGTTCCACCACATGTCATGTGACATGAGCTGTGAAGGGGTGGCCCCTCGTGACGCAATATCGGCTGTATTCAAAGCAGAAGGAATGTAGCGCCACGAGTTTGAGGGAATGATTTCTTGGATTCTACTGACTCGATTTCCAACAAAGGTTTGCCAGCGATTAGGAGGGGATGAAAGCCAGTGCAATACGACTTGCGAATCGCAGAAAGTAACGATATTTGTAAAAGTTATTTTTCCTTCATAGCTAGATAAAACGAAGTCAATTAATTCGCTTAAAAGAAATGCGCCTAGGAGTTCTAGCCTAGCCAAAGTTTGTGACTTTATAGGCGCGACCCTAGATTTTGCAGATATGAGAGAAACAGATATATTATTTTCCTCTTCTACACGAAAATATACGACGCCTGCGTAGCCTCGAATTGAAGCGTCACAGAAGCCGATGATTTGACAGGTATTGGTTTTTGACAGTTTGATTTGTCGGGGTAATTGAAAATTGGAAAGAAGCGGGAATTCACAACGAAGTTTGTTCCAAGAGTCGATGATAGAAGAATCTGGTTCTTCGTCCCAGCCTATTTTCGATATCCACAACTGTTGCAAAATAAATTTTGCTTGTAGCAACAAGGGACAAAGAAAACCTAAGGGATCGAAGATTGTCCCTATGATAGATAAAATAGAACGTTTGGTTGGGGGTTTGTCCTTCATTCGGCATTGATAAGAAAAAATGTCGTTTTTTGGATGCCATTGAAGTCCTAAAACTTTGATAAAATGGGGTTCCTCCTTGTCGAAAGAGAGAGGCATTTGACGATCGGACTCTGGCAATGTTGCCAATAACTCAGGACAATTGCTTGCCCATTTTTTAAGTTCAAATCCTCCCGACTTCAACAAATCATTGAGTTCTGTTTGAAGGGAGAGAGCTTCAGAAAGCGAAGGGCTAGTTCCCAAGATATCGTCGATATAGATTGACGTTTTTAGAACAGTACTAGCCATAGGAAAACGTTCCTTTTCTCTCTCTGCCAGCTCATTTAAGGTACGCATGGCTAGAAAAGGTGAGCATGTCATGCCAAAAGTGACAGTAGAAAGTTCCCACACTGAAAGTGGGTCCTGTGGAGAAAACCTCCACAATATCCTTTGATAAGGACGGTGATAAGGATTGATAAGGACTTGACGGAACATCTGTTTGATGTCAGCAATGTAGGCAATAGGATTAAGACGAAACGTAAGGAGTAAAGAAGCAATATCTTTTTGAAGTTTCGGTCCAGATAACAATGTGTCATTGAGACTAATATTTTTTGGGGTGACTGCTGAACAATCCCAGACTACCCTTAATTTTGTACTCAAGCTTTCCGGCTTTAATACGCAATGGTGTGCTAAAAAACACGATACGTCGACCTTTGGTTGACTAGATAAAACTAAACTCATATGATTAGAATCGATATAGTCTTGCATGAAACTTACATAGGCAGTGTACAGATCAGGATTTTTGATTAATCTATTTTCTAGAAGTAAAAATCTACGATAAGCTTGCGGATAAGTATTTCCTAGGTCAGGGTTTATTTTATCTTTAAACGGAAGATCTACCATGAATCTACCGCTCGGTTGCCGTACTACACTAGCAGTAAAAATTGATTCTGCCTGTTTTTCTTCCTTTGATAAGATTTGTTTTTTAGGCAAATGTTCGATTTCCCAAAACCTAGGGAGAATGACCTCTAAAGGAGGTGAATGACTCGTTAAAAAACAACTGGTTCGTTCCGTAAGACTACCTACTTCGTCAACCTTTCCCATGACGACCCAGCCAAAGATAGTTTCAAGGGCTGAAGGCTGCCCTACCTGTCCAAGAACCCTGCCCTCCTTGAATATCTGTGCGAATAGCTCGCAACCAATAACCAGGTCCACAGGTCTAGATTTGAAATAAGATGGGTCGGCAAGTTTAAGGTTTTGCAAGTGTTTCCACTGATTATCGTTCAAAGAGAATGTAGGCATATTGGAACATAGTTGTGGAACCACAATTGCTTCGAAATTAAGTAAAGGAGTAACTTGTCCTTTTGGCTTAATGTGACATTGAACAAGCCCTTTGGAAATAAAAGAAGACATCTGATTTAATCCGAATATTTCAGTGGTGTAACTTCGCCTAGGAAGATTAAGACGCTGAATACACTTTTCACTGATGAATCCTGTCTGTGATCCAGAATCAAGCAGTGCCCTTACAGGTTGAAAATTTCCGCAACCGTCCATAACATCTATTACGGCGGTGCATAAAAGAAAGGTACCTGAAGGTCCTGAGGCATTTAATGACACATGAAGATTATTGACAGGTGGTGTGTGAATGACAGGACTAGTATCTTGGCTTCCAGACTCTTGATTAGTTTCTAAGATATGAGTTAAAGTGTGGTGCCTTTTACTATTGCAAGTCCTGCATGAATATTTTGATTTGCACGTATCTACATCATGCAAGGGATGAAAACACGCTAGACATAATTTTTTCTGTTTGACGAAAGATAGGCGATCGATAGGTGAGAGATCAAGAAATGTTTGACATTTCGAAAGCACGTGAACTTGATTACACCGGAAACATTTTATTCCCGTACTCGAATTAGTTCAGGTGCCAGCCAGTCCTATAAAAGGCGAATTCGATGATTTATAGGTAGGCTTTTGCCCAAACTGATTTCGCATAGAATTTGAATTTTGATAGGTAGGCTTTTGCCCAGACTGATTTTGCATAGAATTTGATTTTTGATAGATGGGCACCTTTTTGGGTGCTGTTGATTGAGGAAGTGATTCCAAAACTTTACATCTTTTTTCTAGAAATTGAAAAAGTGACTGAAAAGTGGGAATTTCGGTATTAGTATTGGCGTGACTCATTTCGAAATTTAAACGCGTTGGAATATCCAATTTTTCTAATAAAATGAAAAAAATAATAAAGTCCCAACTGTCAACGTCAAAGCTAAGTGATTTTAAAATTTCTAGGGATTCAGAAAAGGTGTCAATTAAATTACGCAATTCTTTAGCTGACTCGTTTTTTAAGGTGGAGTTCATAATTGAGCTTAAAGCATCATTTGCGAGATCTCGCTTGTTTTGATATCTATTGACTAATTTGTCATAAGCAATTTTATAATTTTGGTCAGATAAGCTAATCCCTGATATCAATTTTAAAGGCTCATCCTCGAGATATGAAAATAAATATTGAAGTTTTCGAACGTTACTTAGACTTTGATTTTGATCTATAATATTATTAAAAAGATCGAAAAAGCTTGGCCATAATTTTTTATCACCTCGAAATATGGGAATACCTAACTCTTTGAGTTTTGGAGTTTCAGATTCGTTTTGTCGAACATATGATCCCGAAAAAGATGGGGCCTCAACCGGAAATATTTTAGAGTAAACCCCCTTACACGCATAAAAATATTTACGAGCTTCTGAAAGGATCGCATCCTGCGGTTTATATTCCTCATCGTCCGAGTCGTCTAGCAACATAATGACGTCATTATGTGCCAGCATGCATTTATCGAAGGTTTCATCCAAATCGGCATACCTCACTTGAAACTCGTTTCTCGCTCTTTCATCTTTTTCCGCAGTCTGCGACAACACATAACACTCGGTGATCGCAGATAAAAAACCCTTGCGTTTTTGTACGGCTTTTTTGACAGACATGATTTTACCTTTGAAATGACGAAATTGTCGGTAAATATACAATTAACGCTAAATTAATGCTTCTGAAATAGAAAAATGACGAATTGTCGAAAATATGCACTAATTTATCGCAATTGATGAAAATTATTTTAAATATCGAAATGATATGGAACACATCTAATCACAGAAATGTCGGTAAATATACAATTAACGCTAAATTAATGCTTCTGAAATAGAAAAATGACGAATTGTCGAAAATAGGCACTAATTTATCGCAATTGATGAAAATTGTTTTAAATATCCAAATGATATGGTACACCACTGAACTTTTGTTTTGTTTGTTTTGTTTTGTTTTGATCCCTTCGCTTTGTTTACTGAATCATGCACTGAGCATGCGAAAGACACGTGCAGTCGTCGGTGCAGACGACTTTCTCTGGTTGCAATTCAAGGTCGCCTTATTTGGCTGCAAATAATTATTAATACCGTCGTATGGATTTATTATTTAAAATAATTCGGTCGAAGGAACACTTTATGTTAGCCCGCGGATAGAAAAAACGCTAAATGCAGTGGACTGTAAATATTTTAATGATATCGTGAGCAAACATAAATGTATTGATATGAAATTACGAAATAATCAGACGTCCATAGGTAAAATTGTTGGAACCACACAACGGTAATCAGATAAGTGCACTCACCTCCTTTGCAGCCAAATTCTCCTCGTTTCAAGGGGCCCCCGAATGGATCTAATGATGTCACCACGTAGCTGAAGGGCTGAAGTTTCTAGTTCTATGCTTCAGTACACAAAAATCGAGCACTTTCAGGTGTAGATATTTGAAAATAGTTGGAGAACGAAATTAACACGCCTTTTTCTCTGGGCGATTGACCAGGATCTCACTGGTTGTTGGTGCGCATGTCCAAATACGCGGAATGCGCTTTGTCCTTCATACAGTTGTGTGTTTTTAAAAATATATATAAACAACCGCGAAATTTAGCGGGAGCTAACACCGCCTAAAAATTAGTACACCTTTCTGCCTATTATAGATGTTCACCCCTCATAACCATAACCTCAAAAATTTCATCGTCATTTACGAAATAGTTATATATATTATAGACAACGTGAGAAAAATTAATAGAAACAATTTAGTTATACTCACATCAAAGTGATCTTCACAAATGTAAAGTGAAGATGTATAAGATAAGGCCCTTGGGTCTCTTCGAGCAAGTTCCAGCCAGTTTTTCCGTTCTTGTACTGCTGTAGGCACATGAATAAATAGTTTTTCCGGTGTTTTTATGCTAGTCTTCGAACACTGAGGCACTACACACCACTTATAGAACATTTTTTTACATAAAAAACAGTAAAAACACAGACCAAAAACAAATAAACACTTGCCGTGTATCTGTCCGCGAGTTTACAGCGCTGTGACGTCATTGCAACGTCATGCTAGAAATTGGCTATTTAGCGGCAAACTCAAATCGGAAATTAGAAAACTTGATTTTAAATGTAGTCATGATAAAATATACTATTTTAATAATTTTGCGTAGCAAATTAGGGATCTATGTTTCATTCTAAACTATTTTCTAAAATTTGTCAAATACCCTATTGTCATGGGTTCTGACATTTAATCCTTTAGAATCTAAAATTGCTCATTAGTTTTATTCAAAACAATTTTAAATTGATAAAGTTTGATAAACATAAATAAAATACAATACTGTAATTACAATATTGTTTGTTTTGTATCAAGTAATTAAAATCAATATTTAATTAATTGCTAACATAAAATTTATTTGGACAACTAACGAACATAATTTTATTATGCATACAAAAATATGTGTTTTAAATAAATATAAAATTTAAGTCCCACGGTTAGCTAAAATTGCATATCCATAAAACAAAAATTTGGTAGAGAAAGAGGATATTTAAATTTAATAAATTATTTATAAATATATAAAACAAAAACATTTCATGTAAAAAGAATTGAGATAAAAGTAAAACCAAGTTCTTTAACACAAATTTCAAAATGAAAGCGTCTTACTAGTTTGGAAATGTTTTTTTAAACTGTGCTATTCCAACCTAACTTCTTTATGTTCAATTTAGCACTGTGCCTAAGAGTCATTTGCAGCCGTAATAGCCAAGTTTAGAAAAACATTTTCAAACTAGTGTTGAATCTTAATTTTAAGAATGTGTGTTCAAACAAAATGTGGGCCATAGATTTCTCAGGAACAGGGGTCCAAATTAAAATTGTTGTCAAAAACTTTACCTATTTTTTATTCTATGCCCAGTATCATGTGTTGACGTGACATACGTCAAAAACACTAAAAAAGGCGAGATTTTCGCCCCTTCCATCTTTGACCAGCAAAGAGACAACGCGGCATCGGAGCTCCAACGTCATCGAACTTGTCTCATGTGCCGAGACTTGTTGGATAATGGGTGAGTTGAGCACTTTTTGTAGGGCATAGAATAGGGAAAATGAGATTATAAGGGTTCGGGATTTTTTTGTGAATTTTAGCAATAAATAAATGTGTTTAGTGAACAGTTGCGTTCAACTACGAAGAACCATTAACTTACCTCGAAATCAATGGTAAGAACCTTTCATTTTGAAATTTGTATTGGAGAACTTGGCTTTACTTTTATCTCAATTCTTTTTATGGAATACAACTTTCGCGTACTTGACTTTTTTTGCATGAAATGTTTTTGTTAAGATTTCACTCCTTTTTTTAAAGGATTTGGATAATATTTAAGTTTTAAATTAGTAAAATATGCGGAATATTGTTCAAAACTTTTGCAATGCCTTATTAAAAATTTTGAGGTTTTTTATATTTTCCTATTGTTTTATTATAGTTTCTATCAGCCTTCTAAAGCTCAGCTTTCTAGTGTTCCTGGACGTAGGCAATGTTAATTTACATAACTTTACATTTATAGGGGTGAAAAGTAAATTAAAATTTTGGTGTTTTTAATTTTATTCCTATAGTTTTATTATAGTTCCTGTTAGCTCCCGCTAAATTTCGCGGTTGTTTATATATATTTTTAAAACCACACAATTGTATGAAGGACAAAGCGCATTTCACGTATTTGGACATGCGCACCAACAACCAGTGAGATCCTGGTCAATCGCCTAGAGAAAATGGCGTGTTAATTTCGTTCTCCAACTATTTCAAATATCTACACCTTAAAGTGCTCGATTTTTGTGTACTGAAGCATAGAACAAGAAACTTCAGCCCTTCAGCTACGTGGTGACATCATTAGATCCAATCAGGGGCCCCTTGGAACGTGGAGAAAGTGGATGCAAAGTGGTGAGTGCATTTGTCTCTGATTACCGTAGTGTGGCGCAAATAATTTTACCTATGGACGTTTGATTATTTCGTAATGTCATATCAATATATTTATGTTTGCTCGCGTTTTCATTAATTAACTTATACAGTCCATTGCATTTAACGTTTTTCTATCCCCGAGTTAACATAAGTGGTCCTTTTCGAGCCGAATTATTTTTAAATAATAAATCCATACGACGGTATTAATAATTATTTGCAAGCCGAAAACAAGGCGGCCTTGAATTTTTTCGCATCGTATTGAAACGAGAGAAAGTCCGCGTGGTATAAACAAGCACGTGTGTAGCGCGTGGTCATTCAGTAAACAAAGCGAAGGAACCACAAAACAAAACAAACAAAAACATTTCTCATTTATGTGTTAGGGTGTTTCATATCATTTCGATATTTAAAACAATTTTCATCAATTGCGATAAATTAGTGCATATTTTCGACAATTCGTCATTTTTCTATTTCAGAAGCATTAATTTAGCGTTAATTGTATATTTACCGACAATTTCGTCATTTCAAAGGTAAAATCATGTCTGTCAAAAAAGCCGTACAAAAACGCAAGGGTTTTTATCTGCGATCACCGAGTGTTATGTGTTTTCACAGACCGCGGCAAAGGATGAAAAAGCGAGAAACGAGTTTCAAGTGAGGTATTCCGATTTGGATGAAACCTTCGATAAATGCATGCTGGCGCATAATGACGTCATTATGTTGATAGACGACGCGGACGACGAGGAGTTTAAAACGCAGGATGCGATCCTTTCAGAAGCTCGTAAATATTTTTATGCGTGTAAGGGGGTTTACTCTAAAATATTTCCGGTTGAGGCCCCATCCTTTTCGGGATCATATGTTCGACAAAACGAAACTCCAAAACTCAAAGAGTTAGGTATTCCCATATTTCGAGGTGATAAAAAATTATGGCCAAGCTTTTTCGATCTTTTTAATAACATTATAGATCAAAATCAAAGTCTAAGTAACGTCCGAAAACTTCAATATTTATTTTCATATCTCGAGGATGAGCCTTTAAAATTGATATCAGGGATTAGCTTATCTAATCAAAATTATAAAATTGCTTATGACAAATTAGTCAATAGATATCAAAACAAGCGAGACCTCGCAAATGATGCTTTAAGCTCAATTATGAACTCCACGTTAAAAAACGAGTCAGCTAAAGAATTGCGTAATTTAATTGACACCTTTTCTGAATCCCTAGAAATTTTAAAATTACTTAGCTTTGACTTTGACAGTTGGGACTTTATTATTTTTTTCATTTTATTAGAAAAATTGGATATTCCAACGCGTTCAAATTTCGAAATGAGTCACGGCAATACTAATACCGAAATTCCCACTTTTCAGTCACTTTTTCAATTTCTAGAAAAAAGATGTAAAGTTTTGGAATCACTTCCTCAATCAACAGCACCCAAAAAGGTGCCTATCTATCAAAAATCAAATTCTATGCAAAATCAGTCTGGGCAAAGGCCTACCTATCAAAATTCAAATTCTCTGCGAAATCAGTTTGGGCAAAAGCCTACCTATAAATCATCCAATTCGCCTTTTATAGGACTGGCTGGCACCTCAACTAATTCAAGTACGGGAATAAAATTTTTCCGGTGTAATCAAGGTCACGTGCTTTCGAAATGTCAAACATTTCTTGATCTCTCACCTATCGATCGCCTATCTTTCGTCAAGCAGGAAAAATTATGTCTAGCGTGTTTTCATCCCCTGCATGGTGTAGATAGATACGTGCAAATCAAAATATTCATGCAGGACTTGCAATAGTAAAAGGCACCACATTTTAACTCATATCTTAGAAACTAATCAAGAGTCTGGAAGCCAAGATACTAGTCCTGTCATTCACACACCACCTGTCAATAATCTTCATGTGTCATTAAATGCCTCAGGACCTTCAGGTACCTTTCTTTTATGCACCGCCATAATAGATGTTATGGACGGTTGCGGAAATTTTCAACCTGTAAGGGCACTGCTTGATCCTGGATCACAGACAGGATTCATCAGTGAAAAGTGTATTCAGCGTCTTAATCTTCCTAGGCGAAGTTACACCACTGAAATATTCGGATTAAATCAGATGTCTTCTTTTACTTCCAAAGGGCTCGTTCAATGTCACATTAAGCCACAAGGACAAGTCACTCCTTTACTTAATTTCGAAGCAATTGTTGTTCCACAACTATGTTCGAATATGCCTACATTCTCTTTGAACGATAATCAGTGGAAACACTTGGAGGGCCTTAAACTTGCCGACCCATCTTATTTCAAATCTAGACCTGTGGACCTGGTTATTGGTTGCGAGCTATTCGCACAGATATTCAAGGAGGGCAGGGTTCTTGGACCGGTAGGGCTGCCTTCAGCCCTTGAAACTATCTTTGGCTGGGTCGTCATGGGAAAGGTTGACGAAGTAGGTAGTCTTACGGAACGAACCAGTTGTTTTTTGACGAGGCATTCACCTCCTTTAGAGGTCATTCTCCCTAGGCTTCGGGAAATCGAACATTTGCCTAAAAAACAAATATTATCAAAGGAAGAAAAACAGGCAGAATCAATTTTTACTGCTAGTGTAGTACGGCAACCGAGCGGTAGATTCATGGTAGATCTTCCATTTAAAGATAAAATAAACCCTGACCTAGGAAATACTTATCCGCAAGCTTATCGTAGATTTTTACTTCTAGAAAATAGATTAATCAAAAATCCTGATCTGTACACTGCCTATTCAAGTTTCATGCAAGACTATATCGATTCTAATCATATGAGTTTAGTTTTATCTAGTCAACCAAAGGTCGACGTTTCGTGTTTTTTAGCACATCATTGCGTACTAAAGCCGGAAAGCTTAAGTACAAAATTAAGGGTAGTCTGGGATTGTTCGGCAGTCACCCCAAAAAATATTAGTCTCAATGACACATTGTTATCTGGACCGAAACTTCAAAAGGATATTGCTTCTTTACTCCTTGCGTTTCGTCTTAATCCTATTGCCTACATTGCTGACATCAAACAGATGTTCCGTCAAGTCCTTATCAATCCTTATCACCGTCCTTATCAAAGGATATTGTGGAGGTTTTCTCCACAGGACCCACTTTCAGTGTGGGAACTTTCTACTGTCACTTTTGGCATGACATGCTCACCTTTTCTAGCCATGCGTACATTAAATGAGCTGGCAGAGAGAGAAAAGGAACGTTTTCCTATGGCTAGTACTGTTCTAAAAACGTCAATCTATATCGACGATATCTTGGGAACTAGCCCTTCGCTTTCTGAAGCTCTCTCCCTTCAAACAGAACTCAATGATTTGTTGAAGTCGGGAGGATTTGAACTTAAAAAATGGGCAAGCAATTGTCCTGAGTTATTGGCAACATTGCCAGAGTCCGATCGTCAAATGCCTCTCTCTTTCGACAAGGAGGAACCCCACTTTATCAAAGTTTTAGGACTTCAATGGCATCCAAAAAACGACATTTTTTCTTATCAATGCCGAATGAAGGAGAAACTCCCAACCAAACGTTCTATTTTATCTATCATAGGGACAATCTTCGATCCCTTAGGTTTTCTTTGTCCCTTGTTGCTACAAGCAAAATTTATTTTGCAACAGTTGTGGATATCGAAAATAGGCTGGGACGAAGAACCAGATTCTTCTATCATCGACTCTTGGAACAAACTTCGTTCTGAATTCCCGCTTCTTTCCAATTTTCAATTACCCCGACAAATCAAACTGTCAAAAACCAATACCTGTCTAATCATCGGCTTCTGTGACGCTTCAATTCGAGGCTACGCGGGCGTCGTATATTTTCGTGTAGAAGAGGAAAACAATATATCTGTTTCTCTCATATCTGCAAAATCTAGGGTCGCGCCTATTAAGTCACAAACTTTGGCTAGGCTAGAACTCCTAGGCGCATTTCTTTTAAGCGAATTAATTGACTTCGTTTTATCTAGCTATGAAGGAAAAATAACTTTTACAAATATCGTTACTTTCTGCGATTCGCAAGTCGTATTGCACTGGCTTTCATCCCCTCCTAATCGCTGGCAAACCTTTGTTGGAAATCGAGTCAGTAGAATCCAAGAAATCATTCCCTCAAACTCGTGGCGCTACATTCCTTCTGCTTTGAATGCAGCCGATATTGCGTCACGAGGGGCCACCCCTTCACAGCTCATGTCACATGACATGTGGTGGAACGCACCGTCGTTTTTGTGGTCTCCCGAAAACGAATGGCCCGATTTTCATAAATCAAAAATGCCGATTGATTTCGGAGATATTAATCTGTAGGAAAAGCCAAAAGTCTGTTGCAATGCGATAATTGATGTCAACTTCTTAGATCAGCTTCTTATCAAATATTCATCTTTATCAAAAATTCAACGTATCATTTGTTATGTCCTTCGAATAGTTAACCTTTTTCAAAACCATTCCTATCAAAAACCCACTAAGCCGCCGGACCAAAAAGTTATTTTTGAGAATATTGTTTTTCCTACCACCGGTGAGATGCAAAGTGCGTTATACCTTCTTATCAAACGCGTTCAAGGTTCTTGTTTTTCTGAGCTTTTTTCCGCGTTATGTAAGGATAAACCAATACCGAAACCTTTGCGAAAACTTTCACCTTTTCTTGATGAGAATAATATCATTAGAGTCGGTGGCAGATTACAAAAATCTGACCTTTTGTCTTATTCTGCAAAACACCCCGTCTTACTTTCGAGTGACCATCGTTTAACTACTCTTCTTATCGAGTCCGCTCATCGACAATATCTTCATCCTGGGTTTAAAACATTACATAATCTGCTTTTTCAGCAATTTTGGATATTATCTGCCAGACGGACAATTCAAAGAACCATATCCAAGTGCTTGCAATGTTTTAGAATCAACCCTAAACCCTATAGACCGCCCATAATGAGTTCACTTCCCGCTCATCGAATCAATCAACTTAAACCTTTTTCGAGTGTAGCTATCGACTTTTGTGGACCTTTCTTTGTGATTCCTCATCGTTACCGTGGTTGTAAAGCTTTCAAATCCTATGTCTGTGTGTTTGTCTGTACGGCCACACATTGCGTGCATTTGGAATTAACCATGGAACTGTCCACCGAAGGGTTCGTAGGTGCATTCCATCGATTCATTTCCAGACGCCGAAGCGTGACGCAATGCTGGTCAGATCAAGGCAGTCATTTTATAGGGTTTCGTAACCAATTACTGGATTACGCAAGAAGTGCTGCCACCAGACTTTCTATTCGTTGGCATCTGGGACCTCCTCTCAGTCCACATTTCAATGGCCTGGCAGAAGCTGGCGTCAAAGTTTTAAAACTCACTTTGTACGAGTTGTCGGCGACCAGAAGTTGTCTATCATGGAGATGTCCACCCTTACCTGTCGCATAGAAGCCGTACTTAATAGTCGCCCTTTATCTCCTGCCTCTTCAGACCCACACGATCTTCAACCTCTTACCCCTGGGCATTTTTTGACACTTGAACCCCTTAATTCAGAAATTCCGGAGTCAGATTTGTCCGAGGTTCCCCTAAATCGGCTCTCGAGATGGCAACTAATCCAAACACTACATAATGATTTTTGGAAACGGTATTCTATAGAGTATTTGCATACGCTACAACAGCGACACAAGTGGGCTGATTCGTCCCCTAATATCAAATTAAATGATTTGGTTATCATAACAAGTGATCACATTCAAACGCCTTTGAAATGGCCGGTCGGTCGGGTCATCGAACTGCATCCCGGCGGGGACGGTCAGGTGCGTGTTGCGACGGTACAAACGGTTACCGGTGTTTATAAGCGGCCAGTTGTAAAACTGTGCCTCTTGCGAAATCAAAAGTAATTTTAATTTTCTACCTTTTACCGGGTATTACAATAGGTTTTTTTATTTTTAATTTTTTTTTGAATTTTTTGTTTGTTTGTTTTGCCTTTTTTTGGGATTTCGTTATCTCTAAATAAACTTACGATACTTATCTGATTTCATTCATTTATATTTATCGGTTGATTCTTTTCCTTATATCTACATCTGTCCGGTTGAGATTCTAAAATTGTGTGTTTTGGAGGGCAGTTATGTTAGCTCCCGCTAAATTTCGCGGTTGTTTATATATATTTTTAAAACCACACAATTGTATGAAGGACAAAGCACATTTCACGTATTTGGACATGCGCACCAACAACCAGTGAGATCCTTGTCAATCGCCTAGAGAAAATGGCGTGTTAATTTCGTTCTCCAACTATTTCAAATATCTACACCTAAAAGTGCTCGATTTTTGTGTACTGAAGCATAGAACAAGAAACTTCAGCCCTTCAGCTACGTGGTGACATCATTAGATCCAATCAGGGGCCCCTTGGAACGTGGAGAAAGTGGATGCAAAGTGGTGAGTGCATTTGTCTCTGATTACCGTTGTGTGGCGCAAATAATTTTACCTATGGACGTTTGATTATTTCTTAATTTCATATCAATATATTTATGTTTGCTAGCGTTTTCATTAATTAACTTATACAGTCCATTGCATTTAACGTTTTTCTATCCGCGAGTTAACATTATCAGTCTTCCACAGCAAAGACATGTGTGAGTGAGTAAGTGGCAATTTCGACGTTTTTTTAAATTTCGTGACGACTTTACTACTTTATAGAAGTCCATAAAACTTGGAGGGATTGTTAATTCTGTAAAGATCGACGACTGTGCGAAGGTTGAGTTTCGTGCTCATTCCGAAGTAGTGTTTAATCAAATATGGGCTGAAATGTTTCAAGACAAGATGATACAGCAGTTTCCGCGTGTACTTGGAGGGGCACTGCCATGCTCCTAGATATTTTTCTGTTACAAGAATTCAATATTTTAGGAACTAAATCCTTCGAGGGGTAAGGTCTCTTAAATGTCTTTACAGCCGTGTAAAAATTACGAAAATCTGTTTATTAGTTTTTAACATATTTGCCTTAAAATTTTCAAATTTAACATGAGGTGATAAAATAAAAATTAAATAATAAAAATACAAAATTCTGATTTAATTTACTTCACCTTAATTCAATAATTAACCTATATGCTAAACTGCTTCCGCCAACTTACCACACAAAGTTAAATTATTAACCAAAAAATGTTAAACAACAAGAAAATCAAAAATCATATTACATGATAAACAGTAAGATGTGTATGAAAAATTATTATTTCTAATTTTTATTTGTAAGTGTTTTTAAATTTTTGTAATAATTTAAATATTTTTTAAGATATTTAGGCAATAAAGCCAATTCTTAGAAATAAAAAAATCTTGGAAACAAAGGTATGTAATACTTAACTTTAAAGTTGTGTTTAGTATTTTTAGGTTTTAGCTTGTTATTAAAAGGATACTAGCAGATTCTTTTAAAATCCACTAATGCTAATGACAGTTTTGTGACAGTTAAAAAGTTGAAAAAATTGTAACTTGCCAACTATACGACACTGCTACTAGTCTTATGAATCCTTAACCCATAAGATGTTAGTAATCATTTTAATTGTGAAAAATAAAGTTAAATTCTATTTACATGTTTTTAAATATTAAATATTCAATCAGTTAACTTGTTCGGTAAGTCCTCCTTCCCCGCTCTCCCCTATAATAAACCCTAATTAGATTTCCCAATCTTATCTTTTGATGCTTTCATAATACTTACATAATATTTGAGATTGGGCAGGGGGAGAAAATAGCATTAAGTAGCATGGTGGCGATTGAAAAATTGCATCATGGCAAAGAATCAACTTCCAAAATATTTATTTATATTAATATCTGAGGGCACGGCAGTGCCCGGCCAAGTTCGCGGCGTAAACTGCTGTACCATCTTTTCTTGAAACATTTCAGCCCATATTTGACCTATCTAAAACTCTACATCGGAGTGAGCTACGAAACTCTAACTTTGCGCAGTCGAAGACCTTCATAGACTTAACAACCCCTCCAAGTTTCATGGACTTCCATAAAGTAGTAAAATAGTTACGAAATTTCAAAAGACATCGAAATTGCCACTCACAATTCTACTGTACCCTCAGACGTGCTACAAAGCTGAAATTTGGCAGATTGATAGAAATTATGACCAAACTCTTGGAAAAAATCCAAAAAACCCAAAATTCTAATTTATTGCCCACTTCCAGAAACGCTAGAGAACTGAGCTTCAAAAGGCTGATAGGAACTATGATAAAACCATAGGAAAAAAATTTAAAAATCTTAAAATTGTTAATCAGCCATTGCAAAAGTTTTGACCATTATTCTGCATATTTAAAACTTAAATATTATCGAAATCCTTTAAAAAAGAAGTGAAACCATAACAAAAACATTTTATGTAAAAAAAAAGCCAAGTACGCGAAAATGGTATTCCGTAGAAAGAATTGAGATAAAAGTGAAGCTAAGTTCTCTAATACAAATTTTTCTTAGGCACAGTGCTAAATTGAACATAAAGAAGTTTGGCTGTAATAGCAAATAAAAAAAAACATTTCCAAACTAGTAAGAACCTTTCATTTTGAAATTTGTGTTATGGAAAATGGCTTTATTTTTATCTCAATTCTTTTAACAAAATACCATTTCCGCGTACTTGGCTTTTTTGACATAAAATGTTTTTGATATTATTAGCCCGCGCAGCAATGGCGAAAATGTGTTATTTGGATGTATTTTGACCTATCTTAGCAATATCGTGGTGACGTCTGTCCGTGCGTGTATGTATGTCTGTCCGCAACACGATAGATCCTAAACCGCTGAACCTATATACATGAAATTATCAGGTAACATAGTGTACAATACTATAAAGAGATAATAAGATTTTGGTCAAAATCCATTAGTGCTAATGACGACTTTTTGACAGTTTCAAAATTGAAAATATGCTAACTTAACGGAACATCGCATGAATAAGGGGTTCTAGAATATATTAGAACACGTTTTTCTAGTCTATTTAAATACTAAAAACTTTGTAGAAGCTTTTGTTTCTCAGATATCTACAAAAACTGTTTTCAAGGCTTATATAGCGTGGAGTTCACTTGGAGTGTGCTAATGGGCCAAGAATGTATCAGATCTATCATGGAGATTAAGCTTAACAACTATTGTTTCAATTGTTTGTCATATCTTATTTTTCCTTAAAAATTACAACAGATTTAATCTTGTAAAATCATGCATTACAATAAATTTAAAAATTAAGTGTTAAAATTACATAAAAGCATTTTTCTTTTTTCAAAAAAAAATAAATAAATGTAGGGTAAGTGTAATCAAACAAGTTTCGTGGCTAATCCGGTAAAGAGAAGTTTTTGTTTCTTTTATATTTTGCACTCACGTGAGGTTAGGTTTTCAAGGCACCCACGGAAAAATATGAGAGAAACAAAAACTCCTTTTTACCCGAATAGCATCGAAACTTGTTTGATTTTTAAATTCACGGGTACTAAATTTCACGTTTGTTAGTTTTATTTGGCTCAAAAATTCCGCTGCTTGGACGCTTACGTGTCTGATGGCGACTAAAAACGCAATAAGCATTGATCTGGCCTGAAAGGCAGAAGAGCTGTCGTAGGTCATAGATTAGTTTGTTTCTTTTTATTGTAATCGGTCTTTTCATTGATCGATATGTATCGCAGTTTATTTTCGCCTGCTATTTCTGGTTTCTCTCGTATCTCGGTAGATGGCGCTTCTTGCGAGAGTTTTCTCACTATTTACATAGGATTAGAGACAAAACTGTCTAATTAACTTCGCAAGAGTGTCACATTGACCACCAGTGTTCTGAGGAGTCCCATAAGGACGAAACAGTTAACTGTCAACACTTATTAGGTGTCCATTAGATCTTGGAAGCCCGTAAGGTTAAGCTTTCAAGCTACCCACGGAAAAATATCAGAGAAACAAAAACTTCTTTTTTATCGATTACCTGCGAAACTTGTTTGATTTTTAAATTTCCGGGTGCTAAATTTCACGTGTGGTTGTAATTTTTTTTTATTAAGAGGACTTTACATATGTATAAAAGTCTATCCCTATTTTTTTTTTTAATTTAAGAGTTCATAAAAAATCGTATTTCTTACAAAAATTGACAAATGTATACCTATTGCAAAGGTTGTTTAACCACACTGCATATACTATATGTAAAAAAGAAATAAAACATTTTTTTGATCACAATGAATCAGGGAATTATTTGATGTTGTCAAATTTGTAATTTTTAAATTCACAAGCTAGAACTTGCAAACAAAACTTTTGACCAAATGTTGTTTGACCTTTTTGACAATTTTTTACCTTCCCCACTATCCCTTTAAGCAGTGGCGGCTGGTGACGTTATAAATGGGATGGGCGCAGAAATTTATATTGCATGGAAAAGGAGACAAAAAACTTACCTAAAGAATTTTATTTTAGCATTTTACAAACCAGCTGCTACTTGGTGTAGTTTTTAGTTTATTTGTTTATAGATAAAGTCTATTCGCCTGTTTAATTACAAATTAAACAGATTTTCTTTTTTTACCAATTTTCATAAATCTTCATTTTTAATTAAATTTATTATTCAAACATAGGTGATCTTAAGAAATTAGGTTTTAATAACATAAACTAACCTTCTCAAGGTTACCTATTTAAATTATATAAATTATTTAGTTTGTAAAACAACACATTATATTGAATTTTATATTTTATCACGAACCATAACAATTTTTGAATATAAAAAGAGAGGATTTATATCAATAAAGGAGATTCAACATTAGATAGTTGTTCTCACTATACCTACTTAGTTTACTGTACCATAAGCCTTCTTGGTCATTGCAGGGAGTGAGGCTGCTCCCTGGCAGTAAACTTTACTTTAGTCCCGCTGGTTAACCAAGCCGAGTTAAGCAAGTGTAATTGTCAAGCACAGCTTGCACATCGCCTTTCTTTTACGTGCGCAAAGTGCTCGGACTAGCACCAGTTTCAGACTCATCATGGCCCCGTAGAGCAACCTCAAAAATCCCACAGAATTTTAAACAGTCTATTAACCTACTAAGTATATGTCTATTTTTTGCCATATTTTTATTATGTTCGGTACTGTTTTGCACTATTCAATTGGCTCCCTATATCAGTGTTACCTAGCATAGAAAATTTTATTTTAGTAGCACTTACTTTGTATCTTTAACTTTCCACTAAAGTGCTTGACGTTACACATTCCCTTTGCCGCCCACGCAGGATCACTTCGTGGATTGTTCATAATAAGACAAATAAAGCTAAAAAAACATTTCGTTTTTCACAACCGCACAACCAGTTTTCAGCATCGTATAATATTTGAATTACTTGCACTAAAATTTTGATTAATTTTTAGGATTCTAAGGTCTATGTGGCCCTAAAGATTTTATTTGTAATCGAAGTTTATATGTTTACTTAAATTTGCATAGTTAGTTATATAATTGACGGTATTTATTTCCATTTAGAAAACAAACCAAAACAAAAACAAACAATGGACACGCGAATGGCAAGGCTTTTAAGTACTGACCTATCCCAAATTGAAACAAACTCATACGTTTTCACTAAGGATAGAACCGGCAACACGTAAGAAGGGCAACGAACGTTTTCGCACGATGAATATGGCCGACCTCAACTAAAACAAACACCGCTGAAAAACGGATGAAATTGGAATCTTGTCCCGCGCAGTACTGCCGGCTTGTAATTATTTACGCTAAAAAGTTTACCCAATTAATCGCCTTTTGTTAACCACAGACTAAAAAAAACTAGACATGTCGTATGGAAAGATGTAACTTTTTTAAAATAAATCAAATAAAAATACTGTTTGTTGTCTAGTTTTGGGAAAGCAGTGCCCCGTTGCCCTCCCTGTAAGTAGCAGTGGCCACTGATTTTGTTCCTACGACTGAGAAGTGGTTATTAGAAGTTATAGTTGTGGCACAGTGTAGAGATCCACACTGTGGTTGTGGAGTGACTCGCAAATTTAAACTAAATTGACGCCATTTGTAAACCACCAGAAAACTTGTTTTTATGTTCTATGACTTGTGGCATCAACGAGGAATATTAGCAATGAGAAAAATTATTTTAGTACCTTTGATTATAACTTCTGTATTCATCCAAAACCTAGTGCTAGGTCCCAAAAAGTTGAACCTTTATTAAAATTATTACACCAGTATTTACTAAGACCTTAAGACTTAGCATTGTAGACCGGGTTTAAGTATCAATTCTATAGACTTGATACCGACCGGTTTAAGTGTATTTTTTTAATACTCACAGGTCAAATAACTGCAAAGATTTGGTTCACCCTAATGTGCAATATGATAGTAAGCATTTCTCAGTGAGTTTCATCTCATATAAATTCAAATTAACTTTGGAAATAAAGAAAAACCACATAAAAATTTTGTAACCAAATGTCATTTTTTGGAAACTTAGTCCGTGCAGTCGTAGGATTCCCGTTAAAAATAGTCTCAAATTATAGTACCACCCCTGAGGGGTGGTTTAAAGTTCGAAAAACAATAGAAATAATCCATGATTGACAAAAAAACTTACAAAAATATTCAAAGCTAAACAATACATAAATAACTTAAAACTATATCTGTAGATGCATTACCGTATTCAATACGTATCAATATTTAAAGACTAAAAAGCAAAAAATATATTAGAATCCCTTTTCAATTACTCATTCCCTAAAACAATCGACCATCGGTTTAATCGTCGCTAACTTGTCTAAAAAATTAACATGTAAAATATAGCGGACATCTGACACTGACTTACACCGTTTTTATTCGAGATTTCCTAGTGACATTTGGAGGTTTAAATACGGCTACCATTGTTAAGCCAAAATATTTAATTATTTTTTTTATTTATAACCTTTGTGTGGAAATAATGTCTTTGTTACAACGAAAAAAGATGACCCATACCATAACCTTCAACGAATGTAGACTTTTAAACCTAGGATTGTAGCACTTAGCACTGTAGACCCTTCAGTAAATACATGGTGTTAGTGTTGAAAGAAATTATTTTTACTAGGGTACCTTTTTTAAACTTAACTTCGCTGCAGTTGTAAAATTCGAGTCAACTTAAACGCCAAGAATTATTTAAATTTTTCGGAGAATCAGCAGAACAAAATTACAAAAGGCTAAACCATACAATCAAGATGTCCTATGCGGAAATTAAAACGTTTCTAAATTCAAATGAGTTTGTCATAAAAGAAGTAACTTCTTAAAACATTTTAATAAAATTCTTGCCTTGGCTTCAAATCATTTAACTTCGCAAAAATATGCTTTATGTTAAAAAGCAAATATTTGTTCCAGAGTTTTCAAGAAGTTCTTACAAAATTTGTTAATAAAAAACGGAAAATTTTAATTAATTTTAAGTCCTAAAAAAAATGGAAATTAAAAATAGATGTACAGCCTGTCCCATTTTCGATGGGATTAAATGGGAAACTCGGTTATTATTAAGGATATCAATTTTCTGAGAGCACCTATCGTGCGTGTTCTCTTTTTGAGCCCTTAAAAATGGTGTAATCAGACTTTTGTTATACCCCGTAATTTCGCTAATACAGTTTTTGAAAAAATTGCATTTTTTGTAATCCCTTATATCTCGCTTACTTCGCAAGATATTTTTATTCTGTAAAAACCTTTTTATTCCAACTTTTTTAGAAAAAATGACGTCGTCAGTTTTTTAAAATATTGTTTAGTTTTTGAGATATGGTATTTATCATAAAAAAAAATAAATACGGACCCGGATTTTTTTTATTACTATTTTGATTAGTTTCATGCTATGCTGCCGTGCTAAGCAAGAAGGTCGTATCTGCATATTTTGTTTATCTGAGAAAAACATGTGTGTATAACGCATGACGAAAATAATTTCAAATTCTTTTTTTTTTTAGATGTTTGTATTTTCAAGGTCACAGAGCTAGCCGAATGCAGATACGACATTTCTCTTTAGTTTTATTTATTCTTATGCTAATAAAAATCGTCAAATCTGTCAAAGTAATGTATTAAACTCTCAAAATATAATGCAAATTAAACATGGTTAGTGAGGTAAAAATAAACTTAACTTGAATTTTTGTCATTCACTTAATTCTATTTATTCTAAATCAACTTCATGCTAGGTTTCCTTAAGATTTTGCCAAAAAAAAAATTGTAACATACGACAATTCTTCTTAGCACAAGTGAGATATGACAAATTGTATTGGAATGAGACACAACTTTTCAGTGATCACATTAAAAGAATTAGTCGTATCTGTTACATATGCTACATACGATATATTTTATTGAGACCAGTGCAGATACGACATATTTTATAAGCTCATGTATACACCTTATTTTCATCTTTCGACATTTATTTCTAGTACGATAGGTGTAAAATAACGCAGAAATACTTAAAGTGGAAAAAAATAATTTTTGGCAAAATTGTCAGACACGACCTTCTTGCTTAGCAGGGCGGTATTATTATCACAAAATAATAAAAATGTAATATTTTCTGTTTTAAGGGTAAAAGGGCTACGGGCTATAGCAAAAATCTGATTACACCATTTTTAAGGGCTCAAAAAAAGAGCACGGCAAGGTGCAATCAGAAAATCGATATCTTTAATAACAACCGGGTTTCTCAGTTAATCCCATCGAAAATAACCCACATAGCACAAAAATCACATCAACGTTAAATTAACGTGAACAAAAATAACAAAGTTTTTTTTTACTTGAAAACAACCTCATATCATTTAATATTTATCTTGTTAAATCTACAAGCTTAAAGATAACTTAAAAACAAGGAGAAATCAAGCTATAAAAATGTACTTTTTGCTGAAGTTTCTGGTGCTGTGTATATAACGTGTTTTTTACCCTCGTTATTTTCATGTACCAAATTCACACTTGAAAAGTCTTCCACAACATGTTCTAAAACGCCACTAAATTAAGACTTCTCAAGCCTACTAACTTTCTGCGTCTTTTTTGGTCACGTTTTTTTAATAACATTTTTTTAACTTAAAATAGACGCGAAAGGAAGTTATAAAAGTTCACTAGTGTAAGACTACAACACTTCTGGACAATTTTAAAGATGGCGTTCAAGGCAAGCCAAAATATCTATATGTCTATCTATATACATTATGTTTTTTTTAAAAGCTAAACAAGATTTTTTAACAGTAAACACATTCACATAATATTAATGTGTCTTTATTCGGTTAATAACAGATGCGTCGTGATCATAAAGGATCAGTTCCTTAACAGGTTTTTGGAGTTTAGAGGCCTGATAGATTTCGTCAAAGTGAAAAATGCCAACAATAGGTGGCGCTGCTGCTAGTAAAATCTCAAAAATATTCGGTGGAAAAGCCAAGCAAGTCGCGTTTTAAAATTCGTGTAGAAAAGGCGTGAATCTAATGTGATTTTAACGTTGATAAAAATCACGTGAAACTAACGTAAAAACATTGCTGTTCTAATTTGATAATGGCGTTATTACAACGCAGTTTTTAGCAACGTTATTTTCTATAACGTTAATGAATGACCTATTAAGATTGTTTTCATATATAAAATAAACCTTTTTTTCTAGCAGCTTTTAAAATCAACGTTTTTTTTTCTCGCGCCTTTTTTACGTCTGAAACACGTCATTGTGCTATGTGGGGAGACACGCTGTACTAGTGTATTAATTGGCAGAGTATTTAATTATTTAATGATCTAGTTTATTTGAAGAAAATCTGTTTACTTTTTACAATTCTACAGGGTGGTTCATAATACATATGCCTAGGAAGTTTCTATTAACTTTAAAATGCACCATTTTTGAGGTTTTATTTAATTGTAAACTTAATTAGAAAAAAAATATATTTTACAAAATTAACCATGTTTCTAAACATCAAAGTTGATTTTTCTCGAAAACGGTCGATTTTAAAGCTTATGACCAAAGTACCTATTTATGTAGAAAACATTGGCGGTTCCGTACTTCCGTACTTTTTCCAGTAGCGTAGTAGTTGGGGCAAAACACACTTACTATTCCTTCAAAACCCCCACTTATTATAAATAAAAAAAAAATCCGCACAAATATTCTGATAGGTAAAAAAATCCATCAATCCGACGCGTTTCGGCTTTACAAGTCATTTTCAAGGGTTTTAAGAGTATAAAAAAAAATATATAAATATAAATTTATATTATAAGCAATTTCAACAAACCAATTCCTAATAAAATAATACAAGGACAGAAAAGTTTAAAACAAGTAAAATTAATTTTTTTAGTTTTGTTTTTAAGGTTAATATATATATATATATATATATATATATATATATTTATCGGTTTCACAACGTTCTACGTCTTCCGATACCCAATCTCCACTCGTTTCTGTTTGCCCATAATTCATCATCTAGGCCTCTTATTCTTATTTCACTGTCTATTCCTTCTCTCAAGCTTCTCCTTGGCCGTCCTCGTTTTCTTCGGCCAGTTGGTTTCTATTGTAGTATTTGCATGAGCGCACCCAGGGGGGGCCATGGGCCCGGGCCCCCCCAAGCCCAAGATTTTTTTAGGTATTTTCCACATATTTTATGAATAAAAAATAAAATAGTTTAAAATACGACATGATAAGGTCTCGACCCCCCCCCCCCCCCACGAGGCCTCGCCTCCCCCAAAGACATATTCCTGGATGCGCCACTGGTATTTGTTTAGGTAGTCCTTTGTACATGTCCGTACCACACCAGTTGTTTTCATCCACTAAAGTACGTTCACCCACTGTCATAATTTCTCTTATTCTTTGATTTGTAACTCTTTCTCTTTTTGGTTTCCCTGCTGCTCTTCTCCAATAGTCCATCTTCGTAGCGGAAAGCATTTTTTCTGTTCTATCCTTGATGGAATGGCCGTATGTAATAATACTTCTTATAATGGTGTTATATATAAGCTTTTTGTTATGTTTTGATATACTTTGGTCCCAAATTATTCCATTTAATAAAGTTATTTCCTTGTACGTCTCGATATTTTATAGCTTTGTCTAGTGTTCAAATTTTCTGATAGGTAAAAAAATCCATCAATCCGACGCGTTTCGGCTTTACAAGCCATTTTCAAGGGTTCTAAGGGTATAAAAAAATAATATAAATATAAATTTACAATATAAGCAATTTCAACAAACCAATTTTCAATAAAATAATACAAGAACAGAAAAAGTTTAAAACAATTAAAATACATTTTTGTAGTTTTGTTTTTGAGGTTACAATACAACATTAATAATAATAATAATTTATGTTAAAAAATACATAGCCAAAAAAAATTATTAGAAAGTTTGTTTGAAACACAAAAACACGTTAAACGGTTTAAAGAACAAGCAAAATTTTTCGACATACATAGAAGTTGCTAAAACCAAAATTGTGGAAAACAAACAAACACTTATTATAATGCCACCATTATGAGTTTAACGGATTTCTAAGAAGAACCTATGGAACCTGGTGTAAGTACAAATTACGGATATCTTATCCAAGGGGTACCAGTCAAAAATAATTAAAACATCAAACACCTAAAAACGCTCAAAAGGTTTTAAAAATCTTTAAAACTTTAAAAAATGTCAGGATATTAAAATCCAATATCTCATCTCAAAAAATTCAAAATTTTTCAAAAATTTTTAAACAAATTCTTTTAAAAAACCAAAAAACAATAAAAGTAAAGAAATATCTTAAAAACTATACACTCTATCAACCTGAAAACCGAGTTGGCACCCCAATGAGGAAATTTTTCTGAATAACAGCCCAAAGGATCATTTAGATAATTGGAACGAGAAAAGCGCTTTTTTTTTCATATTTTTCGACGAGCTATTACATCCTGAAGTCCTGCGCATATACTGCGTGGCCAGTCTTACATCTAGGGGTAGGATTTTGGTATGGGCCATAAGGATTGCATGGGAGAACAGACCAACGTTGCCAGTTTAGCGAAAATATCAGTATAATCCGCTACTTGGATCGCGAAAGGTCAACTTTTCAGTTTTATGTAAGTGCATTCATCAAACGGGGTGATAAATAACCAGAATAATACCTTGAAATTCTGCTTGTTCCTAAATGTAAATAATTCACTTACTTTTACAAACATAGAGAATTTTAAAGTGTTATTATTCTTGTTCTTGATTTTCGTTTCACATTCACTAAAGTGAATTTTTTTACACCACAGTTTACCAATCTATTGGTAAGCTATTATTTAATTTTAGGTTATTTTCAAAGCATTTGAGTCTAAATCTCACAAAGGTAATGGTAGACCACAGTGAACGCAGCGTGGTTATAGGACGCGGGAAGGTGGTCCAGACATTAGGGGGCGGCAAAGGTGTTATTAGGCCTCAAAAGTAGTTTCGCGGAGCTCATTCAGTACTTTTTTAAAACAAATACCATATTTATGAAGTAATGCCTTTTAAACTAAAAACTAAAATTTTCAGAAAATATTAAAGTAATGTTACTTTAAGTGCTCGCAGCGACATGCAACATAGGCAAAAATGTTTTAAATACAACAAGAAAAGTTGATAGTAAAGCTGCTTGTTTTAAGACAAAATCGGTTAAATCGGTTAAAACTTTTAACTAACCCTTTTTTTTAACGAAAATCTAATGCCGACATAAAACTTGTGTATCATATTGGGTTAAAATTGTTTGAGGTATTCTTGAGTTATCGTGTATTGAGACAGACAATTTATTTTATTATCCGATCTAGGTGTTTTAGGGACTAAATAATGCACATTTAATAACATTTTTAAAATAAAAGGTTCACGTTTTTAATAGTCCACTTCTTGAAGAGTCAATTCTCGCCCTAAAAAAATGTTTCAGGTTGTCCGCCTCTTAGAGTAATAAATATATTTTATTACTCTACGGTCCGCCTCTTGACGAGTGCGACCGCGTGCGCCTGTAGCAATTTATCAAGGTTACTTTTGGCAACGCTGCAAAGTTTTCTGAGGGACTCGGGCATATCGCGGTCTCTTTTTAATAAATGCTATACTCTATCTGTTTTTTATTTATGGAAATTTATACCCCTAGATGTGAACTTGTTCAAGCGGTATTATGAAACTCCCTTATAATAAACTAGCACGGCTCTTCATTTTCCCCTTTATTATTATAGAATTTGTCTTTTAATTTAGCAGACGGAAACTTAAACCTTATGTTATTCCTGGCAATGACAGGTAATCCCCTTTGTAAGTGGCACACTGTTAGTTTACAAATGAGGAGAAGATAGGCCGCTGCTTGCTTGGCGCAGTTGAAATAGCATGGCTTAATTAGTCTCTGCAGACTGTCAACCTAATTTAAAACGGATTGCTCTAAAACAATTTGTCAATTTATGGGTTCTAAAGTTTTAATTTCCAAATTATAGAGAATCACTCACATTTTCCTCTCAAAACTTCGGGAATAAGTATATTTTTTTTTATTGATTTCTTTTCAATAAGTATTTAGGTGTTATTTATTTTTTTTGAAAATTTCTTTTTAAATCTAGTTTTGTTTAATTTTTGTTTAAGATATATGTATTTGTTTCAATCCCTGATTCTACCTGTGTAAAAAAAAATTAATATGTAGAATTTTTTAAATTTTTTTCTAAAATCACAATATTACTTATTTATATTTTGGTATCTACATTTTTAAGAATATTAATTTTTATACCAAAATTTTAAGCCTATTTTTACGTAGTTATCATGTTAAATAAAAACTATTTTTTGTTTGTAGCTCTGAAGAAGCCTAAAAATATAGTCGAAACGTCAACATAATTCAATTGTCTTTTGAATACGCTTAGTCCTAAACCTATGAAGCTCTAGACCTGTATCAAACCATAAGGACGATAATTATCTCTCATTATTTCGTATTTCTTATTTACTGTTATCACTACTTCACCGTGTTTAGTGGGAGGGATTGGGATCGGTATTGTACACCGCATGGCCAGCCTTCTATCTTGGGGTAGGATTTTTGTATGGGACATAAGGATTGCATGGGAGAACAGACCAACGTTGCCAATTTAGCAAAAAAATCAATACAATCCGCTGCTTGGTTCGCGAAAGGTCAACTTTTCAGTGTTATGTAAGTGCATTCATTAAACGGGGTGATAAACAACCAGAATATTACCTTAAAATTCTGCTTGTTCCCAAATGTAAATAATTCACTTACTTTTACAAACAAACAGAATTTTAAAGTGTTATTATTCTTGTTATTAATTTTCGTTTCACATTCACTAAAGTGAATATTTTTACACCACAGTTCACCAATCTATTGGTAAGCTAAGTACTATTTAATTTTAGTTTTTTTTAAATGCATTTTTAGTCTAACTTTAACAAAGATAAAGGTAGACCACAGTGAACGCAGCGTGGTTATAGGACACGGGAGGGTGGTCCAGACCTTAGGGGGGCGGCAGGAGCCTCAAAAGTAGTTTCACGGAGCTTATTTAGTATTTTTTAAAGACAAATATCATATTTATGAGTAATATTACTTTAAGTTCTCGCAGACGACAGGCGCCATAGTCAAGAATGTTTTAAATACAAAAGGAACATTTATTTTTTAAATCGATACAAGAAGAAAAGTTGGCTTAAATAGTCTGCGGACTGTCAACCTAATTTAAAACGGATTTAAAACAATTTGCCAATTTATCAGTTCTAAAGTTTCAATTTCTAAATTAGTGAGATTCACTCACATTTTCCTCGCAAAACTTATACCGCGTGACCAAGTTCACATTGAGGGGGCTAAATTTCCGTAAGAGGATAAAAAACAGATAGAGTATAGCATTTATTAAAAAAGTGACCGCAAAACGCCCGAGTCCCGCAGAAAGCTTTGCAGCGTTGGCAAAGGTAACATTGATAAATTACTACAGGCGCACGCAGTCGCACTTGTCAAGGGGCGGACAATCTGAAACATTTTTTTAGAACGAGAATTTTTACTTGACTTGTCACCATACAAGAAGTGGACTATTAAAAACGTGAACATTTTATTTTCAAAAGTTTATTAAATGAGTTATTTAGTTTATAAAACACCTAGATCGGATAATAAAATAAATTGTCTTTCTCAATACACGATAACCCAAGAACACCTTAAACGATTTTAACCCAATATGATACACAAGTTTTATGTCGGCATTAAATTTTGATTAACAAAAAGTGTTAGTTAAAAGTATTATTTAACCAATTTTACCTTAAAATTATCAGCTTTTCTTGTTGTATCGATTTTTGTTTAAAAATGTTCCTTTCGTATTTGAAACATTGGCATCACTGCTCATAAGGTCTCGACCACCCTCCCGCGTCCTATCACCACGCTGCGTTTACTGTGGTCTACCATTACCTTTGTTAGGGCTGGACTAAAAATGCATTAAAACAAACCTAAAATTAAATAATAGTTAGCTTACCAATAGATTGGTAAACTCTGGTATAAAAAAATTAACTTGACTAGTGAATGTGAAACGAAAATCACTAACAAGAATAACAATTTAAAATTTGTTTTTGTGTTTGTTTGTAAAAGTAAGTGAATTATTTACATTTAGGAACAAGCAGAATTTTAAGGTATTTCTCTTGTTGTTTATCACCCCGTTTGATGAATGCTCTTACATAAAACTGAATAGTTGACTTTTCGCGAACCAAGTACACTGAGAGAAGAATTTTGTAACAATAACAAACATTTTGTAACTGTTACCAAATGCGTTGCCCTAATTTGGCTTATTAGATATTTGTTTGCAGGTAACAATTCAGAAATTTCAACATTTGAAACAAATATTTGTTAATAAAAACAAAATCGTCTGGTAATATTTAAAAAAAAGCTACATTAAGCACTAATATATTGTTGGTATTTAAAAATATATGTGAGTTTAATTATTAATATACTGTATATTTATTATAAGGATCATTCTTATTTAATATTAAATTAATTAATTATGGGTTATTATATAATTAGTAGCTGAAATTATATTTAGTAATTTTGCATTAATAAGGTATTTGTAGGTTTCACGTTCTGTTTAATATACAGGGTGTTCATTTTAAAACTTCCCACCCCAGATTTCTCGAAAATGATTTTTTTTTTAAAAAGCAAAAACACGTCAATTAATTTATTAAGGAGGACACATTCTGGCCTTCTTAAAATTTTTGTAGTACACACCCCCTTTGAGGGGTACATTTTACCCCTATATTTTGAATATGGAAAGTGAGTGAATTGACACTTTTTTTTGAAGGTTTCTTAAATATCTTTACAAAGGTGTACAAATTTTGAAAATCTATCAATTTGTTTTTGACATACTCACTTAATTTTTCAAAGGGGGTGTGTACTACAAAAACTATATGATAGCCAAAATGTGTCCTCCTTAATAAATTAATTGACATGTTTTTACTTTTTCTCAAAAAAAAAATCATTTTCGAGAAATCTTGGTTGGGAAGTTTTAAAATGAACACCCTGTATATTTCTATAGGGTTAATGGAAATAAGGACACCACTTTTGATCACACACCTGTATTTCTTCGTCTTCCTCAGGCTAGACACCTTAGCCTTAGGAAGACGAAAATGGATCGTCGAAAAGAAATAAAGTTGTGTGATCAAAATTGGTGTCTTTTTTCCCATTAACCCTATAGAAATGAATAAGGTATAGAATAATAAGAGAATTTTAATAATAATAAAAAGCAAGTTGTTTTGATGAAAAATATTTATTTGTATTTTATTATAAAAGTGGAGTCAAATTTTTTTATGGTGGCTGGTAATCTTTGTTTTTTTTTGGAAAGGTTGGTTAATGAAATATACACACGTTTGTTCCATGTGAGATGCACACAAAATTTTGTCAAATCTGACATAAACTGATTTTACCTCACTATAAGTTCGGGGACTCCACCATTATGAAAGGCCGCATGGGTAGCCCGTGTTTTTTTAAAATGTTTCTCCTTTGTTCAATTACTTCCTCCACCTTCAAGTCAGTGCTGACCTGGTAAAGAAAATAAATTTTATATATTTGTAAATTTAATACAGAACCAGTGGCGTATATAAGGGGGGGCCTGGGCCCCCCTTTAAAGTTAAGTTTTTTTTTTATATTTTCCACATATTTTATGAATATAAACATAAAAGAGCTTAAAATACTGCCTCATGAGGTCTCGCCCCCCCCCCCCGAAACCGTCTCCCCCCTCGAATATTTTTCTATATACGCCACTGTGCAGGGAATTAAATGTTTGCTTTAAGTTAAAAGGTTTAAACTTCACATTTTCATACTAAAGGCTCTTTGCTTAAAAATCTTTAATAATTAATTCAAAGAATTGAAGCCATGATTCAAATGACATCAAATTTAAAATGATTAAAATCACAAAATACAAATATAAAGCATTCTTAAAAAAATAATAAATAACACTTACTATGTTATTGTGGACGACCAAAGCCAGATTGTTTCCATCTTTAAGCGGAAATCTAAAACAAAAAAAAAAGAGTATAAATTTTATATTAAAAACACGCCTGTGGAATCAGTTAATTAAAAATCAATCCTATTTACTGTTTGTTTATAAAGCAATCAGTTTCCACAGAACAAAAAGTTTATACAATGAATACGTTTTTTTTCTTGAAGCTATATTTCTACCTTTAAAGCGTTATTCCTGATGACTTTTTGTTCACTTCGACTCTTGCAACCAAAACACCATTATGATGCCATAAAAATACCCGCGTATTTAGGTCTGTATTAGCACAAAATCACAAAAACTAAACCTTGTTTGGTCAATGTTCTTCCCAAAACATGGCGTCCCCTTGATTTTTGGGCACAGTGTCTGCAGATACATTTCTCTATGAGTGTCTGCGACGGTCTATAATACAATGCTACGTAGGGCGTCGGGTCGGTTCGGTCTAGACCGCGGGGGAGAGCGGGGCTCGTTGGGCATAGGGGCACGTTGAGAAACCCCTATTAACTCGACAATTAGACGTCAGCTGCCAGCGCCACCCACGTGGAAAAGTCGCCTTTGCTCATGCATTAGTCCGCAGTGAGAATCTGTGATGTGTGAATCTCCAAGGAACAGATTTTGACCTATTTTTTTTGGCTCTGTAACGAAATAGCGCGTATCAAAATAGCGCGTATCAAAACAACGCTTTTCAAAACAGCGCGTTTTCAGAATAGCGCGTGTTCAAAATAGCGCGTTTTCAGAATAGCGCGTGTTCAAAATAGCGCGTATCAAAATAGCGCGTGATCAGAATAGCGCGTATCAAAAGAGCGCGTTTTAAAAATAGCGCGTGTAAAAAATAGCGCGTATCAGGTCTGCTTAGGTATATTCACCTAAACAGTTTGAGCAAGGTCAGATAAGTTATACTTACTTAACCGTTAAATAAACTGATGGCTTGCTATACTTAACACAACTCATATAGTTCGACTAAGGGGTCTCTTTCTAACATATTTTTTTCAAAAAAAAACTTCCCTGGCTTATTTTCCGGGATCCTAGAGGGTGTGTAACCAAACCGAACCGAACCGGACGGAACCGAACCCAAACATTTTTTCTAGTAACTCCCTGACCTTTTTCCACCAAAAAAAAGTCACAGGTCAGAATAGAAACCTACCAAAATAAGGATCGGGAAGCTAATTTAGGGAAATAATTTTTTTTTTAATGTTTCGGATTTGGTTCGGTTCATTTCAGTTCGGTGCGGTTTGAATCGGTTCGGTTCGGTTCGATTTGGTTACACCCTATAGGATCCCGGGAAAAAAGTCAGGAAAGTTTTTTTTTTTTTAATATGTTAGAGAGAGACCCCTTACTCGAACTATTTTGTAACAGCGACGTTTGTAATGGCGATCTTTCAAAACGCGGTATTTTTAGACGCGCTATTTTAAGACGCGATATTTTGAACACACGCTATTTTAAACATGCGCTATTTTGATACGCGCTATTTTGAATACGCGGTATTTTGATACGCGCTATTTTGAACACGCGCCATTTTGATACGCGCTATTTTGATCACGCGCCGTTTTGATACGCGCTATTTTGATACGCGCTATTTCACTACAGAAGTATTTTTTTTTTTTGGACCTCGTAAGTAACTTTTTGTTATTTCGGAAAACATTTTACAGATTGTTTTATTACACCTGCATGCCCCCCTTCGGTTTTTTATAGTTAACTTTACATATTTAGACAGAGTTTAATGAAATTATATCGATGCTAATATTTACGCAAACATGATTGCCGACTCTCTCAATTTTGTATTTAGGTGTGCCGGCCCAGCTAACCCCATACATTTTCTAAAAACATTTTTTTTTATTTTAAGGTTAAAATAAGCATGCGAACGTATGATGGACTAAAAATCACGTCATGTAATAATTCTCGCCCTAAACAAATGTTTTAGATTGTCCGCCTCTTAAAGACTGCAACGACTTGCGCCTGTAGTTATTTATCAAAGTTACCTTTGGCCACGCTGAAACGCTTTCAACTGGAATCGGCCATATTGCGGTCTCTTATTAATATATGCTATATTCTATCTGTTTTTTACCCTGTTATGGAAATTAGGCCCCCTAGATGTGGACTTGATTGGTGTTCTCTTGCAAACAAAAAAACAAAAAACGATTAGTTTTTCTGTAAAACTAAGTTATTGGTAGAAGTTATAAGCCAAAAATTGTGAAAAAAACAGTAAAAAAGCCGCCATTTATTTATTTATGGCATCACATAGACCGTTCAACTCAAATTTGAGGCAAACACACGGTGACTTAAAATTGTGTGATCCATTATTACCAATCGATCTAGGGAAATTTTAAAAATTCATGCTTTTCCGAAAGCTGGCGAAAGAAAGACCAAGAATATCAACCGAAGAAAATGGTCAACAGCTATACTAACTGAAACTCCGGTTAAAGAAGAGTTGGAACGTGAAAAAAGTAAAAAACAAGAAAAATCTGTAACCAAAAATGTCTTCAAGGAAAAGAAGCATAGAAAAACTACTCAGAAAAGGACACTGAAAGATGACAGCGATGATGAAGAGGAAACATTTTGTCTAGTCTGCATGGAACCATTCTCAAACAGCAAACCAAAAGAAAAATGGGTACAATGTTTAACTTACAAGTTTTGGGCCCATGAAACATGTGCTGATGCAGGGTTTACTTATGTTTGCTAAAACCGTAATTCCGAATCAGACTAGAGCAAGAATTAGGTTACTTTATATTGTTTGTTTTTTAAGAAATTTAAAGTTTAGTATTTTATTATTATCATTAAAAATAATCTAAGAATTTCCTGTTATTTTATGTTGCATATATATACAGTTCCTAATTATTCAACCATGCCCAACTTGCCCCATCGTATGGCCCAACTTACTCCGTGGGTGGGGTTAGTTGGGCCGCTTGCAAGGGTGCTAGAAAAAAGTGTTTTTTTAAGTTTGAATGCATAGTTTTAAAAACCAATATTTGCCTTAAACATATTATAATTGTAAAACTGTAAGTAATATAGCAATGCTTTTATTTACATTTATGTAAAAAGTGGCTCAACTAGCCCCGCTCTCCCCTACAAAATGTCAACCGAAACGTCACGATCTACGCGCGACAAGGCCCGAGCAGAGACGGTACAAAGTTATATTGCTCGATAATATCGCTTGTTAATAGTAACCAAATTTGTTGTGAACTTTACGAGGTAAATAATAGAAACCAATTCAGACCGTTATAATAACAAAATCACGCCATAACATTATACAAAAAATGTTTGTTGTAATAAACACAAAAAAATATTTGCCAATATTAAGAGTATATTTATATTTGGGAAATTATAAGTATTAATAACAAAGACGTTCTGTTACCTTAAAAGATTAATTAATTAATAATTAATAATTAAAAAAACATCAAATTATTAAAGAAACAAATGAAATATTATTTATAACTAAACACTTTAAAAAAGGTTTGTTACCAATAATTAATGATATTTGCTTTTAATATTTTTTAATAAGCACCACAAAAATCAGGTTTACCAAATATTTGTAAATAATAAAATCGGTTTTTTTTTCAGTGTAGCGGATTATACTGATATTTTCGCTATACTGGCAACGTTGGTCTGTTCACCCATGCAATTCTTATGGCCCATACAAAAATCCTACCCCTGGATAGAAGGCTGGCCACGCGGTAGAATAATATCCAGGTATTATTTTTTATTTTTTATTTCTTATTTACTGTTATTACCACTTCACCGTGTTTAGTGCATATGCATAAAATATGTAAAAAAATGGATAGAAGTTTACACGTGGTTACGTTTGTTTTAGGATAGCCAGAGCCACCGCCAATACCTGTCTTCTGTGCGCCCCGGTAAAGTAAAGGGAGGAAATTTATGACACCGATTATTTCCTCTTGGGCGATTTTTTCTTTCAAAAGTTCGTAAAGAAGTATAGACGATAACTACTTAACGTATAATCCTTTTTTTCAAGCTTATTCTTATTTATAATATTTAATGCTGTGTCTACCACAAACTAAATTTTATGGATTCCCTAGCGGAACATATAAGAGGACCGTACATTATGAAAGTACTTCTAGTACAAGTACCAAGTACATTAAGATTTGTAAAAGTACTTGAAGTATTAAGTACATTTTCTTTTCAAATGTACTTCAAGTACCAAGTATATTATAAAAGTTCTTGATTTTCCCCAAGTCTTTTACTTTTACAATAAAAGTACTTCAAGTACTTTAGATATGTCAAAAAATGAGAAAAATGCCAAAAATATAATTTTGAATGTACTTGAAGTACTTATAATGTACTTGAACTACTTTACTTGACAAAATCAAGTACGTTTCTAATTACAATATTAAAAAATGCTTCAAGTACCAAGTAGAATTACCGGATTGTAGATGTACTTCAAGTACAGTACTTGAAGTACCTGACCACTCTGTAAGAGGGGGGTCTGTTTTAAAAGCAAATTCTTTTATATTGATTTAAGAACTACCTAATGAATTAAATTCTCAAAAAGCAGTATCCAAACCTGTTATAAAATTCAGTTAACATTATTGTCCAATATTTAAGTTCCTTATTATAGTTATTTAGTTTTGCAGCTCAGTTGTTTTATTTGTATTTTTAAGAATACTATTGAAACTAAATATTTTTGCGATGATTCTGCCAGAGAAATAATTACTTCTAAAAAGTACTTGACGAACTAAGTACATTTTCTTTCAAAATGTACTTCAAGTTCCAAGTACATTATAAAAGTACTTGATTTTCCCCAAGTCTTTTACTTTTGCAATAGAAGTACTTTAAGTATTTTCAATATCTCAAGAAATGCCAAAAATATCAAACAAAAATGTCAAAAATTTCAAAAAAGTAAAAAATGTCAAAAAACGTCAAAAACTTCAATCTGATGATAAAAAATTTCAAAAAATTTTAAAAAACCGTCAAAAATGTAAAAAAATTTCAATGATGTAAAAAAATTTAAAACATGTCAAAAATGTTGCCTTATTTTGTTTTTGGTGGAGCACTTGGGGCACTGTTCTTACCGTGAAAAATTGCTAAATAAACTCCATATCATAATTTTTGAGATAACTTTTTGACAGTTATCAGCTGTTTACCATAACAAATAGCATAGGCCAACGAAAAAAAGTTGTAAAAAGTTGTCTCAAAAATAATGATATGAACTGTAACTGATAGATAGTACTATTTTTATAATAGCCCACAAAACTAAATAAGCATAACAAACGTAAATATCCAAAGAATTTTTTGAGGTGTATCTAGTCAGACTAAATAAATTTTGGGGTTGTTTAAACCAACCTTCATCAAACGTAGAAATTACGTCTACTGCAAGGTGAGTCGGTGGATCCCCAAAAATCAAACTGCAAGTAAAATATACCTGCACTGCTGACACCCCTCAATAGATGGCATGATTGCTGTAGTAGTTTCTCACACTGAATTTGAAATAATGAAGGTGCGTGCAAATAATTAAGCCTGTACCTAGTCATTATCCTTTGGATAAATGTGTACCTATTATTACGATTTTTTTGGGCGATTATTTAAGACGTACCTATCAAGATTGCTGAAATACCGGACTTTCCTGCCAAGTTGATAAAATAACCGGACAGGTGGCAACCCTGTAGTTACCACTTGTCTTCGGCGCATTAAAGTTATATCTCACCTATATCTACATTGTAATTCAAGAAAATTTTATTATACTTGAAGTACTTTTAATGTACTTGAAGTACTTCGAATGTACTTGAAGTACTTTGAATGTACTTGAAGCACTTTGAATGTACTTGAAGTACTTATAATGTACTTGAAGTACTTTACTTGACAAAATCAAGTTCATTTTTAAGTACATTTTTAAAACTACTTCAAGTACCAAGTAAAATTACCGGATTGTAGATGTACTTCAAGTACAGTACTTGAAGTACTTGTAAGTACTTAAAGTACAATTACAAGTACCGTACTTGAAGTACCTGACAACTCTGTTCCAGCAATATTTTATAGGTAAAATATGACCCTTATGCTGTCGCAGTTTTGGTTCGCAATGACTTAATTATGTTAAACACTTACAAAATATTACAAAAAATCTAAAAAGTGTCAAAACTTACCCCACCCTCCCCTAGCAATTGTATGTTCGACTATATTAGATTTGTTACCATGCGATATTCCATAAATTCCTGGAAAGCCTATTATGAGGTATTTATGTTGCATATTCCGTGATTGTCTTTGATTCTGTTTAGATTGCGCAATTGGCGGCAAGAGAAATTGCTTTATCAATTGGTTTCTACATTGTCTTAATAACCGCAACAATTAATGGGGGAATCTATACTTAATTGCAGGTGAGTTTCCACAGGTTTAAATCATAAAAAAAATTCCAAACAAATTTTTAAAAAATTCTGATCAAATTTTAATTAACAAAATTTAAAAAATGGGCTTTACGCAGGGTTGGTTGGCCTCAAACAAACCAGTCCTGGCAATTTTTTTTTATTCGGCCCTCGCTTCGGCACAAAAATTTTATGGCAAAGAAAACGAAACCATATTGTGTTATTTTTGTTTTCGATATTATGGAGGTTTTGTTATTAAATAACATGCTAAGTTTAAAAAAACTTTATATAAACATATGTATGCATGTCCTAATCATGTGAGATACAAGGTGTTTAAAGACTTTCAGGAAATCTCCTTTTTTATTAACATCTGTGATACTGCTCTAGATATTTTTGTAAAGTTTTATATTATATGCCTATATAAAACACTAAGTATCTTCCCAACTTATAATATATATATATATATATATATATATATATATATATATTTATATATATTTATATATATATATATATAGATATTCGCTGATCGTTGTGACATCCAGGCGTAAAAATTTTAGATATCTTGTGACATGCTTCGACGCCGTGACATCCAAATTCGGATGTCACAACGTTTTTCCATGTTTTTGGTACAGTCCTGATGGGGAGGGCCCGGGTGTACCTAAATTAAATGGATGTCATAGCATACCATGAGTCTGATGAAGAATACAGCAAAATTTAAAAAAAAATTTGACACCAAAATTTCCGTGTATATTGGCGCGAGTATATTCAAGAATCGATCCAATTGATATTCATCACTCTGTGACATCCAATGTATATTTTCATCTTAATTGCACGCACTTGTAACATCCGTCAAAGCGACAACCTTGCATTATGCCTATTTTATTAACTAAATTTGGTTTATTTTTTATTTTGGGACGGCTGTTGCTATGTGGACCAGCATAATAAATAATGTTAGCTAGCTTATTGGGAACATAAATATAAAATAAAAATAAATATTTCTTCATGTACCTCAGAGCAAAAGTGAATTAACTAACGGACTTGGATAGGGACTTGATACTATTTGTGAATTGCTATCTCCGTCCTCCTTTTTACCACGTAGTTAAAGTCAGATGAGTAAAAAGAGCGCTAAATTTTAATCTAGCTACGTCAAAACGTACTGATTTATAATAGTATATTTTTAACTCTATTCAGTCATTTTTTTACAAAAACAAATCTGCTGAATTAAATTAGAATTCTTATAAATCAATCAATACATATATACTAGGTGGGCCAAAAAAAAACCGCACAATTTTTTTTCATTAAAACTTTTGAACTATATCATCGATTTTATTGGGACAAACTGCGCTTGGCAGAGAATTAATCAAAGTTTTGACAAATTATAATTATTTGTCAGGGATCTCAAAATCCAAGATGGCGGACAATATTATAGTGTACCCTTTAAAGATGCTGGTTTATTCTTATGTTGCAAACACGTTTGAATTATTTTTTTAAATTAGTAGAAAAGCTGCGTTCTTGCCACGCACAAGGTATGAATCAGCAAAATCGGTTTGATGGTTCTAAAAAAAATATTTTTGTTTCAACCATTGTTTTGAAAATTATACGATTGCCTTGCCAATCATGTCTGCATTTATTTCCTTACAAATTTATTACTACTGAACCTTTGACTTTGATGAAATAAAAAACATCCTGGTGAGAATTGATTGTTTTTTAAAGATCATGATCAAAATTTATCGCCATCTTAAAATTTAAGATCATACTTGATTCTTAAAAATGGTGGGTTTATTCTTATTTTCTGGAAATATTTTAGATTTTTTTTTAATTTATAGAAAAGCATTACTTTTCCCGCGCACAACAAGGTACAAATTAGCGAAATCGGTGTATTGGTTCTCAAAAAACCTATTTCTGTTTTCGTCATTGTGTTGCATTGCCAACCCTGTCTGCATTCATTTCCTTATAAATCATTATTACCAAAACGATTTTAGTGAAATAAGAAAAATGATGGTGAGAGTTGATTGTTCTTTCAAGGTTATAATCGAAATTTGCCGCCATCCTAAAAGTTAAGATGTTGGACAGAACCATACTTGATCCTTCAAAGAGGCACTTTTATTCTTATTTTTCGAAAATGTTTTAGTTTTTTTTATTAATTTATTGGAAAGTACTACTTTTCTCCCGCTTAATAAAGTACAATTTAATAAAATCGGCGAAGTGGTTCTCACAAAATCTGATTTTGTACAATTGTTTTACAAGTTATGCGATTGCATTGGCAATTTCTGTCCGACATCTGAAATTCTAAGATGGCGGCAAATTTCGATTATAATCTTAAAAGAGCAATCAATTCTTACCACGATTTTTTGTGTTTCACTAAAATTGGTAGAATTTATAGGAAAATTAACAGGATTGGCAATACAATCGTATAATCTCTAAAACAATAGTTGAAACAAAAATAGATATTTTGAGAACCACCACACTGATTTTAATAATTTTTACCTCGTTGTGTGGGGAAAAAGTAGTGCTTTTTCATAGATTAAAAAAAATCTAAAACATTTTCGGAAAATAAGAATAAACACGCCATTTTAAAGAATCAAAAATAATTCTATCCGCCATCTTAAAATTTAAGATGATCTTAAAAAAGCAATCAATTCTCACCAGGATGTTGTTTATTTCCACTAACATCGGTTCAGTAGTAATGAATTTATAAGTAAATAAATGCAGACATGATTGGCAAGCAATCGTATAATATGCAAAACAATGGTTGAACAAAAATATTTTTTTATAGAACCACTGAACCAATTTTGCTGAATCGTACCTTGTCGGGCCTGGCAAGAACGCAGCTTTGTTACTAATTTAAAAAAATAATTAGAACATATTCGCAACACAATAATAAACGAGCATCTTTGTCCGCCATCTTGGATTTTGAGATGGCACTTGCAAAACTCTAATTCTTTTGCAAGTGCAGTTTGTCCCATTAATATCGATTGTATAATTCAAAAGTTATAATAAAAAAAATGTCCAGGTTTTTTTTGGCCCACCCTGTAAAGGAAACGAGTTCAGAAACTGCTTAACCGATTTTATAGAACACCCCCCCCCCCCTAATTGCGCCTCAAATATATTTATTTATTTATTTCCAAGGAGTAGCACATATAAGAAAAATTCAGAAGAATAATTTAGGTACCTAAAAAAAAAGTAACATATGGGTTAGCCGATTTGAAAATGAGAATAAATTGCTAGACTGAATAATGAAAATCTTATGTTTTTATTTTATATTATTTGCATAATAATTAAGGGCCTTAATTCTGCCAAAGTGGCGCCAGCGTCAGTAAATAAAACATATCCAGCTAGGTATAGAGCTACATAATTTATCAAAAATTCGCTAAACATAGGTAAGTACCTAGTCCAGAATATCTAGATTTTTTTTTTTAAATCTAGGTACTGTAGTCATAGATTTTACTGGAATATCGGCCATTTTTTGTGTACCGAGCAAAGCCGATTAGTAATCAGTTTCTATGTAACTATGGTTGGGGGTGCTTCGCACCTCCCTGTTTACGCCTTGGAGGTGCCCTAGCTAAGGACACTCATCGTAAAGGCAAGCTTTATAGGAAGCGAAGCTAACGTCAAGTTTTCTATTTTTTGGTTATTATTTTTGACATGTTTTCCTCGGTTTCGCATTGGCGGTTCTGTTTTATTTCGAAGATGTTGTTTTGCACAGTATGAAGGTACCTAAACTATATATATTTATGTAATTAAAAAGTTATGCTGCAAAATATCTTGAAACTGTATCATTATTAAATAGATCTTTAGACTGTGTTAAAACCACATTTTTAAAATAACAACCAGCCGCCAATGCGAAACCGAGGAAAACATGTCAAAAAATATAACCAAAAAATATAAAATCAGAGTTACGCTTCGCTACCTGTAAAGCTTGCTTGACGATGAGTGAGCTTAGCCCTAGCCCCTTACTACCCCCGTAGTGGGCGCCCCTGTAGGTATTCTATTTTTGCAAACGGCTGGTCCGCAATCGGCCATCCCTGGGCTGTGTTGAGTATGTATACTTCGATTTAAATTCGTCTCTCTGTGACAT
The DNA here is from genome assembly GCA_963576565.1 of Aspidapion aeneum. NCBI lineage: Eukaryota > Metazoa > Arthropoda > Insecta > Coleoptera > Brentidae > Aspidapion > Aspidapion aeneum. The sequence continues at coordinate 60,694,474 of OY755039.1, read as the reverse complement.
CCACACTTACATAATTATGTTTTCGATTTATTTGTGACCCCGCGTAGAAATCGAGTAAAAGCTGTTCCGGCAAAGTGTTTTTTTGTTTTTAATCAAAGTTTATTGAATTTAAAGGTAAGTAGATCTGAGGACACGGCAGAGCCTCGCGAAGTTCGCGCGCCGTAACCATCTTTTCTTAAAACATTTCAGCCGATATTTGACCTACCTAAAACTCTACTTCGGAATGAGCTACGAATCTCAAACTTTGCACAGTCGTAGATCTCCATGGAGTTAACAACCCCTCCAAGCTTCATGGAATTCCATAAAGTAGTTACGAAATTTCAAAAAACGTCGAAATTGCCACTCACTTACTGACTCACTCACTCATGTATAGATCATCAATATTCTACTGTACTTCCATACATGCTACAAAGCTGAAATTTGGCAGACTGATAGAAATTATGACCAAACCCCTGGAAAAAATCATAAAACCCCAAAATTTTAATTTACTCCCCTCCCCTATACAATACATTTAAAGTTATATAAAAGTAGCATCGCCCACTTCCAGAAATGCTAGAGAGTTGAGCTTTGGCAGACTGATAGGACCTATGATAAAACTATAGGAGAAAATCAAAAAACCCCAAAATTTTAATTTACTCCCCTCCCCTATACATTTAAAGTTATGTAAAAGTAGCATTGCCCACTTCCAGAAACGCTAGAGAGCTGAGCATTGGAATGCTGATAGAAATTATGATAAAACCATGGGAAAAAATTTAAAAAGGCTATTATTTTCATTTACTCTCCTCCCTTATAAATGTAAAGTTATGTAAAAGTAAGATTACCCACTTCCAGAAATGCTAGAGAGCTGAGCATTGAAAGACTGATAGGAACTATGATAAAACTATAGGACAAAATTTAAAAACACGACAATTTTAATTTATTTCCCTCCCCTATACATGTAAAAGTAACATTGTGCACTTTCAGAAACGCTAGAGAGCTGAGCATTGAAAGACTGATAGGAACTATGATAAAACTATAGGACAAAATTTAAAAACACGACAATTTTAATTTATTTCCCTCCCCTATACATGTAAAAGTAACATTGTGCACTTTCAGAAACGCTAGAGAGCTGAGCTTTGGAAGGCTGATGGGAACTACGATAAAACCATGGAAAAAAATTAAAAAACCTCAAAAATTTAAGTAAGGCATTGCAAAAATTTTGACGAATATTCCGCATATTTTACTACTTTAAAAATTAAGTATTATCCAATTCCTTTAAAAAAGAAGTGAAATCATAACAAAAACATTTCGTGTAAAAAAGCCAAGTACGCGAAAATGGCATTCCGTAAAAAGAATTGAGATAAAAGTAAAGCCAAGTTCTCCAATACAAATTTCAAAATGAAAGGTTTAGACAGACAGACAGACAAACGGTGCAACAAAAAAGTTTCAAAATCATCTGAAACGCAAAGATATATAAGCTCACACTACTATAGTATAGTAGTCGTGTTAGCTAAAATCGTGGGGCACTTTGTGCCATATTTTCTTTGTATATCGAGAGCCCGACGTTTTTTTCACAATAATACTAGTATTTTTCGTTCATTATTGTTTTCAACTAATATTAAGAATTATTTTTAACTAGTTTGAAGCATGTTTTTTAGCTTTTTTAACTATATTTATTTTTTACTTTTTAGTTTAATGTGCTGTGAAACTATATTACGTCGGTATATTGGCAAAATACACTCAAAGTCATTTTTTTGAGTTTTTGAGCCATGGTGAAACCTGGTCGTTACAACCAAATTTAAAAAATACATTAAATCCGAGACTTCACCAAATCTATAAAATATTACTAAAATTTCAAAAAATAACTTTTTTTACATAGGTACTTACATACGTTCTCCAATATTCAATGCATAAATAATGTAAAATTCAGGAGTTTCTCAATGAAATCAAATGTCTCAAATGTTGTTCCTAATTTCAAAACTTCTTAAAATGCGATTTTCTCAAAACTAAATTTTTGACTTAGTGTATGTTGCCAGTATACCGATGATTTATTTTCACAATAATACTAGTAATAATAAAAATAAATTATCCTGACCAGGATAATGAGAAAAACTTAATAAGGAATATTTCTTGTGGGGAGGGGAGCGAGACCTCATTAAGCCGTATTTTAACCTATTTTAATGTTTTATTCCTGAAATATATGAAAAATGTCTGCGCAATTATTAATCTTGGCGCTGTCACCGGTTCTTGATAAGTGTATACAAAGTCTAAATTAAATTTGTTCGTTTTTGCAAAATTCTTAGGCTTGCGGGGGGGCGGGTCCCCGAAGTACCCCCAAGGGTGCGCCTGGAAAATTATTGTATTGTCACTGGTTCTTGATAAGTGTACAAAGTTTAAATTAAATCTGTTCGTTTAGAGTAGGTCAAAATCTAGTCCAAAGGAGCCAGTTACAAACATACATACCTACCTACAAACATACAGGTGAAGCTAATAAAAGCGTGTCAAAAGTAAATTACAAAATACGAAAACTTTTATTTAAAACTTGTTATTTCCCCACACTTTTTATTCTGGTAACGGAGTTTTCATATATTAATTAAATCTGATTTGAAAAAAAAATAAAGCGACCTAAACACCCAGAACGACTGCGTTTTTCAGATGGCTGTACGTAAGTTAAAAAATTTCAAGGTAAAAGGCAGAAAAGCCATTTCGATATAGTAAGCCGATTTTAATGTGCAGCTACAGGTTTTTCAAAAGTCCGAAGAACCGAACCGAAACGGATAAACATACATACAAACAAACAAATGTCACAAAATATTTATAAGTTATCTTAAAAAAAAATCCGTCGAACATAATACCTTTCCTAGCTTTTGCTGCACGAACTAGGAAAGTAAAAATTGGGACTGATAATAACTGAAGTCTGAGTCCAAAAAGATAATGGGAGTTACATACAGAAACGGACAACTTTTATCTAATTTTACCTACAAACTGTGAATATAGGGTACAATAATTAATAATAGGCTTATTATTTTTCAACTAAATTTAACTAAAGTTAAGTTGAATAGATTAGGAATTTTTAAATCTAGTCAGATAAAATTTAATCTGACGAGTTTTTTTAACGTCAAATTGCCCGATTTGAATGAAATTTGGTACCTAGGCTGGGTCTTGGGTCGAGATGGTCCCATTTAAAAATTAACAAAATCCACCTAACGCAAGCCAAATAAAATACATTTTAGTTTATTTTAAAAAAAGGGTGGGGGTAAATGTCAAAAATAAGAGTTTAAATGAAAATATGGCTTATGTGGTATTAAACGAAAGGTAATTGAGTCTGGAGTTAAACAAATACATTTTAGTTAAAAAAAAGGTGGGGGTAAATTAAAAAAATTAGAGTATCAAACGAAAGGTATTTGAGTCTGGAGTTGAATAAAATATATTACAGTTATACTGTCATAAATTAGTTTAAATTCAGATCATTTTACTATAGCAATAACCAATATTGCTGCGCTTGCACTAATTTCGTCTATAAAAGCCGATGCTGGATAATAGACCGGCATCACTCTAGCAAGTGATCAACCCAGTATACCACTGAAATACGTGGTCCCTACTAAACACACCCAGTACACCACTGAAATACGTGGTCCCTACGAACCCAGTACACCACTGAAATAATGTGGTCCCTACTTAACATACCTAAGTAAAACCTCACTATGGTGGTTACGCTTTATGGCCCATAAGGCCAACTCTCTACGGCCTATAAGGTCTATTTCTTATGGCCCCTAGGTCAACCCTCTCCAGCCAGCATCCCTCTTTTTACATTATTTAATTATTTATAGCAATAACCTCTATTCCTGTTAATCTGTTTTCTTATATAAAATACATGTATAAATGTGGATTCTTTATACTTAATTTTCATATTCCCCTAAATCCCTCAGTCACAAGGGCACTAAATAACAAACCTTGTGACATATATGGTAGAGATACCACTTGTCACAAATATAGTCGTGACAATATTAGCTTACACGTACACTATAATTAATTAATTAATTATTATGACATCAATAACGTGCTTGTATATTTTATTTGTTATTTTCTTCCCCGTGACATCCAGTGTATATTTTTCTTATTTGCATACATATACCTGTAACATATTTGCACATATTTGTGACATCACTAACTTCTTTGTATATTTTATTTGTTATTTGTTTCCTCGTGACATCCAGTGTATATTTCTTATTTTTATAGAGGTACTTGTTACATCCGTTATTTTTATGAAACATTGGCAACTTTGCTGGATGTCACAAGTTAACAAAAATATTTAGGGATGTTACAACGTCAAAATTTTTTGTATATACAATGGACGCCACAAAGATATGAAAAATTTTATTTCTAAATTTGTGAGTTTATACAAATATTTTTTATTACATTTCATATTTTTTATTTTTGGATAACACCAGGTTTTAAAGTGGATGTCACAAAAACCGACTTTTTGCTGGATGTCACAAGATACAACGGTCGAGTATATATATATATATATATATATATATATATATGTTTAGTTTTGTTGGTTTCTTGGGAATGTGGTTCTAATAAAACTAGCAAATACGGATTCACATTTATTGAGGTTTCGGTCCAAAGACCTTCTTCAGAGACATTCACTAACATTAAGTTTTAGGAAAGTTGGGCAGATACTTAGTGTTTTATATATATATATATATGTCAATCATCAATATATATATATATGTATATGTATACAAGATCCGAAGATCAGGTAGCTACCGAAATCTACAACAATTTAGGCTTGAAATTGGTAACTAGTTATTACCAATACCTTAATCTACAGTATTTTTTTTTAATGGATGAGTAGTCCATCGGTCTTTTTTTCAATTAAGTGTGTCAGTAATAATAATTAGTTAAAATTAGTGACGGCACTGTACGTCCGTCGCGTCGGTTTATTTGATTTACTTTATTGGAATACTCAATGTAAGTTTACGGCACGGAGCTGTTTGATTTATTTTAACTGTTTTTTACCCCTATTTTTACTTAGTTAGGTAAACGTGCTATAGTCTAAATTATACGCATTTGTAATGACGTCACCAGGTGTGAAAAAAACGTATGGCGTAGATATTTTTGCCAATGTTTTTTGATTGACAGTGACGGATACTTCACATAACCAATTACCTACCTTGTCGCCTATTAAAATGCGTTGGATGCCATTTGGGGCAGCTTAAAGACGTTGCCGCCATTTTGTGACACTGTAATTAGAATAATGACAATTTGCCAACTTGTGACACAACAAACCCCCTGAATAATTAAACAAATATCTGGAAGCAGAACTGTATTTTCTAGCTAGGTAAAACATTGATATGCCCGGTAACTTTTATACAGTGGAAAAGGGGGGTTCAGAAATAAGAAAATTTTACGTGCGCCACAGTGTTTTAATATCAATGTTTTACAAAGAAGATCTTGATAAAAATACAATTCAACCCAAACGTTGCAGCCAAACAATGAAATTCTACCTACTTCCGAGGCTTCCAGAGTATTTGTGTAATTAAAAAAAACCAAAAAAAATTGACTAATAGACAAAATAAAATTCTACAAGATTGAATTAAGATGACAAAACTAGAAGCACTTTACAGGTAGATGGACTCCTTTAACAGGTCATAGTGTACCTACATTTGAGTCGGTAGTGTGAGACTCAGTTATATAAACGATTAAAAAAAAATATACTTCCAAAATTATTCTGTCATAGGGGAGATCTGGACCAAATATCTGCTGTCATCATTCTACGTTAGGTAGAATGAGACAGACAGCAACCCAGTCCGAGATCTACCCCATGAGGTAAAACAGTGTAAAGAAACCGCTAAAACATATAATCTCATCTCTCTTTTGTCTCCGCAAAGTTGGTCATTGGGTTGCACAAATAATATAAAAATTTAGTTCATCTTGTATAATTCAAATTGAAAACTAGGGGTAAAAATAGCAAATTATTATGAAAAAAAATAAAGGTGAAGCCAAGTTGAAACAAACTCTTTCAATGGTACAGTACAATTCAGATAAATAGTTATGCCGCAAAATTTTGGTCATGACGTCATACCTTATCTTGCGTTTACAAGAAAAGCAAGAGTTGTACTTAATGATATATGGAAAATTATATTAAAAGAAAAGTTATATCTAAAGCTTGCTCCTACCTTGGTCCTTGATTATTGTATGAATAAATGTGTGTTTTATTTTGTAAACCTGGAGTTGTTTCCAGACATTCTCCTACTACTGCTGCTCTGGTTTGTTCTCCTCCTGCTACTCTCGGGTCTCCTGCTCTGCTCGCGCCTTCCCTCGTGCTCGCTTAGCACATGATGTTAGGCCAGTACTTTGGTCTTAAAAGGTTGTGGGATTCCTGCCCGAGCGTAAAAACCCTGTGGAAAATGAAATGTTTCAGTTTCCTGGAATTCGTCAATTTTGCACGAAGTTCCCCTACACCGAGTAACTTAAATCGAGAACCCCATGTCGGCTCAATAAAATAAAGTAGATTTAAACAGATGAACTAAAATAACCCTAACGTACCTTTCCCAGGGTTACAACTGGCTCGTCGATGGAACAGAACCTCGTTCCATCAGCACAACTGTCCCGTCGATGGAATGGACGGTGCTGTAACCAAAGGAGAACCGAACCGAACACGTGGTTAAAAGAAAAATATAAAAACGCCAACAATTCCCCACGTCTTTTGTCAAAAAAAAAGTACATTTCACACGAAAAATAATTACAATCTGGGAGGCAAATATTATCTTGAAGAGTCCTCAAATAATAAAAAAATGAAAAAAATAAAATCGAACTTACCACTGCTCTTTCCCGTACAAATGGCGTAGGCCGACTTAAATCCCCCTCAAAAGGGTGCCAGCGTCACTCTAGGATTCGCCTAAACACGACGGACTCACTTCTACAGTTTCTGGGATATCTCCTGCAATCGCTGCAGTGCCAAAAACCAAAAACAAAGGCGATCCCAGAAACTGTTGTCGACCCAGCCAAAATTCGTTAGCAAGAGACAAAGCACTTTGTCGAGAGCACAAAAAAAATGAAGCCACCGGAAACCGTTCGTAGATCTGGTGGGGATAGTAAAACCGCAATACCAACCTAATTTTCCCGGTTAAATTCAAAGAAAGGATGCAAACCTATTTATAAAAAAACTTTTCCGCCAAAAAATCTCTAACTTCGGTTTGCAACAGTGGAGGAAAAGTACCCGCGGTTTTCAAACTAACCAATGAGGAAATACATGAATAGTTTCGTACCGGTATATAGGGGCAGCACCGTCCAAGGGGATATTGAAAAATACGTAAAACGCACCTTGAGGTGTTGTCGGATCTATTTCCACGGTTGAAATTTTTATAACAAGGACATCGAGACACCCTCCATACATAGACTGAACATTTGCCTACCGGACCCCCGCCAACATATCAAGTAGGAGAAGAATAACCAGACGGACTGTAAGAAGCTCAGCATTGAAACCATCAACTGTAAAATCAATTACTGAAGATCAGGGCATGCATCAAACCCAGGAATATTCGAACACTCAACCAATTCCCATATGAGTAAAGCTGTACTAAGTGTAGAATTTCGTTGTATTTTAGTTACAGTTTTAGTTAAAAGTTTCCTTTGCTCTTTATATATGTTTTCTCTAAGATTCATATGGTTTGACGCCATTCTTGTAAAACATTTCTACATTAATAAAGTTGTTTCTGAACCTGAACCTAAAAATACACACTGAACTACTGCTTAAACTCGGCACAAGTGTGTTCAGATGTTAACTCACACGATTTCGTTTATTCTTTTAGTCTTGGTTTTTTATCCCTCGTTTATCTCCCATTTACAAAAGTGCATAACTTGTATTTATTTGATAGAAATTTGAAAGATATCAAAGTGGGCGGAGCCTCGGTTGTTACTGGTCAAACCGTGAACCTAAATATGTTTTCGTGCTATCAAAACTAGCTAAACGTGAAGGATATGGGGTTCGGATTGTCCCAATATCCTCGAAAATAAACATAAGCGAATGAACTGTTCATCTAAATGTTTCCTCCCTGTTACTGAAACCATTTGTGATGCGGCAACGAGCCATTCCCCAGCTGTTTAATTTCATAAACGTCAAAGAGAATTACGAAGTGCAGATAAACAAAACAATCAAAAGTTTTTATGTGATTTGTAAATAACTGTGATCTTAAATTCCAATTACGATGTCCAGATAATTCGATGTGCGTAGTGTCCACAGTAATTCGATGGAATGTCTCCTTTATAAGCTAACTTTTTGGACACTATATAACCTCCAAACCTAGCTCTATAAAATACCCTTAATTTGTGTACAGAAAGACGAGTCAAAGAGCCTTGATTATTTACCTAAATAAACAAATATTTAACGTTGCCTTAAACGTAAAAATGACACGTTACAACCTATTTGAATCATAGACACTACTTTTTTTTGAAAGTTTATTGTCACCACTGTTTATAATATACTAAACAAAGATAAACAAAAATGACGTCATTACAAGTGGGTATAATTTGAACTATACGTTTCAAACCTTTATTTTAAACTATTATTGCCCAACCTAGTATTCTGTAGCGATTTTGGCACTTACTAATTTGCTTTTAATTGGCTCAGGCTTTAATGGTCGTCAATCCGGGCCCAGTATTAGGCATGCTTCACACGATATTACTAAAAATTTTATACAACATGAACTCTGGGAAACGGACAATCAGAAACGGGAAGAACTTTTTTTGTAATTCTGCAACAGACCAACGCTTTTTCAGTGGTACTGTCAAATCGGGCGCGCATTATTTATAGAAAAGCAAAATATTGGAATAATACAGAGGAAAACTCAACGTGTTCTCCACTAAAGTCTTTATTATTTGGGGTTTTATTTAGAAAATGTTTCGAGTCTAAACTAAATCCGAAGCAATTTTATGTGCCTATTATATACATTCAAAACTGAAATCATACAAATATATTGAAAGGGATCAAGTAACACCGTCTGCAAAAAAAAATTCTGAGCCCTGGCATTATTTTCGCTGATTCTTATGTAAGACGCCGCCCTAAATCCAAATATAGCTTACGTTTTCTTCTACCACCCACCATTTTTGAGGGAGTAGCCCGTTTACCTATTTTTATCATTTTTCGAGAATAATTATAATATGATCGACATAAATTTAAATTTTTAAGATTTTAAGTATAAAGAGAGTCATTTTAGTTTCAAACAATAATAAATGCATGGTCGCACCCAGGGGGGCCTTAGATTTTTTTACATATATTCCACATATTTCATAAAAAAAAACACAAAAACTAGAGGCGTCGGCGTCAGCCCCCCCCCCCAGACATATTCCTGGGTGCGCTACTGATTAATAAGAACTTTCGTCCCTTCACTTGGTGCATGCTTTCCTTTTATACCCTGAGGTACAACCCTCTCGTTTCAAAAACCAGCAGTACTCCGCCAACATGCTTGCATTTCACTTCCCTGAAAACCTCGCTTCCAACTTAGCGATGTCTTGATGAAACCGTTCCCCGTATGCATCCGAGACTGCTCCTAACTTTTCAGGAAAGAAGTCCAGATGCGAGTGAAGGAAGTGCACTTTAAGGGACATGTCACATCCCATGGCCTTGTACGCTAAGAGCAATTCCTCGATCAGAGCGACATAATCATCACTTTTATGGTTACCCAAAAAGTTCTTACACACGTTTTGGAATGCAAACCAAGCTCGTTTTTCTTTTTGATTCAGGTGTTCAATAAACGTCGAATCTTAAAAAAGTTGTCTAATCTGGGGCCCCACAAAACCTTCCTTGATTTTAGCCTCACTAAGACGAGGAAATTTAGTTTTCAAAAATATAAATGCGTCGCCTGTTTTGTCCAGTACTTTTACAAACTGTTTGATTAATCCAAATTTGATGTGCAAAGGCGGCAAGTAAATATTATCTTGCGGGACTAATAAGGATTGTTGGCGACATTTTTCTGACGGGGAGTAAATCTTTCTCGCAAAGGCCAGTTCCGTACAATGTAATGTTTGTCACGTGCTCGACTGTCCCATTCACAAATAAAGCAACCATATTTTATTTTTTTATTATACTTTCTGCATAAGCTGATAAAAGGGGGGGGGATTGGGGGCGAAAGCCCCCCCAAGAATCTAAAAATAGATTATGTTAAAACTATTTATTTTCCTACTATTTAATATGTTAATAAATAAAAGTGGAAAATATTTCCAAGCCCCTCGAAGGCGATTTTTTGTATACGCCAGTGGTTTCTGCATATATATACTTTTATATAATAATATGTTGCTTTATACTTTGCTATAACGTTTATTAGCTTTACCAATAAGCTGCGGGCAGCTAAAATTTGATAAAAATAATTAGAAAATGCATATAAAATGGTAAAATCGACAATGTCCATTTACCATTTATGCAAAACACCCCCCCCCAAACAAATGGCTTAACACCTTGCTATACATATTGATGTTTGAGAACTCTAAACTCTCCAGTCTCTCAGAAATAATGATGTTAAGGCCAAAAAAATTCCTTTCCGTCCCACCAATCTATCGAAAAGCAGTAAAAAGAGGTAGGGGGTCTCCCCCGAAAATGGCGGGTGAAGGGGAAAAACGGAGTTCATATTTGGTTTCAGGACGTCATTTTACATAAGAATCGGCAAGAATGGTGTCAGGGCCGATTTTCATGCCGACCAGTGTAACACCCACGGATTATTATTTTGCTAATTTGGGACAACAGGTTTGTTTTTTATTTTAGAGATCGTTGAGTTTATAAATTTCTCGGTTTAAGCATTCTGTTGTTAGTATTTAATTAATGTTGTATATTTATGTGGTGAATTCTTCATTTATACTACAAATATTGACAACTCTTAAATATAAACTTTTTATAACTCCTTGTTTCGTAACAACAAAATGATTAGACTTAAAATTTAGTTACTGTCCCTTGTGTGTACGATTACTATGTTCGTTGGAATGTTCTATGTCTATTCGTTTGACAAAAATATCTAAAAACCCGAACAAACCACTCCATAGATGTTTGCTGCCACTGGCGAAAGAGACGAAGACATTGGAAGTTCATCATTTTGCACGTTAAACATATCTCTTTCAATTATTAAAAGTAAGAGTTACAGAGATAGAACCCCAACAGTTCCATCACACCCTCCACAGATCTTTTTTTGACATATAAGGCAAGTTACACTCATATACGTAATATTCCAATAATCCCTGTTACCTATTTACACAATGGTTGGCGTTTGATGCAAACATTCAGAAACAAAGGTACGAAAAATACACAGATTTTCATAGATAGAGTTTTTGTCAACTGCGAGCCGATGATTTGACATGACGAATACACGAATAAAATAATATGCATATGTAAAGTATAAAGAATCAGGACATTTTAACTTAATGATCGCAAAAAGGATAGACTTAGTGTCGATTGATATTGCTATTTCAAATATGTTTGCATTCTGCATCGTAAGGTACCGTAGGTATTGCAATAATACGTACTATTTGGAAATAATATGCATATGTCTTTGAAAGCAACCAATTAGGTATTTTTTGCTTAAAGACCCCAAGGCCCTCATGTTTGCAGCATGTTACCGTGGGTATTCGAATATTATGAATATGGTTACACTATTCTGGTTACCATTCATTTATACGACAATGTAAAAGCAGCTTTTCAAAACCTGTCTAATGTCTGCTAGCCGACTTCTTACCTCTAATAAACTTTTATCACGAAACCGTAAACTGATCGATATTTACTGCTTCATTCAAAGCTTTAAGGTCCACTATTATAGTGTATTTTATTTATTTAATGTTTTTATTGTCAATTTAAGGTACATTAAATTTTAGAATAGGTACTTACCTAGCAGTTGCGGAAAGTGTTCCATTACTGCACGTTTTTGGCAGTCGCACGAACGATGCGAAGCGGAGTTTGTGCAAACTGTTAACGGCGCACAATGGGTTATATGAGTGGACTAGCGCGACACTCAATTTTAACTCAGTTATAACCCATTTCTAGAGATCGGATCAACTTCAAATTTGGTACACACTTAGAGTTCCGATGACAATACAATATAATGATATTATGAAGTTGACAGCTCCCCCCCTTTGGGAATGCTGGAGTGGGGCAGGTTGTATGCAGGGACTTTTGAGGATGGGGATCAAGAATTTTTAATTAGATTTTTAAAATTGTGACAGTGACGCCCCCCTACCCCTTGGACAATTTCGACCAACTTGTTCATATCCGATCAACATCAAATTTGTAGTGGACTTATAATAGTTATCGTAAGTTACAGTGCCAATACAATATTATAATGCTTTAAAGTTGGCAACTCCCCACCCCTTTGAAGAGGGTAGAAGGGGACCATCTAAGTATGTCAGATTTCGTTCAAAATTGGTATGTAGGGACTTTTGGGGACAGGGATCACGAATTTTTAATTATATTTTTAAAATTGTGAAATTGACGCCGTCCTTGTCAATTTTGACCAACTTGTACATATCCAATCAACATCAAATTTGGTGTGGACTTATAGATACAGCGACAATACAATATTCTAAAGCTCTAAAGTTGGAAACTCTCCACTTTTGGGGATGGTGAAGAGTAAATCTATATTAAAAAAAGTTAATTTTTATGCACCAGTGCATCTTAATAAGCTTAATCAAATAAAACAAGTTTCGAGTACCAAAATAGTGCGATTATCCAATAAAACCGGGTGTTCTGCATTCAATCCCAATGTCTAGAAAACAAACATAGTTTTTTTTGTGTACCACAGAATAAAAAGCCCTAGAGGGTAAAATGACATCACTCATATGTGAAAACTGTCAGAATCAATGCGTGTTTAAAGCACGACGCTCACTAACGAACGAGGAAAAATTCGGCACAAAATGTGATAGATGCAGGAGAGCTCTATGCAAAGATTGTGCATCTTTAACAACTACTGCGATAGATTCATTATGCCTCAACCAAAGAACTCTATTATATTACTGTGGAGATTGCAAAAAAAGGAAAGTCCGTGAGGACGACATCCTACAGGAGATGAAAAGTTTCACTGAAGCCAAAGCTCATGTAAACCAACAAATTCAAACAATAGAGAAATCCATACTTGAAGTAAGCAAAAAACTTGAGAACTCATTGACAAAGCAATTTCTAGTCCACTTCAACACACTTTCTTAAGAAATAACAAACTTAAAGGAGTCCAATAAAGAATTGGTTAAATTATGTAACCCAACACCAATGCTACCAGTGAGTATCACATCTATCCCTCATTATTCTGAGGCTGTCCGAAAATCAGTTGACTCACAACCAAAACAACAAGGCGAGAAGGATAAAAAGTAAGGCCAACCAACTAGAAACGAAATCCGGGTACCTAACCAAACTTTTCTCAAAAATAAAAATGTAAACAATTCAGAGGAGGACCCAGGCCAAAATGAGTTTGAAATCCCTCATTACCACCGACAACGCAGGCTCTCGTCTCGGAAAAACAGTGACAACTCAGAAATTATTCATCAGGAAAGGAATCCTAAAATAAGACACAAAAAAATGCTTTCAGGTAACCGAGATGAGTGTGAAGACTTTAAAGGCTTAGGCCAGTCAAAAAAAGATCAGAAAATATGGCTGTTTTTACGCATAAAGCACGACAAAAACGACAGTGATTTTAGAGAGGAGACTGTGAAAAATTTTATAGCTAAATATACAAAAACACAAGAAGAAATTTCTGTCAAAAAATGTGTCCCAAGAAACCTGTTATCAGATGGAAAAGCTAGAACATACTTTATGGTAGGAGTTGAACCCAAAACTCAAAGATGTGGTTTATGACCCAAAATTCTGGCCGCGTGGGGTCTCTAATAGCCGTTTTAACTTTGGCTTAGGCAAGAATTTTTTGACAACCGTCAACAGAATCACCAATTGCAAAGCAGTGCTCCCCCCCACAGTCAAATAGAGCCTCCAACCAAAAAGTGAATACAGAACCAAGTAGCACACCCCTCACCTTATTTTACACAAATACTGGTTCATTAATGACAAAAATTAATGAACTACAAGTCTCTGTCTAAACCAGATATAATATTCATCACAGAAACATGGTTTAAAGAGTCAATTCCAGACTCTCTTGTTGCAATCAATGGGTATTCTCTATTTCGTGAGGACCGAAAAAACAGAGAGGGAGGTGGTGTGTGTATATACATAAAGCAAAAAATACATGGTTTCATAACTGAATGCATTAAAGTCCCTAAGATTTTACATACCAACTCTGATAAAATAGACTACTTATTTCTTAAAATCAAAAAAAACTGCAAGCTTCTTGATTGGATGTGTTTATAGACCACCAGATTGTTCCACAATTGAGAATTTAAAATTCTGTGAAGGTTTTGAAAAGTTGTTAGAAATAACGAGCAACATCCTAATTTTTCGAGACCTGAATTATAAAGAAATTGTCTAGGAAAACAACTTTCTTACAGAGCCAAATCTATTGGCTGAGCAGTTTCTCACTAGCTACAAAAGCACCCACCTTCACCAGCTAATTAACTTTCCAACCAGATTTCGAAGAAACAATACCCCATCTCTGCTAGATGTCTTCTTTACATCTGATAAAAACCTAGTCGCAGAGATTGAAAGTAGCGCTCCACTAGGTAAGAGTGACCACATTATTGTAACATCATTACTGCAAATAAACATTAGCTCCACAATACGACCATCACGATCACATCTAAACTACTGGAAAGCAGATTATGCTTCCATAAAACAACATCTGAGGGAAGCAACTATTGATGAAACATTGTCGGCATTTGAAAATATGAAGAAAATCATTTTTGACCAACTTACAAGGTATGTCCCCTTAACTTCCACAAAAGAAAAGGGAAAAAAACCATAGATCATGAAACGCCATAAACGATTAATCAACAAAAAACGGAGGCTTTGGCATAAATATCGGACCACCCAAGATCAGATCGATTTTGAGCAATACCAAGAAGCTAAAAACACAGTGACATATGAACTGAATCATTCCAAAAGGCTATTTGAAGAATCCATTCTAGAAAAAGGGCCAAAACAATTTTTTCAGTACATTAGCAATACTCTTAACTCAAAGGTACAATCCTTCGCCCTATACAACAATGATGGAAATGTCACAGCACTCCCTGAGACAGTCAGTGAATTGTTTGGCAATTACTTTAAGAGTACATTTGTAACTGAAGACATTAACATGCCAACTTGTACACCTGAGACAAGATCTATCCAATCCTTAGAGAATGTAATCTTTACAAATGAAAAAGTATCAAATGTCCTTAAAAAACAAAAAATCCACTCAAGCTCAGGCTTTGACAATATTCCAGCTGTGTTTTTTAAAAAATCCACATCCGAAATCTGCACAATTCTCACATGTGTTTTTACAGAATCACTAGACAGTGGAAAACTGCCATCTGAATGGAAAAACTCCATGGTCATCTCAATTCATAAAAAAAGGGACAAACTCTCTCCAAAAAACTACAGACCGATAAGTCTAACATCTATAGCCTGTAAATGTATGGAACGAATAATTGCAATAGAACTAACAAAGTTCTTGCTAGACTACCAGAAGAACAATTTCTTTGCACAACATGGTTTTCTTCCAAAACGGTCAGTAATTTCTAACCTGTTGGATTGTCTAGAAGCATGGACACAAGCACAAGATGAGGGATATCCAATTGATGTCATATATGTCGATTTTGAAAAAGCATTTGATACTGTCCCAATCCAGATATTGATTAAAAAATTAGAGCACATTGGAATACGAGGAAAGCTTCTTAGGTGGATAGAAGATTACTTGACAAATAGAACATTCCAGGTCAGGATTGACAACCATCTATCAACCACAAATACAGTGACAAGTGGCGTGCCTCAAGGCTCAGTACTTGCTCCAATGCTGTTTCTTATCTACATAGCAGATTTACCAACAAACATGCTAAATCTTTTAAAATTCTTTGCTGATGATATGAAATCTTACTGCGACCCAAGCATACACCATGGGCTAGAAATGGAAGATTTAGCAGAACTTGAAAGATGGATACAAAAGTGGAAATTGCAGCTTAACATTGATAAATGCTGTATTCTAAATATCGGTAACAACAATCCAAACTTAGCTTACTTCTTGTATGACAAAGAACTAAAAACTGTTGAAAACCAGAGTGACTTAGGTGTAACAGTCTCCATAGACCTTAAATGGGATTCGCATATAGCTAAGATTCTGAAGAAGGCTAATTCCATGATATACCTAGTAAGACGCGCATTTGGTAAGAAGAACGTCTAAGAACTCTAAAGTTGCCAACATTATACAATAGAAGGAAACGTGGCTTCCTGATTGAAACATATAAAATACTCAGTGGGTACTATTCGTGTGACATCAACTACTTTAAAAGAAATGAAAACCCTCAACTTCGTGGCCATTCTTTGAAACTTGACCCTCTTCGATGGAGTCGAATGTCCAGAAAAAACATTCTGTATAACCGAGTGGTGAAAGACTGGAACAGATTAAACGAAGAAATCGTGACGGCCCCAAGTGTAAATAGTTTTAAAAATAAATTAGACAAGTTTTGGCCTCACCTGGCAAGTGAAAACTAGTTAGGGACTAGTGTGCAGTCAATCAGACAAAGTTGTCTGTCTATCTGCTTATGGATAATAATAATAATAATAATAATAAGCCTTCGAACAAGTTGCCACAGGTTGGGCCTACCAGTTGCAAAAGAGGTTGGATGTTACTAAATTTTTACTTAAGTTTTCAGTTATAAATTTTACTTAAAAGGATATTTTTTATTGTCTAAAAATGGCAAAAAATTAAAGCTTAGCTTTTTTTAAATATTTGACAGGTGTAAAAAAAAGTAGTTCATCGTTTTTCTTTATTGATAAGCCTTCGAACAAGGTGCCACAAGTGGGGTTATCTCATTTAAAGAAAAACGTTGTATGCGAGTAGACCCCTTTGCGGGGGTCTATACAACAAAATGTGTAACAAAAATATTGCTCGTTAAAAATATCAGTCGACGTACTTTTGGATTTTTCAGAATAGTCTAAATTCAATCCGCTGTCGAATTTATTCCATTTGGCTGATATACTCACTGCATAAAGACCACGTACATGGCAGTGTTTAGGGCTACCCCCCAAAAAACGGGGCAGCAAGGGGCAGCAAATTTTTTATTTTTTTAGTAAAATAGACCCCTCTCTCTAATATTCTGGTGGAGATTTTACTACGCCATGCTAAGCTTGTTTCTGTAGGCTTTACAAAGAAAAATAGAGACGAAAATAAACTTACTATATTTCAAAAATTTTAAACCATAAAAAGGGTTTTGGAATGAGGAAATTACTAGTAGTTTTTAAAAGTGCAGTTACTGGTTATGCCCAATTTATACCCATATACCCAAAAAGTGCTGTTTGTATTGTCGGTTTTTTTATTTAAAAATACTGTAAAAATACATAAAATTTTTTCACAAAATATTTTTCAATTACCATAGGGCCATTGCATTTTTTTTATTAACTGGACTATCTGCCATAAATTTCGGTGGGTTCGGTTAATTAAAAAAACATATACAGGGCTAATGTCGTGCTAGCTCCGCCATATAACCCATTGTGCGGCGATAAAAGCCTATACTATCTGCACGTGGGAGCTACAATATTTTTCCTTCGAGCAAATAACTTTGAAACCAAAAATCAAATGAAAAAAGTATTGATGATCAAAACTATTAACATTTTTATTTTATTAATTGCTCGAACAATTCAGTAAATCATTGTGCGGTAAGTGTCACTTTTCCATACGCGATTGCAGTTGGCCGACCGACGTATAGCGAAGATCGGCCAGCAATCAAATGCGGAACAAAAACTTTCCGCAAGAGTTAGAAACACTATTTTTTCTTCGAGCCTGCTGAAAACATAAGAAAACAAAAATAATTATATAGATATTTTCAAAATGGCACTACAAATTTCCACGAAATTTCAGTCAAATATTCTCAGACACTATCGTCATATTCCACCAAACTTTTGTAAGGATGCAAGGTGATTAAAAGGTTAAAATCTTCAACATTTAGCAATTTTTATTTTAAATTCAAATACCCGCCAACTGTTACATCTGACAAGTATTTGACTTTGTCATCTGTGTTTGTTACAATCGCTTATTCTGTTTTAAATTTAATTCTTGTGTGAGCTAATGAAGCGGCTCTGAAAAATTAAGGATTACTATACATTTAAAAAAAATGTTCTGCAAGAATATAATAAAAACAATCTCAAAACCGGCTTTATTTTAAAAAGAATCAAATATTCATGAACCGTCATTCCAACTTCAATATTTTAAACACAATCAGCTGTGTCGTGACGTGACCATCAAAAAAAAATCAGCCCCAGATGTGACGTCAACAAAGTGGAGGATCGTGGCCCATCCATTTTGATAGCCCTGGCAAAACATATCGGTCATGGTATGTCAAGGCAAACAAAAAAATACAGGCCACGATCCTGAAAAAATCAGCTGTTGTTGAAGACTGAGTTTTACATTGGGTCTTATGGGCGGATAGAGGTTTACTTGTGATATTTTCAAAATGGCACTACAGATTTTTGCGAAATTTCAGTGAAATATTTCCAGACACTATACCGAAATGAAAGATGGTTAAAATCTTCAAGATTTAGCATTCCTTATTTCGAATTCAAATTGCCCGTCATGCACAGCACATCAACTGTTATATTTGACATGAATATGACTTTGTCATTGTTTGTCATGGCTTTTATTTATTTGCTTGTTATGTAAAACTTGTTAGATTGATTGATTTTTTACAATAAAGTTCATTTAAAATCCAAAAATACCAGTGGTAATCTTTTTAAAACAGAATTACACCACAAAAATCATTTTTGATTTTGTAATTTTTATAAACACATCTAGATAAACATTAAAAGTTGCCGAATATAAACAAATAGGTGTAGGTGAGTCGATTACTTTTCACGCAGAAACGAACACTTTACCCAGCAAGCACAAACGTTAATAGGCGGTCCTTGCGATGTTCTTTTTATATCAACTTTTTGACATAACTAATTATCATTGGGTCAATATGACACAAACAGCCTATCGTGAGTTTAAAACATACTGCAAAAATAGCAGTTCGATGTTTTTGTAAAAAATTGCGGTAATGTCAAAGTTTTATAACTCAAAGATGTACTTTGTAAATTACGAGGCACTTACATGTAAAGCCAAATGTCCGCAACATAGCGCTAGGCAGAAACATCTTTACAACATTTCATTGAGACTTTAGTTTTGTCATTAAATAACATTAGGGAGAATATGTTGATTATCTATTGCGATGTATTTTTTGCATTATGTAAGACTTACATGTAAAGCCATATATCCGCAACGTAGCGGTAGACAGAGACATCTCTACAACATATCATTGAGACTCTAGTTTTGTCATAAAAAAACGTCTCCAAAATGTTTCGTTTAGATCAACTTGAGATGTCGCATGTAAACATATTTGTTTCATGACAGAGAAGAAGAAAGTGGTATTAACCCCACTTTTTTTTTAACCTCGGCCAAAGACCTCGGCGTCTTTTTTGTGTGTGCTTTCATGACGATCATCTTTCATGGGGCTTCGTGTTTTTGGCAGGTTTTCGAAGTTGCTTGGTGTTCTGTGGAAGCTGCCGTGATTTTTTTTTAATCGTCTCGTCCATCGGTAAATGGTAAGTGTTTTTTCTAATATATAAGGCATTTAAAAACGGTTCGGCTAGGCATCGCCAAAGATTAAGGCAAAAGATTTGGGCTGGGGTTTTTGAAGGGGGTATTTCAAAGGGTTTTCACAAAGGTTCAGCATTCATGAAATCAAAAACTTCTGAGGTAAGCTCTAAGCAAGCAGAAGAAAAAGGATATGTTCCTAATGCAAGTTTGGGGCTTAATTTAAATGGTTTTGATGATCATGTGCACATGGAATTAGGGGGGTCCCTGAGATTTTCCAAGGCGAGATAGTAGGCGAGAGGGGGTAAACAATAATTGTTGTTGTCTTCAATGTAATGATCAAAGTTTTGTTAATAAAGATTTGTTTGTAAGCGATTTAAGATCATGGGCTATTGGTTTTCATGTACTGTTAAACTCTATACCTATGTAAATTTTTTTTCAGACTAAGAATCTACTAAGAACAAGAAAGTCCATGACCCAGTGGCGTATCCAGGTGTATCAGAGTTTTGCATATTCATTCATTAACTTAAGACAGCTACTCCACAACGAAATCAATGACAACAGACTGAAAGCAGCTCTCAATGGTTGGCTCGTGTGGTAGATTTGTAATAATGACGCTGTTTATGATGGTGAAATCAAAAAAACAATCAAACATTAAAAAAAAAAATTAACACCCTGTATTTAATTTTTTTTTATTGGTCTTTAAATTCTATACAAAAATAGTTTTTGAATTTTTTCCCAAAGCCAAAAATAATGAAGATATTAAAAATTATGCAAGTACTGAAATTTTATTTGGTAGAAAACAGTCTAAGTGTAATTTTGAATTTGGAATATCTTTGTTATTTTTAACTTTATGAAAAACATTCAAACACTATTTTTGTTTGGAATTGAAAGGCCTTTACAAAAAAAATACAGGTTGCTCTATTTAAAAAATAAATAAATATGTTTTTTGAAAAAACTCGAAAATGCGATGCTTGAATTTTTATTTTAATTTGGCCATCTTAAAGAACAGCAAAAGTTCTACTAGTTTGCCAGTTTAAACTTTTTATTATCTTTAATAATTAATTTAGCAATGGTGGACAGTTATCTTGAAACGCCCTATATACAGGGTGTCCCGAAATTGGACGACATTATTTTAACCACTTATTTTACAGCCAAAATAGAGAAAAAAGTTTATATAAGCTATGGTCCAAAATTGCTCTGTTTCCGAGATACAGTTATAAAATAAAAATCGATTTTTTTAAATATTATGAAGTTTTTAAACTTATTATTTTCAAATTTATTACCCAAGGGTTTTTTGGGATGCAAAACTCGAATATGGAAACCTATTTAGTATGGCCGTTAGAGGGCGCTTCACACTGCAGTTCTGTTTACTTTAAAGAACCATAACTTTTTTTTCAGTGTAATTTTTATTTTTTTGTTAAAAAAATAATTTTTTAAGCATTTCACCTCAAAAAAAGTACTCTTCTTAAAATTCGCTAAGTAAGCCGTTTTAAAGATTTTTCGATGTTCGTTGCCGCATCGGAATAATCAAATTATTTTGAATAAAAAAATTAAATAATTTAAAACAATAAAAATATTAAATTATTATTTTAGAATAATCGATTGGGCACTATTAGTTAACTGACCAAATTTCATCCTTAAATGTAACAAAAAATAATTTTTGGCAAATTCAGTCCAGTGCGGGATCGAACACTAAAAACCTAAATATCTCGAAATCGGCTAATTTTAGCGAATTTTAAGAAGTGCACCTTCTTAGCTGAATATTGCTTACGAAATTACTTTCTTAACAAAAAACGTAAGAAAGTACACTGAGAAAAAAGTTAGTCATTTTAAACCATTAAAAGTGCAGTGTGAAACGCCCTCTAACGGCTGTAGTAAAAATGTGTCCACATTCGGATTTCGCATCTTAAAGAATCCCCATGCAGGTATCAATTTTGAAAACAATACATTGAAAACTGTGCATAATATTTAAAAAAATCGATTTTTATTTTTCAAATTTAACATTTTGTATCTCGGAAACGAAGCAATTTTGGAACATAGCTTATATAAAATTTATTATCTATTATTTTTATTTTTGGACATAGAATACATGGTTAAAATATTGACGTCTAATTTTGAGACACTTTAAATGTATCTCATACGCCGGCCGGTGCACAATCTTTATTATAATTTGACCAAAGACTGATTAATTCTATTTTATTATTAAAACTATAAAAAGTACAAAACTGCCCTACTTTTGCAAAACCTAGTAGGTTTTTGGTAACTTTTCAGGAGAGCGTTTTCTCTAAAATGTTTTGCCATTTAGCTAATGCGAAATAATAAAAATGCGTAGGCTATTATCGCGAAACCGTAACCGTTTCAAAAATGCAATAATTTTTTAAAACCTAGTAACGTTGCTAGATTTTGCAAAACTAGGGCAGACAAGTAAAAGTCATTATTGTTAAGTATTAATTTAATAAATTTATATTTTTAACGTTCCAAAGTTAATGTGGCACTATGTTACATGACAGGTAACATAGGACTCACAATCCATATTTTTGAGAAAAATTAAAAACCTATAATTTTCAAAACTTTGTTTTTAAGCTTGTATATATTTTAAATGCATAATGAAGACAAATAAACAGTTAAATATTTAAGAATTTTTTTAAAACTAAATTAACTTTTTGGGTGGGAGTAAGAGGCCATATAAGTATATTACCTCTGGAATGTTAATACCAAATAAAAGTAGTTAAAAAATGTAGATTACATACAACAACACTGACTGGGACGATTCGTCACGGCTGATTTGTCGCGAAGGACTGTTCTGGGACCAACCGGCTTGGAGGCGAAAAGTTTTTGCTGCGAATCAGCCGCGGAGAATCATGTTTGCCAATGCTTTTTAATGAAATAAATATTTTATAAGTAAATAAAATAAATATTTAGGTATTTATATATATAAATATTTATTTTATATATTAATAAAATAAATATTTATTTTAATAAAAAGCATTGGCAAACATGATTCTTTGCGGCTGATTCGCAGTCAGAACTTTTCGCCTCCAAGCCGTTTGGTACAGAAAATTCCTTCGAAGGCAACGTGGCAGACACGTTCTCATAGGATATTCTCGGGAACGTGTATGTCATGATGCTTTTTAACGTTGATGCACGTTGCCTTTTAACGTTTATGCCACGTTGCCTCTTAACGTTGATGTAACATATGTAAGAACATCTAGAGAAAGTACCATGTTAACTTCTTTGCGACGTTATTTAGTAATATTGCACTGTTTCATCAGATCAACTTCTTTGTTATGTTATTTATGGATAAAATAAATGCAGAAATGAACTTTAAATCGCGTCAACGTCTCTATAATGTTATTTATGGATAAAATTAATAAGGGTTGCAATAATATATCATATCAACTTCCATGTAATATTATTTGGCGATAAAGTATTGCAACTAGCAATTTTATATCACATAAACTTCTTCATAATGTTAACTGGTGAAAAATAATTTGTTTAACAATGTTATGTAGCTGGGATGTTATAGAGCACTGCTATGTTACGGACATTTGGCGTTACATGTAAGTCTTGCATAACTCAAAAAGTACATCGCTGTAGCCAATCAACGTAACTTCTCCCTAATGTTATTTAATGACAAACCTATAATGTCTCAATGATATGTTGTACAGATATTTCACCCTACCGCTATGTTGCGGACATTTGGCTTTACATGTTACCAGTAATTTACAAAGTACATCGCTGAGTACATTTTATATCTCGCAGTTACAATACAGTGATATTACTGTAATCTTGTTGTGCTTGCTGGGTAGCTTCTGCTTTAAATTTAATTTTTGTGTCAGCTAATGGAATGGCTCTGAAAAATTAAGAATTAATATACAATTTAAAAAAAATTGTTTTACAAGAATATAGTAAAAACAATCTTAAAAACGGCTTTAGCAAAAAAAAATTAAATATTCATCAACCGTTATTCCAACTTTAATATTCTAAACACAATAAGCTGTGGCGTGACCAATGATCTTGCTAAAATATAGATGTACAAATGTCGCCCTTTTCAAACAATGATCTCTATACATATATAACTGGATAGGCCTTTACATATATGCAAAGCGAGGCAAAAATATTGATATTTTTTGTAGAGAGAGCAAGCTGCGCAGGAGCTGCTATCTTTCCTTTTTCAATTCTACTCGCCGATGATATTCTGTGGTTTTGAAAGTTCGCGGACGTTTGATTTTTAATTTATAACTAGATATATACTGCGATTAGGTACAAACAAAGTTTTTTAAATAATCAGAGCTACCTACTTCAAAAACGAAAACAGCTTTTGACTCCTATAAAACTCGTTTTTACAAGCAACACATCGTGTTCCCATTTTTATTTTTGTTCAACAAAAACAGTTTCAATAATATACTGACAGACACACACAAAAAAAATATATTTACTAACAGGACTTAAAGCATTGGAAATTGTAGAGCGGTCAAAAACGAAGTTAAAAAAAAATGCATGGGCATGGGCGTTGCGGGTTAGGTTTTGGGGGGTAAAAAGGGACAGGGAATCGTAATATTACGATTTACGGCGAAAGTTGACTTTGGAGAAAAAAGTAACATACAGAAAAGTTATAGGCCATAAAAATGTCTAAAACTTTTGTAAACTTAATTTTTTACATAACCTCAAAATATTCGAGGAAAATTTTAAAAACCGTAATTTTTTTTTGTTTTTTTTTTTGCAAAAATAATGTCAGTTGCACAAAACTTGGTAAGAGGAGAGCTTTTTGGGTGTTTTATATCCACAATAATTTACAAACAAGAAAATTTTGAAGTTTCTAAGATATTTGTTTTTCCGCTCAAAAACACGTTTTTTTTAATGAAATTTCTCCTTTATAAAATTATCGTATACAATTGTACTTATACTCAGTTTTTGACATTGAGATATACCTTTTAAAGAAATAAAAAAGAAAGATTATTTATTTAAAAAGTAACAAAAAATTTTTACAATTTTTTTCTATTTCATTTTGAATCAGCGTGCGGAAAACGTCAATTTTTTGTATGCATTTTAATTTGAAACTTGTAATTTTTCCGAACAGGTGTTTTTCAGCATGCCAAGCAGCATAGTAAAAACTAGGCGCAAACACGCATTTTAAGTAAAAACAATATAAAAGCAAATAAGATCCTTATAATTGAAAATGAATCACTTGGTATGTCTATCTCTAATTTTATTTAACAACACAACACTCTTATAGAGCATAGGTACTTTCAGATTTAAGCGTGGCTTGGAACCAATCTAACTCCAACCAAAGTGAGGCTGGAAAAAAGTGATTGGAAATAATTCAAAAAAACTTATGCCTCGCTTTACTTGTAATTCCTGATGTATTTAAATCAATATCTGGCTGCTGGGTAACCAATTGTGAGAGTCGATGCGGGTGCCGAAAACATGGATTGCGATGCACAGATTTATGTACAAAATGTCATGGTTCAGACGTTGAAAAAATTTCAAAAGATTTTGATGAATTTGATATCTCAAATGAACGGCGAGACCTTTATCCAAATACAGAAACTCAGTTACCCGAGGAGTCAAGTTATATAGCAGAAAATCTTAAAAATAGAGAAACCCAGTGTGACCGAGATTTACACCACGAAGAAGAAGAAGAAGCCGAGATGTTAACAAAAAAGACCCAAGACTAGTTTAGTATTATTTAGTTATGTAAATTTTATATTATTTCCCGTATAAGTTTACACCATATCTAAAACGTTTATTTGACTATTAAAATATAATAAATAAAAAAGTTTCATCATTTTTTATGTGGTTTAAAAGTTTTAGGGTCGAAATGTAAAAATAAATTCTAAATGTCTATATTTGACAGGTCGGTGGTTTTTTATTTATAAGGAAATAAATGCAGACATGATTGGCACGGCAATCGTATAATATTCAAAACATTGGTTAAAACCAAAATATATTTTTTTAGAACCACTAAACCGATTTTGCTGATTCATACCTTGTTGTGCCTGGCAGGAATGTTGATTTTTTAGTGATTTAAAAAAATTCTTAAAACGTGTTCGCAACACAAGAATAAACGAGCATCTTTGAAGGGTACAATTTTATTTCGTCCGCCATCTTGGATTTTGAAATGACGGACAAAAAAATTTATTTGTTCAAAACTCTGATTAATTCTATGCCAATTAGAGTTTTTTATATTAAAATCGATGGTATAGTTCAAAAGTTATAATAATAAAAAAAATTCCGGTTTTTTTTGGCCCACCCGGTATATTATGAAAAATACATAGGAAACGGGTATACACAAGGGGTGATTAGCTGCCCACAGTAGGTGTACAGAAATTGTCTACCGGACTCCACAGAACACTATAGAGTTTTTAAGATATTAAGATTTTTTATAACTCAAGATATAGGTACTTTTTTATCTAGCCACATTATGTATTTAAAACCAATTATGATATACAACTGAACTATTATTTACCGTCTATAATTTAAATACACAGCCAAAATTTAAAAAATTTAACTTTTAACGAAATTTTTGTTCACTTCACAAATGCTTGTTTATAGAAAAATCTCAACTAAACAAAATAGCAAAATGTAAATAGATACGGAACTGTCTTTTAGACATATACCACCTTGGATTGGATCTCTTTTTAACGTGCACTGACCGCGCGCATGCTATCGAGAGGATTAAATTGCTGGATAAGTTAAGCTTTATGAAGCGAATATTCACCATGTATACGTTTATCTCTATTGGCGCATTGAAATTGTATATTAAATTGTCTGTAGTTCATTGGGCGTGACGAGACCATCAAAAAAAATTCAGCCCCCGCTGTGCGTCAACAAAGTTGTAAAGTCCATATTATTATTTTTGGGACAACTTTTGACGATTTTTTTTCGCTGGCCTATGCTATTTGTTATGGTAACAGCTGATTACTATCAAAAAGTTATCTCAAAATTAATGAAATGAACTATAGATCGTGGCCCGTCCGGTTTTATAGCCCTGGTAATCTTTTAAAATAGAGATTAGATATTTTTCTTTTATCTTTAAATTTTTATAAAACCCATGATATGGCCTACTTTCTAAAGCAAAAACAAGTACTGTTTTTGTAACAAACACGTTATTGGAAATTTTGTTTTTATGATGACTGCCAGAGGCCGGGATTGCTAAAAATCAATCCAGCTTCTTTTCAAGCCATTACTAGCGAATCGCTTTGGTTGATTAATGACATTTAATTAATTAAAAAAGACCATTAAATTAGTATAATGCTTAAAGAAAATTTTAATTAAAAATTGATGTTCATAAAAAATAATAAAGTGAAATGTCCAAAGGGAATGACTTTTGAAAAAACATTAGTTTGCGTAACTGTAGTATAACCAAAGATTAGCTAAAATCTGGTTTAATCAGATCACGTAAAATAGGGTGACCATACGTCCGCACAAAGCCGGACAGGTCCGGCTTTTTGGGAAAAATGAAAATGTCCAGCCGGCTTTTTTCCTCGTCCGGCTTTTTGGCGATCCAAGAGACCTTTTTTTTATTATTTATACTGGGACTTTCCATCCAATCAGGATCAATCGCCCAGTTTCGCAAACTTTGAGCAGAGTTAAAGCATTTTTAAACAAACACAAACAACCAAGTACCTCGCCAGAAATCGAACCCGGACCG
Source organism: Aspidapion aeneum (assembly GCA_963576565.1). Lineage (NCBI taxonomy): Eukaryota > Metazoa > Arthropoda > Insecta > Coleoptera > Brentidae > Aspidapion > Aspidapion aeneum. The sequence continues at coordinate 60,667,156 of OY755039.1, read as the reverse complement.
CCGGTTTGGGAAACAAACATTGCTACCACTACACCACGACGGCGATCCAAGAGACCTTAGGGGGGAGAAATCTAGGGGTGTTAGAAGTCCAAGCTTAAAATTAGTTCCCCCAAACGAAATGAGCACAATTTATCAGGAACCTCAGGAACGAACTATTCAAGTCACTTAAAAATTTCCGGCGCGGAGCTTATACTTTTTGAAACAAACCAAAACTTTTGCATTTTCATAACATTTTTCCCCAAATTTTTGGCACCATTTATTTTTCAAATTATTATTTTCTTTAATTTTCGCTTGCTGCATCATTTTTTTTTGTTTTAACCTTAGAAAATTGATGTTTGAAGGTTTTAACCAAAAATTTTCTCCTACGGCAGCATTTTTTTGCGAAAGTTACTTTATTTTTTGTGGAGTAATTGTTCGCACCCAGCGCATTTAAAAAAAAAAAATTTAGTAGTTTTTAGATTGCAATTTTTTTCCTACAAATTGCTTTTAAGCGCGATTTAATCTGAAAAATGTAAAATTTTTCCGAAAGTTTTGACTGCATCTATGGCGCAATTTTTTTCACTTCTTCAGTATTTTGTTTTAATTTAGCAGAAACTGTCTTCTACAGCGGCACATTTTTGGGTTTTAGTGCTTAATTTTTTTAATTTTCGCCTGCGGTGCCATTTTTTTTTTCTAAAAACCTTCGGTCTAGCGTCATTTTTCCCGAAAGGTACATCTTATTTTTATTCGATTTTCTAGTACCTACATAGTTAGATTTGTTCTAGATTGCAACTTTTGATTTATCTTGTTTGCTGAGCCATTTTTTCAGGCCTTTCGGTCCCAAGAGACTTTTTTCTTGGTTATCAAATTTTTTAAGGACGGCTTTTTTATCGAAAATCCGGCTTTTTTGTCTCTGACGTCCACCTTTAACGCGAAACCCATATGGTCACCCTACGTAAGATAGTAATTATTTGTAATTAACAGACATGTACGCTTTAAATGCGATTTGGTTTAACATTTTTGAACTAATATTTCTAGAAGTACTTCTTCTACGTCAAGTGGCATTAGAATAACTGGTGGGTTTTAGCCTGATAAACCAGAGTTAGAAAAATATACCCTATTTTTTCGATGCCATTCTGCCCCCTCTAGTTATTTTTAAACTTTAATTTAATAATTTATTGCCAAACAGAATACATCCAATTACAGGACAACATATCAAAAATAATGTGATTAATTTACACTAACCAATTTAAATCCAATTCCAATATTATATATGGAGAGAAAAACATATATCTACTTTTTTATTTAAAAACAGGTGTAAAAAACGAAATAAGCAACAATAACATTAACAAATTAGTAAAATTCTGAGACATTTGAGAGAGAATGGTTTTCATAAGCAAGAAGAAGAAGATCAAAGTGGGTTTCGTGCTGGTAGATCTTGTAGTGATAATGTTTTTTATCTTAAACCAGTAATTGAGAAAAGGGGTGCCAGAAATATGGAGATTCATGATACCTTTGTGGATCTACATATGAAAACATATGATACCGTTCCAGTAGAGAAATTAAGGACAGTACAAAGGGTCAAAATCTAAAATTAAAATTGGAAATCGCTTTCAAAAGAATTCCTGGTAACGAAAGGCTTAAGACAGGGATGATGTGTCTCTTCAACTTTTTTTAAAATACATATCGCAGTAGCTCTAAAAAACTGGAAACGTAAAGTACACATTTAAATACAGCTTAATGACCGACAGTTTGCTGACGACTTTACGGTAAAAAAAATTGTCTTAAATCAAAGCAAATTGCTTTGAAGTAACATAATTTGTGCTTTCCTATTCACCAAGAAAATATTTTCTTGATATAGCACAAAAAATGTCTTGCCTTTTATTTTAATGTGAAACAGAAATTGTTTTATTTTAAATTGGAACTGAATTAATCTAAGGCACCTTTTTCTCTGGAAGCAAAATATTACTTATATAAAGACAAGTTGCTTTGTTACCAAATGGAGTATACTGAAACAAAACAATTAAAGAAGGAAAATAAAGTCTCATTTTAAGATTAAACGCTGCGTTGAACTAAAAATACGTATTTTAATTCAAAACAAATTGTTTTAAGGTAAATCAATTTATTTAAGAAAAGAAGATGTTTTCATTGTGATGAGAAAGTTATCGGAAGAATACCAAAAGTGGAGGTTAACAGTGAACGTAGACATGACACATTACTTATGTATTGGAAACGAATCAAGTAAGTTAGAACTAGATGATGGAAAAGCAATATCCCTACAAAATGAGTATGTATCCTTATGTCACATTCAATAAGCGCAGGTACACACACGCGTTTTTATCAATGAATACACGACTCTATGAGAAATGCAGCTTAATTAAGGACACTCGAGCCCCTAGCATAAAGCAGCGGGTAGATGGATCTGTTGTTACTTCGGCTAGTACGTAGAGCAGCGGGTAGATGGATCTGCTGTTACTTCGGCTAGTACGTAGAGCAGTGGAGAGAGGGTGCTATTTTTAAAGATTTTTGGCGGCCTCTCTCTGCGAAATCTGAGAACTAAAATTGGGGGCGACTGCTCGATCGGGAAGTGGGCGCCATCTCTCTGCGAAAGAACTAACTCGTCCTGTGGCCTGGGTGAGTAAAGTTTTTTATATAAATGGGGTCTTTTCATAAAAAATATATTTTTATGTCTTTATCGTATCATTTGTAAACCCGATTAAGCAATTATAATTCGTAATTATATCGTCATTGCTTTCTTTAAAGCTCTTACCTATGTGTTCAAAAGGAAATTTTACAGTATGTGCAATAGTATTTATTTACACTAATTAATGTTTAGGTTAATATTTAATTATGGTATATATAGCTTAGTTACAATAGTAGGGTAGGCCGTGAATATTTATTGGAAATTATAATAATCAACAATGTTTCATTCTTTTGATGTTTTTCTGATGGTTTCAAAAGGTGAGTAGTTAGTTCTAAATCTTTTACAATAAGCAGAAGAGATTATGAACATTATAAGAAAAGTACTCTGGCTCATCTCAATTGGTGGAAAATATACCTGACAGAAAATTTGCGGATCCAAAAAGTGAGTTATATTACACACTAGAGTTGGCGGGAGAACAAACAAGCTCCCGTTACGACATCGACAGTGTATTTTCTTTTAAATCTGTGTAGTAAAGTCCTTGCCATGGGCAGTTAAACTTTTGTGACATTTCCAACCTCTTTATTTATCATAGGCATACTGACAGCAACAAAAAAAATTTTGAACAATGGTATGTCTTTGAGTTGTTTTTATCCGTGCATTTTATTTGTTATCCTACAGTCAGCATCTTTTTATCCAGAGTCAATGACAGTTTTACCTTTAAATTTATACCAACATGACATGTTTACTTGTTAATATATTTCTGGTTAGGAAATATGTTTATTTCATGTCAAACTTAAAAAAGTGTAACTGCGAATGGCAAGGACTATAGACAATGGAATAAAATTCATTCGACTTGATATGACAGGAGGAGCAAGAACTGGGAGGAGATAAACAGAAGAATTTGCTTCTATTTGCTTCTCTTTCTAAGCAGGCTTCCCCATGGCCTTTTTCCTATGTGATATATTTTTTAAAACTTGTAATTTAAAGTAATTACCTTTCGGTGTTGTGTAGTCAATGCTTTCGAACCGATGTTTTTTAAACTTTGAACCATTGAACCAGCTAAATTATTGTTTTTTAATCTACACACAATGACTACATATTATGTATCTGCTACATGCCATTCAGGGCATTCATCTATCTTTTTAAAACTAATAAGTGTTTACAAAATTGTGTTTCAAACATTTAATTATGTGTTTTTCAAAATAAAGTTTCGAAAACAAATACGACTTATTTATTATTAGGGATTTTTTGGGACTTTTAAAATAGCGGGTATTTTAGTCGATATTATCGTTAATTTCACTAATCTTAAAGATGACATTTGGATAGTTGGTTTACAAATAAAGACCCTGCCATCTGTCACTTCAGTGTGATTTAAAATTGACAAAATATTTTTATTTACTTATTTTTTGCAACGTAAAGTTATAAAACACCCGTAAAAACACTGCAAACATGTCAACAAATAGCCAGACTTTCTATCTATCAATTTTAAGTTTAAGTTAAAGCGCAGATTATGAACAGATGGCAAAATTGACGCCGCGCAAACAAACCATTCTTGTGAACTCTGAGATGATTTTTAAAAATGGATTATTTTAACTAAATAGCGCTAGACCCTTTTTTGCCAATTCCAGATTTTATACCAATATTTTTCAAATTGTTTCTCAAACTGATTTAAACTTCTAACTAATTACAATTCGTTTTTCGAGCTAAATAACATTGGATATGTTTTTTAAATTAAAATGATTATGACTTAAGCTGTTGTTCCTTAGATCAACATTTTTAAATTGCGTAACGCAGAAATTTTCTAGAGCATTTTAAAGAAAACAAAATTAAAAGCATTGAGACCAAGAGTGTAACGCAAGGCTACACCCCTTGAGGGTTACGTAATTTAAGAATAGTGCCTTAAAACTACATACCTATTTACCGAATTATTTTGCAAACTAGGGCGGTATCTATTATAATGGATAGCTCTCTACATAAACATTGCTTGATATTTATCGCAAAAAGCAATAATATTTTGTAATAATTTTTATTTGTTCAGGATGACTTACAAGCTTTTTAGTTTCATAAGAAGACCTGTAATTTATCACGATGATTATGATGATTATTTTAAACTATTTAATAACAATAATAAATATATTAATTAAAGGTAAATAAAATAAATATATTGTTTTAAGTAAAACGATTTTATTAAAAAAGTGCCCTAAAAATAAAAAATAATTTAACAGGTTTCTTTTTACTACAGTTTAGTTTTAACAATCGCGATGGCGCGATTATTAAAGAAGCCCACCAAATCTAGATGTATACTCGCAACCATTTATATCGGCCTTAAAAATATGTATTTAAAAAAGTGTTTTTATATTTTTTACTTTTTAGTCTTAATTAAAAAGAAACAAAATGCAGGATGGTTCATTATTACAGTCGAACCTCTGTTACTCGAACCTCTATAACTCGAACCTCTCTATAACTTAAACCTTTTAAGTGGTCCCTGCACTTTTTATATGTATTTTATCCTCTTTTACTCGAATTTCTATAACTCGATACTGTTTTAGTTGTCCCTTTAAGTTCGAGTTATAGAGGTTCGACTGTATTTATAATAAATCATAAATCTAAAAACCGCATATTCGTATCTGTTTCGATTTCAAAGTTCAAAATTTATCCCCTATAGACTCTTTACCAACCGATTTTTTTCCTAAAATTGTTTTGTTACCAGATTAAAGATTTGATTCAAAAGTAATGAATTTACTCCCTTTATAACCCTTAGTCACGCCTACCCACGTTGTTTGTTAATAAAATTTTATTGTCACCAGATCAAATCATAAACGTGAAAACCGCATATTCTTATCTGTTTTGGTTCCAAAGTTATGAATTTACCTCCTTTAGAGCCCTAACCTACCCCCTACCTTCGTTTTTTTTCCATATAATAATATTGTCTCCACATCAAATCATAAATCGGAAAACCGCATGTTCCTATCTGTTTGGTTCCAAAGTTATGAATTTATCCCCTTGACACCCCGCATACCCTACCGGACCAAATTTTTTTAAATATTATTATATTAAATACTCTGCCAATCTATGGGCACCTAAGCTCACACTAGGTACTATAGTTATAGTGTACGTGTGAGCTAACATAACTAAAACTGAAATATATTTTATTCAACTCCAGACTCAATTACCTTTCGTTTGATACCACACAACCCATATTTTGACTTAAACTATAATTTTTAAAATCTACCCCCACCCTTTTTTTAAAAACTAAAATGTATTTTGTTTAATTCCATACTCATTTACCTTTCGTTTGATATCACACACGCCATATTTTCACTTAAACTCTAATTTTTGACATCTACCCCCACCCTTTTTTTAAAATAACTTGAAATTCATTTTGTTTAACTCCAGACTTAATTACCTTTCGTTTGATATCACACACGCCATATTTTCACACAAACTCTCATTTTTGAAATCTACCCCCACCCTTTTATTTGGCTTGCGTTCTGTGGATTTCGTTAATTTTTAAATGGGACCACCACGGCCTAAGACCCAGCCTAGGTACCAAATTTCATTTAAATCGGACAAGCGGTTTTTGAGTTATGCGGGTTGGTCGTTACAGACACATACAGACAGACAGACAGACAGACGGTGAGACAAGACAGACGGACAGACGGCGAGACAAAAAAGTTTTCACTATAGTATAGTAGTAGTGTGAGCTAAAATGAATCGCAATATTTGATAGACAGTCAGACATGCTTTATGAAGTTAAATAAAATCGTTTATCAAAAACAAACTAACAAGATATCCGTATCATCATTACCACGCCTCCAAACTTGTTTCTTGTTTGTTTTAGATATGTTTGCAAAAAATTAAAATTAAAAATGTTTTTTGACAATATTTAACACACTAAAATTAAATTACTTTGGACTTGCAAATTGTGCAAAAACCCTTCGAAACAGGAAACGGCTTAACGTTCAATGAAGCACTTGGCGAACAGGTTTTTCTGACGGTTTGAAGGTAGATTCCGATATGACTTATGACCACACGATTTTGCGTGTAGAAAAATAAGAGCCATTACATAAAATCTTGCAATAATAAATATTTACTTAAATTGAACACACATTTATTTTATTTATAATAAACAAAATAATTTAACAAATTTATTTAATAAAAGTTCGTTATTAAATAAATTATGCTAGTAAGACAAAAAAATATATTTAGAAGATTAAACAAATTATTTATTAAGAAAAAACAATAAGTTTTTTAAAACAATCAAAGGAAACAGTCATGTTAAAGAATTATTTTATTTTTACCAACCATCATATTTGTTTGTTTGAAATAAACTTGTTATTGCAAATAAATAAATTATTAGTATTTGATTTAAATATTTCAAATTATTTGATTTAAATGTATTTTTGTTTGTCAATTAAACCAAATAATTCTAACGCATCAAATAAATCTGATTTGAAAACAATAAATATTTTTATTTGAACCAAACAAGAGGACGTTTTGGACCTATTGAAATAACGAATTTGGTTGAGTCAAATAATGTTTTTTTGGTTCAAATAAACACTTTTTTCTGTGTAGAATGTTTGTTGCAAATATCGCTTCTTCTATCGTCCGTTTCATAAGGGCGTAAAACGTTTTTGGATCCTTAAAAATTTAGGAAATAGCCTTAACGCCTTTCTGCCTTAACACCGTCGATATGAAAAATACTCTGCCAATTTATGGGCACTTAAGCTCACACTGGGTACTATAGTTATAGTGTACGTGTGAGCTAATATTACTAAAAACTGAAATATATTGTATTCAATTCCAGACTCAATTACCTTTCGTTTGATACCACACAAGCCATGTTTTGACTGAAACTCTAATTTTTAAAATTTACCCCCACCCTTCTTTTTGAAATAAACTAAAATGTATTTTTTTTAACTCCAGACCCAATTACCTTTCGTTTGATATCACACACGCCATATTTTTACATAAACTCTAATTTTTTAAATCTTCCCCCACCCTTTTATGTGGCTTTTGTTCGGTGGATTTTGTTCTTTTTTAAATGGGACCATCTCGATCCAAAACCCAGCCTAGGTACCAAATTTCATTAAAATTGGGCAGGCGGTTTTTAAGTTATGCGCGTTGGTCGTTACAGACAGACATACAGACAGACATACAGACAGACAGACGGCGCAACAAAAAAGTTTCAAAATCATCTGAAACGCAAAGATATATTAAAAATTTTGAAATCGGAGCAACTTTTTTTTTCTCGAAAAAATTAGGATCACCATACCTCACACTACTATAGGTAGTATAGTATATGTGTGAGCTAATAACGAAATTCGCTATTACCGGGTGGGCCAAAAAAACCGGTCAATATTTTTTTCATTATAACTTTTGAACTATCCTATCGATTTTAATGGAACAAACTGCACTTGACAGTGAATGGATTAGAGTTTTGACCAAATATATTCTTTTGTCCGCCATCGCAAAATCCAAGATGGCGGACGAAATGAAATTGTACCCTTCAAAGATGCTCGTTTATTCTTGTGTTGTTTTCATAATTTTTTTTAATTACTAAGAAAGCTGCATTCTTGCCAAGTACAACAAGGTACGACTCAGCAAAATCGGTTTAGTGGTTCTAAAAGAAAATATTTTTGTTTCAACCATGGTTTTGCATATTATACGATTGCCTTGCCAATCATGTCTGCCTTATAAATTCATTACTACTGAACCGATTTTGATGTAAAAAAATGCTTCCCGGTTTTTAAAGATCATGATCAAAATTTATCACCATCTTAATATTTAAGATGCGGACAGAATCATACTTGATTTTTGAAAATCGCCTGATTATCTTATTTTCTGAACATGTTTAGGTTTTTATTTTCCTTTATAGAAAAGCACTACTTTTCCCCCGAAAAACGAGGTACAAATTAGTAAAATCGGTTTGGTGGTTCTCAAAAAATCTATTTTTGTTTTAGCCATTGTTTTACAGATTATACGATTGCATTGCCAATCCTGTCCGCATTCATTTCCTTACTTACTTACTTTACAATATTACTAAAGCGATCTTAGTGAAATAAAAAAAAAAACATAGTGTTTAAGTTAATATGTCGGATAGAACCATACTTGACCCTTCAAAGAAACACGTTTATTTTTCGAAAATGATTTAGATTTTTCTGTTATTTATAGAGCACTACTTTTCTCCCGCTTAACAAGGTACAAAGTAATAAAATCGGTAAAGTGGTTCTCACAAAATCTGCCATTTTTATTACAAATTATACGATTACATTGCCAATCCTGTCTGCATTCTGTCTCTTCATAAATTCATTACTACTGAACCAATTTTAGTCAAATAAAAACATCATAGTGAAAACTGATTGATCTTTAAAAATCAATTCCCAACCATGATTTTTTTGTTTCACTAAAATCGGTTTAGTAATAACGAATTTATTTTACTAATTTGTACCGCGTGTGAGGGAAAAGTAGCGCTTTTCTATAAATTAAAGAAAAACTAAAACGTTCTCGGAAAATGAGAATAAACACGCCATTTTGAAGAATCAAGTATGATTCTGTCCACCATCTTAAATTTTAAGATGGCGATGAACTTTGATCATGATCTTTAAAAAGAAATCAATCCTAACCAAGATGTTTTTTATTTTATTAAAATCGGCTCAGTAGTAATGAATTTATAAGAAAATAAATGCAGACATGATTGGCAAGGCAATCGTATAATATGCAAAACAATGGTTGAAACAAAAATATTTTTTTTAGAACCACTAAACCGATTTTGCTGAGTCGTACCTTGTTGTACCTACGTGACAAGAATGCAGCTTTCTTACTAATTAAAATACTCTGCCAATATATGGGCCCCTAAGCTCACACTAGGTACTATATTTATAGTGTACGTGTAAGCTAATATAACTAAAAACTGAAATATATTTTATTTAACTCCAGACTAAATTACCTTTTGTTTGATACCACACAAGCCATGTTTTGACTTAAACTCAAATTTCTGAAATCTACCCCCACCCTTAAAAAAAACAAAAAACTAAAATGAATTTTGTTAAACTCCGGACTCAATTACCTTTCGTTTGACACCATACAAGCCATGTTTTGACTTAAACTCAAATTTTTGAAATCTACACCCACCCTCAAAAAAAAAAACAAAAAACTAAAATGTATTTTGTTAAACTCCGGACTCAATTACCTTTCGTTTGATATCACACACGCCATATTTTCACATAAACTCTAATTTTTGAAATCTACCCCCACCCTTTTATTTAGTTTCTGTTCGGTGGATTTTGTTCATTTTTAAATGGGACCATCTCGACCCAAGACCCAGCCTAGGTACCAAATTTCATTAAAATCGGCCAAGCGGTTTTTGAGTTATGCGCGTTGGTCGTTACAGACATACAGACAGACAGACAGACAGACAGACAGACAGACAGACAGACATACAGACAGACAGACGGCGCAACAAAAAAATTTCAAAATCATCTGAAACGCAAAGATATATTTTTGAAATCGGAGCAACTTTTTTTTTCTCGAAAAAATTAGGATCACCATAGCTCACACTACTATAGTATAGTATATGTGTGAGCTAAACACACTACTATAGTATAGTATATGTGTGAGCTAAAAAATAATGAAAACGTGTTCGCAACACAAGAATAAACGAGCATCTTTGAAGGGTACATAAATCTATGACCTTTTAAAAAATTTAAATTTTCAGTTTTTTTTTCTGTTAATTTGCAACTGCCTCCGCTCTGGGTTTATATCACGGATCACCCAAATATTATAAAACAGAAAATTAAATTGACCTGGGTGGGTTGGTATTTATTAATCAGTCTACCTACTCTACGCGTTTTGCTTGACCTTCGACCGGCCGAATTCGCGTTGACGACAGCCGATGACACACGATTCAATTTTTGTTTTGCACGCGCGCCTTTAGTCTTTCGTGGAACACTCGATCCGGCTTACCTACTTCTTTCTAAATTAAATTCGAATAGATATGTACATGATATTCCTATTATAACAAGGCGCGTGTCGCACCCACAATACCAGATATATATATATAAATGTATGCCTCTTTATTTTTTACATAAAAAAAAGTGAGACAAAAGTTTTAAGCTCCGCGCGGGTGAAACAATTTACTTAAAAACCTAGTTTTCTGTTCGACTCTTGTTTCACTCAGCCTTCTCCGCCGCGCTGGTGAAATTAATTCCCAAAAACTCACGTTACGCCCGCCGGCTAAATCTAAAGCGCCTTCGCCAATCGATACCACTAGTTCTGTACCCACAGTCTAGTTTCCTACAATAGTAATAAATTTCTTCTGTTATGGTCGATTTAATCAACCCAAAATTAAAATTACTTCGTTTCGTAATTTGAGCGACATCGGTGGAGACCGCTATAACTAAAATAATCAATATAGGGACAATTATAGGAGGGCTCGGGTGGCCTTAATATAGCTGCACTTCTTATAGTTGTATTCATTGTTTTTATGTAGCGCGTTGCCGCAGCGTTAACGCAATTGCGATCAAGAATGCACGCAAGACGAACGCGCGTTGCCGCTCAACTGTGTGAATCGCTTCATTTATATCATAGTATCACAAACCGCAATTGCGATAACGTTGCGACACCGCGCTGCAGAAAAACGCGTGTGTATACCGGTGCTTAGACAGAAACAGACCACGCTGTTGTATGGACCAAAAATGAAAAGTGTCGAAATGGATGCAATAAGAAGATAAATGAGAATATCTAGAACAGATCATTTGAGAAACGAGATTATAAAAGAGAGAATGTGAATCGAGGGAAGCTTAACGAATGAAATCACTTAAAGACTAATATGTAAGGTCATGTACAACGGATAAACGACGAAATATTACCAACGCAGGTAGATTGGCAACTAATAGGGCGCAGAAAAAGAGGGCTACACTGGAATGGCAGTTAATCCAAAGATCAATGAGCCTAAAAAACCTGACTGAAGATAATTGTTAGGATCATAGGAGGTGGAGACTACGCGTCGGATAACGTAGTAAATCGTTCTAATTCGACATAGTAGTGAAACAAAAACAGAAAGAGTGCACGCTTTATTTAAAACACTGTTCCCACCCAGGCTGGACAAGTATCTCTCGTAAGAAAATATTTCCGCGGCCCTTGCTCCGGGACATGGTATTCTAAAACTTAGTTTAGAAAGCAAAAAAGGACAATCGATTAAATGGTTGACTAATTTATACAAGAAAATTTTTCCATATGGCCTTCCAGTTTCTAAAGATTGAAAGTCAAATCTAATTAACGGGGTCCGTCTGGTAGGATACGCGTTATTAACTTTTAACGCCAATGGTTTTAAGAAACGCTTTTTAACAACTTTAAACGAGTTTTTGTGAGTGGCATAAACAGCACTTTACTTGATGTAAACGCCTTTTTATTCCTAGTTGTTTTGGATTAAAAATACTCTGCCAATATATGGGCCCCTAAGCTCACACTAGGTACTACAGTTATAGTGTACGTGTGAGCTAATATAAATAAAAACTAAAATATATTTTATTCAACTCCGGACGAAATTACCTTTTGTTTGATATCACACAAGCCATGTTTTGACTTAAACTCAAATTTTTGAAATCTACCCCCACCCTTAAAAAAACAAAAACTAAAATGTATTTTGTTAAACTCCGGACTCAATTACCTTTCGTTTGATATCACACACGCCATTTTTTCACTTAAACTCTAATTTTTGAAATATACCCCCACCCTTTTTTTTTAAATAAATTAAAATGTATTTTGTTGAACTCCAGACTCAATTACCTTTCGTTTGATGTCACACACGCCATATTTTTCCATAAACTCTAATTTTTGAAATCAACCCCCACCCTTTTATTTGGATTGTGCTAGGTGGATTTTGTTCATTTTTAAATGGGACCATCTCGGCCCAAAACCCAGCCTAGGTACCAAATTTCATTAAAATCGGCCAACCGGTTTTTGAGTTATGCGCGTTGGTCGTTACAGACATACAGACAGACAGACAGACAGACAGACAGACAGACAGACAGACGGCGCAACAAAAAAGTTTCAAAATCATCTGAAACGCAAAGATATATAAACATTTTTGAAATCGGAGCAACTTTTTTTTTTCTCGAAAAAATTAGGATCACCATAGCTCACACTACTATAGTATAGTATATGTGTGAGCTAAAAACCCCTAAATGCTTTGTACCCTGTAGGCTAAGAAAATTCCATTAATTAAATAATTATAAGCAATACAGTTACTTTTCCTTCTAAGGGTTAGAACTTTACACTTAGCCACATTTCAAGTTTTTTGTTTCTGCGCCATTTCTCTATGTTTAGTTGCGCTTGCAATGTAACACAGTCTTGCACTGAGTCTATTTTAAAGAAATTCCTAACATCATCTGCGAAAACTAGGTGATCAGGAACAATATATTTGGTTAGGTCGTTAATAAATACATCAAATAAAAGAGGCCATAAATTTTTTCTGATGTACGCCAGATGTTAAAATATACGAATTCGATTTAAAACCATTATAAAAATCAGACTGCGGTCTCAAAATCCAAATAAAAGCAAAATGTTTGCTCAGTTGATTACTGAAATCTATTTTCTCTAGTTTTTTTAAAAATTATTTCATGGTCTATCCGGTCAAAAGCCTTCGAGAACTCAGTATATATCACATCCACCTGACCTGCTTTGTCTAAGACTTCAGAACTTTATTGTGTGAAACTCGCCAAATTTGTAATAGCGTTTGTTCATAAAGCCTTGCTGACTAAAAGAGAGTTGATTTTTTACGGCAGGGTAGATTAAAGCGTACACCGACATCTCGTAAACTTTCCCCAAGTTGCACAATATAGATCACTTTTATATATAGGGCAAATTTTTATGATTTTTCAGATGTCTGGGGATGTAGATGTTTTGAGAGCTAGTTTAAAAATTATTGTAAGAAACTCCGCAAGAACAGCATGACAGTCACACACTAAAAAGCTCGGTACCTGGTCATAACACGAAGTCACGGTCAGAATTGAAAATTCGTGTGTCAGAATGCATGGGTTTGCCCTGTATTTATGCTATAAGGTATTTATAAATTATAAGAGGTTTTGAATAACTTTTATTTAGCGAACAAGAGTTGGATACAACTCTAGGAATGATATCCGACGTCATGTCCAACACGGTGTACAGCAGAAAGGTATACAACATTATACCCCAGAGAGGGAGGACTGGTTAAAGAACAGGACCAATTTTTTAAATAACGATAGCTTCTGGTATACCAACGGATCCAAATTGCGATCAGGCGTTGGATCTCGAGTTGTTAGTATCCAGGAATCGAGATTCAACATAGTCTCGGCCAATTGGCTACTATATTTTACGCCGAACTCGTAGCCATTGAACTGTATGCCCTGTGGATTACTGACCACGAATGGACCAACAGGACAATAAACATCTTCTCCGACAGTCAAGCAGCCTTAAGAGCGCTTGATTCTTATAAGGTCTCATCGAGAACCGTGAGGAGCTGCAGGGATTCGCTTGGTAGCGCTAAGAATGTGTGATTAGTATGGACACCAGGACATTCTGTTCACGAGGGAAATGAGCCCGCAAACCAGGTAGCGAGGAAAGCGCAATCTACCAAAATTTTCGGCCTCGAACCAGCCCTGGGGATATCATACAATGCTGCTAAATTATATATTGAGATGGATGGAGAACAGCTACCAATAATACTGGATTAATGGGGCCAATTATTTACATTTCAAAAAATCTGGCGAAATTTGAAAGAATGTGAAAAAATGGGGGCAATTCTTTAAAATTTGAAATAATTTGAAAAAATCTGAAAAAATTTGACGCCTCAAATTTTAGCCCTAAATCATGGCAGCATCGTAAATTTCAGTTTTTTGTACAGCGTCAAAAACCGAAAAATGAGGAAAAATATAATCTAAAACCTACCTTTAAACTCGATTGCTGATAATTCAATATTTTTCCGGGATTGTTGATGATGCACAGGTTCTTAAAAAATTGTATTTTTCCGGAAAAAAACAATAACAAAACCATGAGACGTTTTTCTTTAAAGTTGGATTCAAATAACACGAACATGACATGCAAAGCGAATCAAACCGAATGGCTAAGTACAGCCGACCACAAAATCAAACGTAATATTATTTTAACGAAATCAAATGAATTTTAGGAAAGAAAACTATTAGGGTTGATAAATTTATGAAAAGAAAAATAATTTTCGGATTTATTGCAACCCGTGGCCCAAAAAATAACCTATCAAACTTGTTATTATTATTATCATATAATTAAAAATAATGTTTGTCTAATATTTCTTATGATCAGGTATGAGAAGAGATAGAAAAAAAGTCTGCCAAACCCAGGTTATAAAGGGTAGGTTCAGGTCTGCTACAGGGTGACCTTAAAATCTATTATAGATTTGTTTAGAAATTCTAGTTCTCTACTTAACAATAAAAAGTTGAAAATAGCCCAAAAAGTTAAACTATGTATTAACGGATTATTTCTAATTTGGGTTCAGGGGGTGAGTTACAGGGTGATATCAAAAATAGTTGTACAATTTACATTGTTAAAAACAACTTTGTCAGGAGTTTTACTTAGCAAACAAGAGTTAGAAATACCTTAAAAAATCATATCACTAACTTATTGTATTACCTTTAGAGCCAGCAAGTGAGCTACTGAGTGATATCGAAATTACTAGTGTATTTTTCTAAAAATCACATTTTTAGAAAACAATGTTGTCAAGAGCTTTCGTTATCAAAAAATGCTTAGGAACACGTTAAAAAATCATAACATTAACTGACTGTATTACCTTTAGGTCCTTGGAGTAAGGTACAGGGTGATATCAAAATTAGTAAAACACTTTTGTAAAAATCACAATTTTAAAAATCAACTTTATCAGGAGTCTTGGTGAGCAAAAAATAGTTAGGAATATGTAAACAAACTACACCATTCACTAACTGCGTTACATTTAGGTCCAGTAGGTAAGATACTAGTAGTAAAATTTTTTATAAATCATATTTTTAAAAATTACTTTTGGCCTCACCTTACTGTTTACAAACCAAGAACATATAAGTTAGGGTTTCTTGAGCGATCTATTAAAAGAATATTACGTTAATTACTTTTCCGCACAATTTTACTTTTTCGCATCATTTTTACTTTCCTCACGATTTTTTTCCGCACGTCCAAATTGCAAGAACCTTCCCGTCCACAATGGCTTTCAAATGAAAACCCGTCCTCCTACACACAACTTTCATTTTCAAGAAGTGCTGCTGTACCGATGCTACCAGAAGCACCGAATAAAGAATCCTGTAATGTGTTACAGCCTGTACAGACCAATATAACTTCCTCCATTCACTACAGTAGTAATTCTAAGCAGCAAACTGATCAAGGCATTTTTGTAGTGGGCCAAACACCAACCAATCAAATTCCAATAAGAAACGACGTCATTCAAGATGTTGCGGCATCTGATGTATATTGAAGCATGCAACAAACAGAAAGTGCACTTTCAATTTCAATATCTACCATCGTTAACTTTTTCGTTATTGTTAATTAAATGTTCTTTACATAAAGTTTCTTTTTAATATATCATAATAAAAAAATCCTGTTTTATTATTTTTCCGTGCATAAAAAAATCAAGTAAAAATAAAAGTTAAAAAAACGTACGGAAAAGTAACTTTTCCGCACTAGTGTTGAAAAATTTCTTTTCCGCATGATTTTTGTTTTGTTAAAAATAAAGATATTTAGGACTCATTAAATGATTTATGTAACTATTCTATCTTACGTATCATTTTCTAGCATTATTATAAAATCTTTGCGAATTAAAACATGTTTTTTGATAAAGAAGATGGACAAAAACACTCGTAGGAAAAACATTGTACTTAATTCTTGCGGAAACTATCTTTTCCTTACTTACCGGCTTGCCCGAACTCCGCTCCGCGTCGTTTGTGCAAGTGCCGTCGCGTGCGGAAAAGTACCTCTTTCCACACTTGTTAGGTAAATAACTATTGTACAAACAATTAAAAGCCTAAGCGATACAAAAAAATATTTATGTAAAAGATATTTAAAATTTTAAGATAAAAGACCTTAAGTGGGATGAAACTACTGCTTTTGTTGATTTGGAGTTTTCAGTAAAAATAGCTAAAGAAGTAAAGAAATATATCCCTTTATCAGACAACCAAATAGCTATGTAGCGGTACATGTATTAACAGATTTTTTGAAAGAAATGCAAAATATTGAGTCGCTTCACTTTGGAAGAAGTCTATATACAAGTAATTAAATAAAACTAAGAACGACGTACGGGACAAAAATATTTGTGTGCAGGTTGTTGTTTGTCAATGTAAATAAATGTAAAATTTATTATGTGTATTTGTACATTTTTATATTGAGCAAGCTTAATAATTATAAGGATTTGATTTGGCTCGGTTTGGTTATGTTAAATAGATAACTTGGGTGTCAAATTGTTGCCTAAAAAACATGCAAATTTGTGAAATAACAACGAAGACAGTTTCTTCCTGTAAATAAATGTGCAGATTTTCATATTTATCGTGTATGTTTGTAAATGTTTGCATTAGGCAAGCCTAGTGAAGGCTTTCGTTTTGTTGCATTAAATATATATTTTAGGGCCAAGATTCTAAAATATCTTGTAAATTTGTTAATCAACAAATCAAACAAATGTAAAATATTTGTAAAAAATTTTTGATTTACTATTTGTATTTGTTAATTTTTATATTGACCAACTGGTTCGGTTTGATTCTATTAATTGTATATTTTGGATGAAAAATTTTTGTCAAATAAGCATGTAAATTTGTGAATTAACAACGAAGGCAGGCAGGTTTTTCTGTAAATAATTATTGTACATTTTTATATTGACCAACCTTATTTATATGGGTTTGGTTCGGTTTGGTTATACTTGATATGTATTATAAAGCCATGATTTTTTCAAACTAACTTGTGAATTTGTAAAAGAACAACGAACCAAGATGTTATTACGTAAATAAATGTAGGAATTTTTGGATTTCTTATGTGTATTTGTAAACTTTTATTTTGACCAAGGTTAGTTAGGGGCTTAGGTTGATTTGGTTATATTAACTAATAAGTTTTAATGTCAAAATTGTATCATATTAACTTGTAAATTTTTCAAATAAATAGTAAAAGTTTTTCACGTAAATATATGTGAATATTTTTGGATTTATTTATTCATTTCACCCTGTAGCTCACCTCCCTTGTTTTTTAAAAACGTGATTTTTCAAAATCTTTACTGCTATTTAGATATCACCCTGCAGCTTACCTACTGGAAGTAAATGAAATTTAGTAAGTGGTATGGTTGCTTAACGTGTTCCTAACTATTGTTTGCTAACAAACGCTCCTGACAACGTTGTTTTTTAAAAACGTGATTTTTACGAAATTTTATTACTAATTTCGATATCACCCTGTACCTCACTTCCTGGACCTAACGGTGATACAGTCAGTTAATGGTATGATTGTTTAACATATTCCTAACTATACTTTGCTAACAAAAGCTCCGGACAACCTTGCTTTTTAAAATTGTGATTTTTAGAAAATTTACACACACTAATAATTTTTATATCACCATGTAGCTCAATTCCTGGACCTGAAGGTGATAAAATCTGATAATGGTATGATTGTGTAACGTGTTTCAAATAATTTTTTGCTAACGAAAGCTCTTGACAACATTGTTTTTTAAAAATTAGTTTTTTAGAAAATTACGCTTCTAATTTCGATATCACCCTGTAGGTCTCTCACGTCCTGGATCTAAAAATAATACAATAGGTTCATGATACATTTTTTAATGTATTTCTTACTCTTATTTGCTAACTAAAACTCCTGACAGAGTTGTTTTTTAAAAATGTGATTTTTATTAAGATTTACTACTATTTTCGATATCACCCTGTAACTCACCTCCTGGACCAAAATTTGATCTAATCCGTAAATAGTAGTTTTTTGGGGCTATTTTCAACTTTTTATTGCTAAGTAGAAAATTCGAATTTTTTAACAAATCTATAATATTAGGCACACAAGAAATTTTACATAATTATACAAACATTATTTTTAATTATACGAATTTATAGAAAGTTTGAAATTGATGTTTTAAAGGTTTGTTTCTTGGGTCCGGTTCATTTTATTCATATTTTGAAATCTATTTTCAGGTCGGCTGTACTCAGTTGTCTGCCTATATGTGCAGCTCCCTCTAGGGAGCGTGTCGCAAACTTAAGTTTTTCTTGCACAAAGTGACCACGTGGTCGTGGCACCCCTGAAAAATTCCGCCTTCGACTTATTTTCGTCAGGTGGCGACTGTCGCAACTATTCTTAGGGTCACTGCATCCTGAAAGCCTAGCGTCTCCCAACGAGCGGATAGTCAGGCGGGATTTTTAAAATTAAAACTCTCCTGTCCTCGTTTTGGGAGGTTGAAATCGGTGTTAAACCAAGCAGAAACAAAACCTAACCGTGGTCAATTGATGGGAAACGTATCCTAACCGGGGCGTGTCTGGACAGGTTACGATACGTTGTCGAATAATTTATCAGGGTTAGGTTAACACCGATTTCGACAGGAAAACAGGATAGGGAAGCTAATTAAAAAAAATATAATATGTTTTTAAAAAACAATAAAAAAAAACTCATTGGCATAGATTTAGTTAAATTCAATTGGTATGTACTGCACAAACCACTACACTTTTTAGTCACTTACAACTAGTATATATTCGTATTTTACGCCGAAAGCTGTAAACATAAAGTTTGTTAAATGCTTGGCTGGTGGCACCATCTCTTAATATAATATAATAATACTCTTAAACGGCAACGTTCAACATCAAAAAGTCAGCTGACTATTTCGACCAATAGCAAACGGAATGCAAGTTGTGAACTAGCCGCTCATGTCTCCCAGGGGTAGCGACACCAAACATAACCTCATTTACGAAAAACGCAAATCTGACACTGTCAGGAGCGTAGCTTTTTTTATGTTTAAAAAAATTAAATGGTTTACAAATGTTACGTAAAGAACTGTCCGTCACATCCGGTATATAAATTTTACTGTCCAAATAAACAAACGTAAAAAAACTAAGTTTTTTATGATTTCAAATTTATTAGGACCTTGTGTTAGGACCCACACAGCTAAGGAAACCAAAAATATAGTTTGCATGTTTTATATATATTCTAAAATATAGAAAACTATTATGTTGGGTTTTGTATCATTTAATAAATTTTTTATGCTCTCTACGGAATAAAGGTGTACGTTTAATCCTTTTTTTCATGGGCTAAGGTAGTATTTCTTGTCCCCAGTGATTGAAATTAATTTCTTTAAAACCATAAAGGCAAAATATAGGTTTTTGGAATTTTTTATTTTATCATAATACAAAAAACAAAAAGGAATATATACACGATACCGATTATTTTGTTCCAGTTTGCCGTAAGCTTACTGTACTTTGCTAATGCCTTGGTTCGTTTTGATCGTTATTGTGTCCTTAGGCATAGAATATTGCTTCCATATAAACGAAGCATTTAACTTTCTAGACTTCTCCAGGCTGTAAACCAGGAAACTGTGAAATTTTCGAAATTCTGTTTATTGCATCATTTCCATGCCCAACCTTAATTAGTTTGTTATGAAATAAATAATATTTTTTCCACATTGTTTGTTATAAGGTCACTCATCGTCAAGCAAGCTTTACCTTGCTTGACGATGAGTGACCTTAGTTTGTTAGCATCTGACTGACTTTTGTTTAATGTAATGCCATGACAACTATCACTGCCCACTGTTTTTTTATATACTTGACATGCTAAAACAACAGTACGGTAAGTGGTTTAATACCTATTTATTTAGTTTATGATTATTATTATTTTTAGTATATAAAATAAACCTTGGCATTAAAGTCCCTTTTGGTCACTTAGCAAATTATAGCCCTTCTTCCGGTCGAGCATGAAAATTCCCGCCGTGGTATTAAAAGTAAACACTGCACGCCCCAGGTTTATAATATACCTACTATTATTTTTATTTTTGTTCAAAAAAAAGCGGGCGGCGAAGAAAAGGTCGAAAATACAAAAAGTCGAAAATACAAAAGTTCGAAAGTACAAAAGGTCGAAAATACAAAAGATTGAAAAACAAAAGGTTCAAACAAAGATCGAAAGTAGCTACACTGTAATGATTGCAAAACAAAGTAGAATTAAGAGGCACACAGGTACACACACACCCTCATAGAAAAGTTTTTAAAAAATCAACATCCAATAAAAACTCAAGGAAGCAACACGACGGGTCGCAGAACTTTGTTCGAAAACATTTTCTTCGAACAGAAATTTTTATGAAAACAATTTCTTCTAATGGAAATTTGTTCGAAAATATTTTTTTTAAACGGAAATTTATTCGAACACCATTTCTTTGAACGGAAATTTGTTCGTAAGTAATAGTTGTTCAAAAACATTTTCTTCGAATAGAAATCATTTTCTGCGAAAGCAAGTTTTTCGATAAAAGACGCTCTAGACCTGGATTTCCAAATCTAACACAATTCATATAGTTTGACTACGGCAAGGTCTTTTTAACATATTTTTTCAAAAAAACCCTGACTTCTTTCCCGGGATCGTAAACATTCTGACAATTTGTCTACTTTCCTCCTTTTGGAAGGTCGAAATTGGTATTTTCCTAAACTTTGTCAATTGATCGCAAACGTATCCGAACCGGTCCAGATACCTCCTGATGTGCTCAATTAGGAAAGGTTAGAGTAACACCGATTTCAACCTTCCAAAATGAGGACCGGAAAGCTAATTTAGGGAAATCATTTTTCGACAATAGGTCTCGGTTGGTTCGGTTTGCTTTCACACCCTCTAGGATCCCGGGAAAGAAGTCAGAGAAGTTTTTGTTTCCAAAAATTGTTAGAAAAAAACCCCATTAGTCGAACTATATGAGTTGTGTTAAGTTTAGCAAGCCAGGTCAAATATTATTTTTTTCGAAAAATTTAATAAATAAAACATCGTGATAAAAGTTTCATTTTATCCCTTGATATATTATATACTATTAATAAACTTTTAACATAGAAATGTATTTCTGTCCTGTTTGTTTATTTATTACGTATTATTTTTATACAAAAACAGAAATAATATTTAAAAGAAAATGATTTTTAACAATAATACCTACAATAAATATTCATAACCCAAAAACTCAAGGAACATATTTTTTATTTCTTAAGCTGCATAAAAACGAGTTCTTTTTAAGTTTTATTAAAACATTTTTCTTTTCTCAGACTGTATAAAAATGAGTATTATGAGAATTTTGAGTACGGTTTTGACACTCGTGTCGCTACCCCTGGGAGACGCTAGGCTTCCAGGATGCAGTGACCCTAGTATTTCTAATTACGCTATCCAAAACCTTATGGGCGCAGCCTTCGTGTTAGTTTACGACAGAGACAATTTATTATTTTCTCTCTGGTTTACGAAGGCTGTGTCATGGGCCGTCACTGAAGAACAGCAGTTTCTATATGGGAGGACCCCACAGAATAAAAAACTATATACGTGCCTAGCTTTGATAACAAAAGTAAAAAAATAATCACCCCTTCAATAATTTGACCAGGATCCTCACTTAGTCAGATTTTTCTGGCAGATTTTAAAGAAATAATTTGACATTCCCTTAAAAATCCGTTCAAATATAACGGTAGCAACAGCGTAGAGCTAATTTTGTAGCGATTCTTCCACGACATGCAGTTAGTCCCTCTTTGTTAATTTTACCGTGAAACAAAGAAAGAAAGTAAACTTAGCTGACCTCATAAAGAAAACGAATAGGGCTCATAAATTTGAAAGAAATGTGACGAAATGTGACGAAATCTGACATTTCAGTTTGTGTGGTTAATGGTCTTCTGCTTTAAATTTATTTACAATTTTTAAATTAAAAATTTTCAACAAATTACGGGTTTTTAGTTAAAAACAAATATTATATCGTGAAGCTACATCTATCAAAAAGTGGGAAATGGCATTTTAGGGAGGTTTTTAAGTTTAAAAATTGCCTTTTAAACGAGAAATCTTAAGCGCCAAATACAGTTCGAGTTTTCGTAAGGTTCGGCTTAATTATTTATAATTTTATAGTACAATTCATATAAATATCTTAATATTATTGTTCGAAAGCATAAACTTCGAAAATCATTTTCTTCAAACCAAAAATTGTTCTAAAACATATTCTTCGAACAAAAGATTGTTCGAAAACGTTTTCTTCAAACAGAAATTTTTCGAAATCATTTTCTTCGAACAGAAATGTGTTCGAAAACATTTTCCTTAAACGGAAATTTGTTCGAAAATATTTTTTTTAAATGAAAATTTGTTTAAAAACATTTTTTCGAAAACAAATTTTTCGAAAAAAAAATATTTGACCTGGCTTGCCAAACTTAACACAACTCATATAATTCGACTAATGGGGTTTTTTTCTAACAATTTTTGGAAACAAAAACTTCCCTGACTTCTTTCCCGGGATCCTAGAGGGTGTGAAACCAAACCGAACCAACCGAAACCTATTGTCGAAAATTGATTTCCCTAAATTAGTTTTCCGGTCCTCATTTTGGAAGGTTGAAATCGGTGTTACTCTAACCTTTCTTAATTGAGCACATCAGGAGGTATCTGGACCGGATCGGATACGTTTGCGATCAATTGACAAAGTTTAGGAAAATACCAATTTCGACCTTCCAAAAGGAGGAAAGTAGACAAATTTTCAGAATGTTTACGATCCCGGGAAAGAAGTCAAGGTTTTTTTGAAAAAATATGTTAAAAAGACCTTGCCGTAGTCAAACTATATGAATTGTGTTAGGTTTGGAAATCCAGGTCTAGAGAGTCTTTTATCGAAAAACTTGCTTTCGAAGAAAATGATTTCTATTCGAAGAAAATGTTTTTGAACAACTATTACTTACGAACAAATTTCCGTTCGAAAACAAATTTCCGTTCAAAGAAATGGTGTTCGAATAAATTTCCGTTTAAAAAAAATGTTTCCGAACAAATTTCCATTAGAAGAAATTGTTTTCATAAAAATTTCCGTTCGAAGAAAATGTTTTCGAACAAAGTTCTGCGACCCGCCGTGTTGCTACCTTGAGTTTTTATTGGATGTTGATTTTTTAAAAACTTTTCTATGAGTGTGTGTGTGTACCTGTGTGTCTCTTAATTCTACTTTGTTTTGCAATCATTACAGTTTAGCTTCTTTCGATCTTTGTTTGAACCTTTTTTTTTCAATCTTTTGTATTTTCGAACTTTTGTATTTTCGACTTTTTGTATTTTCGACCTTTTCTTCGCCGCCCGCTTTTTTTTGAACACTAATAAAAATAATAGTAGGTATATTATAAACCTGGGGCGTGCAGTGTTTACTTTTAATAACACGGCGGGAATTTTCAGGCTCGACCGGAAGAAGGGCTATAATTTACTAAGTGACTAAAAGGGACTTTAATGCCAAGGTTTATTTTTATATACTAAAAATAATAATAATCATAAACTAAATAAATAGGTATTAAACCACTTACCGTACTGTAGTTTGAGCATGTCAACCCCCCGTATATAAAAAAACAGTGGGCAGTGTTAGTTGTCATGGCATTACATTAAACAAAAGTCAGTCAGATGCTAACAAACTAAGCTTGCTTGACGATGAGTGACCTTATAACAAACAATGTGGAAAAAGTATTATTTATTTCATAACAAACTAATTAAGTTTAGTCGAGAAAAAGTTCGAATTACATTTCTCGAAGATGGAAAATAAAGCATATTCTTACCTTGAGATGGGCATGGAAATGATGCAATAAACAGAATTTCGAAAATTTCACAGTTTCCTGGTTTACAGCCTGGAGAAGTCTAGAAAGTTAAATGCTTCGTTTATATGGAAGCAATATTCTATGCCTAAGGACACAATAACGATCAAAACGAACCAAGCCATCGGCAAAGTACAGTAAGCTTACGGCAAGCTGGAACAAAGTAATCGGTATCGTGTATAAATCTTGATTCCTTTTTGTTTTTTGTATTATGATAAAATAAAATAATCCAAAAACCTATATTTTGCCTTTATGGTTTTAAAGAAATTACTTTCAATAACTGGGGACAAGAAATACTACCTTAGCCCATGAAAAAAGGGATTAAACGTACACCTTTATTCCGTAGAGAGCATAAAAAATTTATTAAATGATACAAAACCCAACATAATAGTTTTATATATTTTAGAATATATATAAAACATGCAAACTATATTTTTGGTTTCCTTCGCTGTGTGGGTCCTAACACAGGGTCCTAATAAATTTGAAATCATAAAAAACTTAGTTTTTTTAGGTTTGTTTATTTGGACAGTAAAATTTATATACCGGATGTGACGGACAGTTCTTTACATAACATTTGTAAACCATTTAATTTTTTTAAACATAAAAAAAGCTACGCTCCTGACAGTGTCGGATTTGCGTTTTTCGTAAATGAGGTTATGTTTGGTGTCGCTACCCCTGGGAGACATGAGCGGCTAGTTCACAACTTGCATTCCGTTTGCTATTGGTCGAAATAGTCAGCTGACTTTTTGATGTTGAACGTTGCCGTTTAAGATTATTATTATATTATATTAAGAGATGGTGCCACCAGTCAAGCATTTAACAAACTTTATCTTTACAGCTTTCAGCGTAAAATACGAATATATACTAGTTGTAAGTGATTAAAAAGTTTAGTGGTTTGTGCAGTACATACCTATTGAATTTAACTAAATCTATGCCGATGAGTTTTTTTTTATTGTTTTTTAAAAACATATTATATTTTTTTTAATTAGCTTCCCTATCCTGTTTTCCTGTCGAAATCGGTGTTAACCTAACCCTGATAAATTATTCGACAACGTATCCTAACCTGTCCAGACACGCCCCGGTTAGGATACGTTTCCCATCAATTGACCACGGTTAGGTTTTGTTTCAGTTTGGTTTAACACCGATTTCAACCTCCCAAAACGAGGACAGGAGAGTTTTAATTTTAAAAGTCGCGCCTGACTATGTCAACCAATAGCAAGTGGAATGCAAGTTGTGAACTATCCGCTCGTTGGGAGACGCCAGACTTTCAGGATGCAGTGACCCTAAGAATAATTGCTAAAATCGCCACCTGAGGAAAATAAGTCGAAGGCGGAAGTTTTGAGGGGTGCCACGACCACGTGGTCACATTGTATAAGGAAAACTTTAGTTTGCAACACGCTCCCTAGAGGGAGCCGCACATATAGGCAGACAACTGCGTACAGCCGACCTGAAAATAGATTTCAAAATATTTTTTGGTTTTATTGCACACCTAACCGGACCCAAGAAACAAACCTTTAAAACATAAATTTCAAACTTTCTATAAATTCGTATAATTAAAAATAATGTTTGTATAATTATGTAAAATTTCTTGTGTGCCTAATATTATAGATTTGTTAAAAAATTCTAATTTTCTACTTAGCAATAAAAAGTTGAAAATAGCCCCAAAAAACTACTATTTACGGATTAGATCAAATTTTGGTTCAGGAGGTGAGTTACAGGGTGATATCGAAAATAGTAGTAAATCTTAATAAAAATCACATTTTTAAAAAACAACTCTGTCAGGAGTTTTAGTTAGCAAATAAGAGTAAGAAACTTATTGTATTATTTTTAGATCCAGGAAGTGAGAGACCTACAGGGTGATATCGAAATTTGAAGCGTAATTTTCTAAAAAACACATTTTTAAAAAACAATGTTATCAAGAGCTTTCGTTAGCAAAAAATTATTTAAAACACGTTACACAATCATACCATTATCAGATTTTATCACCTTCAGGTCCAGGAATTGAGCTACATGGTAATATAGAAATTATTAGTGTGTGTAAATTTTCTAAAAATCATATTTTTAAAAAGCAAGGTTGTCCGGAGCTTTTGTTAGCAAAGTATAGTTAGGAATACGTGAAACAATCACACCATTAACTGACTGTATCACCGTTAGGTCCAGGAAGTGAGGTACAGGGTGATATTGAAATTAGTAATAAAATTTCGTAAAAATCACGTTTGTAAAAAACAACGTTGTCAGGAGCGTTTGTTAGCAAAAAATAGTTAGTAGTTTTTCACGTAAATATATGTAAATATTTTTGGATTTATTTATTCATTTCACCCTCTAGCTCACCTCCCTTGTTTTTTAAAAATGTGATTTTTTAAAATCTTTACTGCTATTTAGATATCACCCTGCAGCTTACCTACTGGAAGTAAATGAAATTTAGTAAGTGGTATGATTACTTAACGTGTTCCTAACTATTTTTTGCTAACAAACGCTCCTGACAACGTTGTTTTTGAAAAACGCGATTTTTACGAAATTTTATTACTAATTTTGATATCACCCTGTACCTCACTTCCTGGACCTAACGGTGATACAGTCAGTTAATGGTATGATTGTTTAACGTATTCCTAACTATACTTTGCTAACAAAAGCTCCGGATAACCTTGCTTTTTATAAATGTGATTTTTAGAAAATTTACACACACTAATAATTTCTATATCACCATGTAGCTCAATTCCCGGACCTGAAGGTGATAAAATCTGATAATGGTATGATTGTGTAACGTGTTTCAAATAATTTTTTGCTAACGAAAGCTCTTGACAACATTGTTTTTTAAAAATTTGTTTTTTAGAAAATTACGCTTCTAATTTCGATATCACCCTGTAGGTCTCTCACGTCCTGGATCTAAAAATAATACAATAGGTTCATGATACATTTTTTAATGTATTTCTTACTCTTATTTGCTAACTAAAACTCCTGACAGAGTTGTTTTTTAAAAATGTGATTTTAATTAAGATTTACTACTATTTTAGATATCACCCTGTAACTCACCTCCTGGACCAAAATTTGATCTAATCCGTAAATAGTAGTTTTTTAGAGCTATTTTCATTTTTTTATTGCTAAGTAGAAAATTAGAATTTTTTAACAAATCTATAATATTAGGCACACAAGAAATTTTACATAATTATACAAACATTATTTTTAATTATACGAATTTATAGAAAGTTTGAAATTTATGTTTTAAAGGTTTGTTTCTTGGGTCCAGTTCATTTTATTCATATTTTGAAATCTATTTTCAGGTCGGCTGTACGCAGTTGTCTGCCTATATGTGCGGCTCCATCCAGGGAGCGTGTCGCAAACTTAAGTTTTCCTTGCACAGTGTGACCACGTGGTCGTGGCACCCCCGAAAAATTCCGCCTTCGACTTATTTTCGTCAGGTGGCGACTAAAGCAACTATTCTTAGGGTCACTGCATCCTGAAAGCGTGGCGTCTCCCAACGAGCGGATAGTTCACAACTTGCATTCCATTTGCTATTGGTTGCCATAGTCAGGCGGGATTTTTAAAATTAAAACTCTCCTGTCCTCGTTTTGGGAGGTTGAAATCGGTGTTAAACCAAACTGAAACAAAACCTAACCGTGGTCAATTGATGGGAAACGTATCCTAACCGGGGCGTGTCTGGACAGGTTAGGATATGTTGTCGAATAATTTATCAGGGTTAGGTTAACACCGATTTCGACAGGAAAACAGGATAGGGAAGCTAATTAAAAAAAAATATAATATATTTTTAAAAAACAATAAAAAAAAACTCATTGGCATAGATTTAGTTAAATTCAATTGGTATGTACTGCACAAACCACTACAATTTTTAGTCACTTACAACTAGTATATATTCGTGTTTTACACCGAAAGCTGTAAACATAAAGTTTGTTAAATGCTTGACTGGTGGCACCATCTCTTAATATAATATAATAATAATCTTAAACGGCAACGTTCAACATCAAAAAGTCAGCTGACTATTTCGACCAATAGTAAACGGAATGCAAGTTGTGAACTAGCCGCTCATGTCTCCCAGGGGTAGCGACACCAAACATAACCTCATTTACGAAAAACGCAAATCTGACACTGTCAGGAGCGTAGCTTTTTTTATGTTTAAAAAAATTAAATGGTTTACAAATGTTACGTAAAGAACTGTCCGTCACATCCGGTATATAAATTTTACTGTCCAATTTTTTTATGATTTCAAATTTATTAGGACCCTGTGTTAGGACCCACACAGCGAAGGGAACCAAAAATATAGTTTGCATGTTTTATATATATTCTAAAATATAGAAAATTATTATGTTGGGTTTTGTATTATTTAATAAATGTTTTATGCTCTCTACGGAATAAAGGTGTACGTTTAATCCCTTTTTTCATGGGCTAAGGTAGTATTTCTTGTCCCCAGTGATTGAAAGTAATTTCTTTAAAACCATAAAGGCAAAATATAGGTTTTTGGATTATTTTATTTTATCATAATACAAAAAACAAAAAGGAATATATACACGATACCGATTATTTTGTTCCAGCTTGCCGTAAGCTTACTTTACTTTGCCGATGGCTTGGTTCGTTTTGATCGTTATTGTGTCCTTAGGCATATAATATTGCTTCCATATAAACGAAGCATTTAACTTTCTAGACTTCTCCAGGCTGTAAACCAGGAAACTGTGAAATTTTCGAAATTCTGTTTATTGCATCATTTCCATGCCCATCTCAAAGTAAGAATATGCTTTATTTTCCATCTTCGAGAAATGTAATTCGAACTTTTTCTGGAGTAAACTTAATTAGTTTGTTATGAAAAAAATAATATTTTTTCCACATTGTTTGTTATAAGGTCACTCATCGTCAAGCAAGCTTTACCTTGCTTGACGATGAGTGACCTTTGTTTGTTAGCATCTGACTGACTTTTGTTTAATGTAATGCCATGACAACTATCACTGCCCACTGTTTTTTTATATACTTGACATGCTAAAACTACAGTACGGTAAGTGGTTTAATACCTATTTATTTAGTTTATGATTATTATTATTTTTAGTATATAAAAATAAAGCTTGGCATTAAAGTCCCTTTTAGTCACTTAGCAAATTATAGCCCTTCTTCCGGTCGAGCATGAAAATTCCCGCCGTGGTATTAAAAGTAAACACTGCACGCCCCAGGTTTATAATATACCTACTATTATTTTTATTATTCTTAAAAAAAAAGCGGGCGGCGAAGAAAAGGTCGGAAATACAAAAAGTCGAAAATACAAAAGTTCGAAAGTACAAAAGGTCGAAAATACAAAAGATTGAAAAACAAAAGGTTCAAACAAAGATCGAAAGTAGCTACACTGTAATGATTGCAAAACAAAGTAGAATTAAGAGACACACAGGTACACAAACACACTCATAGAAAAGTTTTTAAAAAATCAACAACCAATAAAAACTCAAGGTAGCAACACGACGGGTCGCAGAACTTTGTTCGAAAACATTTTCTTCGAACGGAAATTTTTATGAAAACAATTTCTCCTAATGAAAATTTGTTCGAAAACATTTTTTTTAAACGGAAATTTATTCGAACACCATTTCTTTGAACGGAAATTTGTTCGTTAATAATAGTTGTTCAAAAACATTTTCTACGAATAGAAATCATTTTCTTCGAAAGCAAGTTTTTCGATAAAAGACGCTCTAGACCTGGATTTCCAAACCTAACACAATTCATATAGTTTGACTACGGCAAGGTCTTTTTAACATATTTTTTCAAAAAAACCCTGACTTCTTTCCCGGGATCGTAAACATTCTGAAAATTTGTCTACTTTCCTCCTTTTGGAAGGTCGAAATTGGTATTTTCCTAAACTTTGTCAATGGATCGCAAACGTATCCGAACAGGTCCAGACACCTCCTGATGTGCTCAATTAAGAAAGGTTAGAGTAACACCGATTTCAACCTTTCAAAATGAGGACCGGAAAGCTAATTTAGGGAAATCATTTTTCGACAATAGGTCTCGGTTGGTTCGGTTTGGTTTCACACCCTCTAGGATCCCGGGAAAGAAGTCAGGGAAGTTTTTGTTTCCAAAAATTGTTAGAAAAAACCCCACTAGTCGAACTATATGAGTTGTTTTAAGTTTGGCAAGCCAGGTCAAATATTTTTTTTTTCGAAAAATTTGTTTTCGAAAAAATGTTTTTGAACAAATTTTCATTTTAAAAAAATATTTTCGAACAAATTTCCGTTCAAAGAAAATGTTTTCGAACACATTTCTGTTCGAAGAAAATGATTTCGAAAAATTTCTGTTTGAAGAAAAGGTTTTCGAACAATCTTTTGTTCGAAGAATATGTTTTAGAACAATTTTTGGTTTGAAGAAAATGATTTTCGAAGTTTATGCTTTCGAACAATAATATTACGATATTTATATGAAATGTACTATAAAAATATAAATAATTAAGCCGAACCTTACGAAAACTCGAACTCTATTTGGGCATTTTTTGTCTTTTGATAAAATGTAAAATTCGGAATAAAAAGGTACTAAAAAAAACCACAATACCAAAAACACCAAAAAAAAATGGGAAAAAACCTTGGAAAATAAATTAAACAGTGCGAAAAATAGCGTATAAACATCGTGATAAAAGTTTCATTTTATCCCTTGATATATTATATACTATTAATAAACTTTTAACATAGAAATGTATTTCTGTCCTGTTTGTTTATTTATTACGTATTATTTTTATACAAAAACAGAAATAATATTTAAAAGAAAATGATTTTTAACAATAATACCTACAATAAATATTCATAACCCAAAAACTCAAGGAACATATTTTTTATTTCTTAAGCTGTATAAAAACGAGTTCTTTTTAAGTTCTATTAAAACATTTTTCTTTTCTCAGACTGTATAAAAATGAGTATTATGAGAATTTTGAGTACGGTTTTGACACTCGTGTCGCTACCCCTGGGAGACGCTAGGCTTCCAGGATGCAGTGACCCTAGTATTTCTAATTACACTATCCAAAACCTTATGGGGCAGCCATCGTGTTAGTTTACGACAGAGACAATTTATTATTTTCTCTCTGGTTTACGAAGGCTGTGTCATGAGCCGTCACTGAAGAACAGCAGTTTCTATATGGGAGGACCCCCCAGAATAAAAAACTATATACGTGCCTAGCTTTGATAACAAAAGTAAAAAATAATCACCACTTCAATAATTTGACCAGGATCCTCACTTAGTCAGATTTTTCTGGCAGATTTTAAAGAAATAATTTGACATTCCCTTAAAAATCCGTTCAAATATAACGGTGGCAACAGCGTAGAGCTAATTTTGTAGCGACCCTTCCACGACATGCAGTTAGTCCCTCTTTGTTAATTTTACCGTGAAAAACAAAGAAAGAAAGTAAACTTAGCTGACCTCATAAAGAAAACGAATAGGACTCATAAATTTGAAAGAAATGTGACGAAATGTGACGAAATCTGACATTTCAGTTTGTGTGGTTAATGGTCTTTTGCTTTGAATTAATTTACAATTTTTAAATTAAAAATTTTCAACAAACTACGGGTTTTTAATTAAAAATAAATATTATATCGTGACGCTACATCTATCAAAAAGTAAGAAATGGCCTTTTAGGTAAGTTTTTAAGTTTAAAAATTGCCTTTTAAACGAGAAATTGGGGGCAATTCTTTACATTTCAAAAAATCTGCCGAAATTTGAAAAAATGTGACATAATCTCTAATTTAATTTATTTTCCAAGGTTTTTTCCCATTTTTTTGGGTGTTTTCGGTATTGTGGTTTTTTTTAGTACCTTTTTATTCCGAATTTTACATTTTATCAAAAGACAAAAAATGCCCAAATACAGTTCGAGTTTTTGTAAGGTTCGGCTTAATTATTTATAATTTTATAGTACATTTCATATAAATATCGTAATATTATTGTTCGAAAGCATAAACTTCGAAAATCATTTTCTTCAAACCAAAAATTGTTCTAAAACATATTCTTCGAACAAAAGATTGTTCGAAAAGGTTTTCTTCAAACAGAAATTTTTCGAAATCATTTTCTTCGAACAGAAATGTGTTCGAAAACATTTTCATTGAACGGAAATTTGTTCGAAAATATTTTTTTTAAATAAAAATTTGTTCAAAAACATTTTTTCGAAAACAAATTTATCGAAAAAAATATATTTGACCTGGCTTGCCAAACTTAACAAAACTCATATAGTTCGACTAATGGGGTTTTTTTCTAACAATTTTTGGAAACAAAAACTTCCCTGACTTCTTTTCCGGGATCCTAGAGGGTGTGAAACCAAACCGAACCAACCGAGACCTATTGTCGAAAAATGATTTCCCTAAATTAGCTTTCCGGTCCTCATTTTGGAAGGTTGAAATCGGTGTTACTCTAACCTTTCTTAATTGAGCACATCAGGAGGTATCTGGACCGGTTCGGATACGTTTGCGATCAATTGACAAAGTTTAGGAAAATACCAATTTCGACCTTCCAAAAGGAGGAAAGTAGACAAATTTTCAGAATGTTTACGATCCCGGGAAAGAAGTCAGGGTTTTCTGAAAAAATATGTTAAAAAGACCTTGCCGTAGTCAAACTATATAAATTGTGTTAGGTTTGGAAATCCAGGTCTAGAGCGTCTTTTATCGAAAAACTGGCTTTCGAAGAAAATGATTTCTATTCGAAGAAAATGTTTTTGAACAACTATTACTTACGAACAAATTTCCGTTCAAAGAAATGGTGTTCGAATAAATTTCCGTTTAAAAAAAATGTTTTCGAACAAATTTTCATTAGAAGAAATTGTTTTCATAAAAATTTCCGTTCGAAGAAAATGTTTTCGAACAAAGTTCTGCGACCCGTCGTGTTGCTACCTTGAGTTTTTATTGGATGTTGATTTTTTAAAAACTTTTCTATGAGTGTGTTTGTGTACCTGTGTGTACAGTGTAGCTACTTTCGATCTTTGTTTGAACCTTTTGTTTTTCAATCTTTTGTATTTTCGACCTTTTGTTCTTTCGAACTTTGGTATTTTCGACTTTTTGTATTTTCGACCTTTTCTTCACCGCCCGCTTTTTTTGAACCATAATAAAAATAATAGTAGGTATATTATAAACCTAGGGCGTGCAGTGTTTACTTTTAATACCACGGCGGGAATTTTCATGCTCGACCGGAAGAAGGGCTATAATTTGCTAAGTGACTAAAAGGGACTTTAATGCCAAGGTTTATTTTTATATACTAAAAATAATAATAATCATAAACTAAATAAATAGGTATTAAACCACTTACCGTACTATAGTTTTAGCATGTCAAGTATATAAAAAAGCAGTGGGCAGTGATAGTTGTCATGGCATTACATTAAACAAAAGTCAGTCAGATGCTAACAAACTAAGGTCACTCATCGTCAAGCAAGGTAAAGCTTGCTTGACGATGAGTGACCTTATAACAAACAATGTGGAAAAAATATTATTTATTTCATAACAAACTAATTAAGTTTAGTCGAGAAAAAGTTCGACTTACATTTCTGGAAGATGGAAAATAAAGCATATTCTTACTTTGAGATGGGCATGGAAATGATGCAATAAACAGAATTTCGAAAATTTCACAGTTTCCTGGTTGGAAGCAATATTCTATGCCTAAGGACACAATAACGATCAAAACGAACCAAGCCATCGGCAAAGTACAGTAAGCTTACGGCAAGCTGGAACAAAATAATCGGTATCGTGTATATATTCCTTTTTGTTTTTTGTATTATGATAAAATAAAATAATCCAAAAACCTATATTAAATTACTTTCAATCACTGGGGACAAGAAATACTACCTTAGCCCATGAAAAAAGGGATTAACCGTACACCTTTATTCCGTAGAGAGCATAAAAAATTTATTAAATGATACAAAACGCAACATAATAGTTTTCTATATTTTAGAATATGTGTGGGTCCTAACACAGGGTCCTAATAAATTTGAAATCATAAAAAACTTAGTTTTTTTAGGTTTGTTTGTTTGGACAGTAAAATTTATATACCGGATGTGACGGACAGTTCTTTACGTACCATTTGTAAACCATTTAATTTTTTTAAACATAAAAAAAGCTACGCTCCTGACAGTGTCAGATTTGAGTTTTTCGTAAATGAGGTTATGTTTGGTGTCGCTACCCCTGGGAGACATGAGCGGCTAGTTCACAACTTGCATTGGTCGAAATAGTCAGCTGACTTTTTGATGTTGAACGTTGCCGTTTAAGATTATTATATTATATTAAGAGATGGTGCCACCAGTCAAGCATTTAACAAACTTTATGTTTACAGCTTTCGGCGTAAAATACGAATATATACTAGTTGTAAGTGACTAAAAAGTATATATATATATATAAATCCTTTATTTAGCAAAGCTAATTCACAGTCTACAGTAAGTATATAGTTTTAGTTACAACATTTTTACCAGTTCTAAGTTTATAAAAAAAAATAAAGTATTTAGTCACAACACACACACAACAAAAATATGTACCAACAAAAACAATGGTTTCAAAAGAATAAAAAAACATAAATATAAAAATTAAAATTGA
Source organism: Aspidapion aeneum (assembly GCA_963576565.1). Lineage (NCBI taxonomy): Eukaryota > Metazoa > Arthropoda > Insecta > Coleoptera > Brentidae > Aspidapion > Aspidapion aeneum. The sequence goes on along the minus strand of OY755039.1, from coordinate 60,632,231 downwards.
TTACAAAAAAAACAGAAAGATTTTAAACAAAAGCAAGTTAAAATTGATTACAAAAAAAACAGAAAGATTTTAAACAAAAACAGAAAAAAAAACAAAGATAAAAGTTAAAAGTTGATTACAAATAACGGGTAGTTAAAGTTAATTACAACAAACAGTCACTTTAAATAGTTAAAAAAGCTTATAAAAATAAAGTATTTAATCACATCAAAATGGTTTCAAGAGAATAAAAAAAAAGTAAATACAAAAGTTAAAATTGATTACAAAAAAAACAGATAGATTTTAAACAACAAACAAACAAAAGTTAAACGTTAAAAATTGATTACAAAATAACGAGTAGTTTAATTTAAAAAAAAACAGACTGCTTTTAAAACAAGAAAATTAACATCGATTGCAACACATAGATGTTAAAAGTTAAATTTTGTAAATAATAGATATAGATAGAAGTTAAATAAAATCAGATAGGTTTTAAATAAAAACAGGAAAAAAAGTTAAACGTTAAAATTAATCACAAAAACAAAACAAAAAAAAACATATATAAAAATCAATGGACAGTCAAAATTAATCACAAAAAACACATAGTTAGGATTTTAAAAAGCGGATTGTTAAAAGCGATTACAACAAACACATATTAAAAGGTCAAAATTTGTACACAATAGATATCATACTAAGGTAAAAAATTAATCATAGTTTTCCCAGGGTCTATCTAAAACCAAGTTCGTCAAACAAGTGTTTTTTAAGTACCCTTTTGAAAGAATCAACACTATCCATAGATTTTATTCTCATTGGCAGATTATTATATTTGCTCAATCCTTTAAAAAATAATTAATTTTGTGATCTGTTTTGCATAACTCTAGGTATATAAAAGTTGTCCCTCTGACGTGTATTGTGTTCATGAATTTCTACACCGTAAGAAACTTTGCCTAGGAGATACTGTGGCGCTTTGCCTGTTCTTATTTTATGCACAAAAGTTAATGTATTAAATAAAAGCAAGTCTTTTACTGGCAACCACCTTAGTTCCTTTAGCATACTATTAATTGGAGTCAATCTTGGTTTTTTCAGTATTACTCTCATAGCCCGATTTTGAAGTTTCTGCAAGCGACAAATCTCATTTTGTTTTAGGAGAAATAAAACACTCGAGCAATAATTAAAATGAGGAAGAATTAAAACATTGTAAATGGTTTTTTTGGTCCAAGTTGACAGGTATGGGGAACACTGAAATAAATATCCTATCTTGTATGCAATTTTTTTAATTATATCTAAGGCGTGGTTCTTAAAGTCCAATTTATAATCAATCCATATGCCCAGATATTTAAACTTTTTGACTATTTCGATTTCAACTTGACCAAGTTTTATTTGAAAATCCATTACTGAAATTTGACGATACGTCTGGTCCTTCGCTACAATCATATATTTTGTTTTCGATATATTTACCTTTAAATCGTTAGTGTTACACCATTGAAAAACATCTTCTAAAATTTGATTTAAACCATTTTTTAACTGTGTTAGGTCCGATGTAGCAAAATATAATAATGCATCATCTGCAAACAAATAAATAATGCAATTTTTAACGTTGAAAATTAAGTCATTAATGTAAATGATAAATAACAAAGGACCCAATACGCTACCTTGAGGCACGCCAAAGTCATTTTCAATATCAGTAGATAAAATATTATTTACTTTTAGTCTTTGTTTACGGCCGGTTAAATAGCTTATAAACCATTTTAAAACATTTCCCCTAATACCTATGCTTCTTGATTTCAATATTAATCGTTTTCGGTTAACTGTCTCAAAAGCTCTTCTCAAATCTAATAAAATTGCTCCCGTTGCCAAATTCATATCTAGATTTTTTCGCCAATCTTCTAGAACCCCCTGTACAGCTGTCTCACAACTAAATTTTGCTCTAAAACCAGATTGGAAATCGCTAATTATATTGTTCTTATTGTTATATTCAACCACCTGATCATAAACTATTTTTTCTAATATCTTATCAATTGCGCACAATATGTTGATTGGTCTTAAATCACTTGCCTGTTTTGAGTTCTTTACTTTATGAATAGGAGCTACTGTGGATATTTTCAGCAAGTCTGGAACTTCACCCACTTCTAATGAAAAATTTATTAAGTTAAGTAAGGGTTGTTTTAGATTTTCAAATGTATTTATTATGAAATGTATATTAATATCATCTGGACTAGATTTTTCAGCCATGTTAAATACAATTTGTTTTAAGCCTTTGTAGTTCATCATCTGAAAGTCTCCAAAATTATCATTAATTACATATTCAGGAATAGAAAATGTATTGCTACTGCTTTTATCAATTTCATCTAAGATATCTTTTATGCTGTTAACAAAATAGTTATTAAGGCCGACAGGGATTTTTTCCAAATTGTCTATTACCAATCCATTAATTTCGACTTCCTCTATGTTGGCTACAGTTTTATTTTTGGGCAACAACGCATTTAGTATTTTCCACATTTCGGAGGGATTGTTTTTGTTATTAAAAATTTTTTCTTCATAATACTTTCTTTTTTCTTCTCTTATTGTTTGAACTGTTAAATTTCTGGTTCTTCTAAAAACCTCTAAATTGTCTTGAGTTTTATTAGATTTGTATGTTCGATAGCTAATATCCCTATTTCTAGTTGCCAGTTCTACTTTATCATTCCACCATTCTTTATACTTGGGAAAAATCTTAACCGTTTTAATAGGGGCAACTTGACTCAGAATACATGTTACATTTTTCACAAAACTAGTGTACTTTTCATTTATGTCATAATGAAAAAAATGAAATTTACAGTTTTGCAACAAAATATTAATAGTAAAAAAATCAATATTTTTTCCTCTTGTCTGAATCAACTTGGATTGACGTGGTTCCGAATCATGTGTTACTTCTATAAAATAGTGGTCTGTTACCTTTGGAGTAATAAAAACCTTTGCTTTAAAAATGTTATCATGATTTATCAAAACTAAGTCGATAATTGAGTCTTTATGTCTGCCCGAGCGCGTGGTTTCATAAACAATATTTTTGAGCCCTACATCTACTAAAATTGATTTAAGTTTGTTTGATTCCTCAGTTTTAAAATCAATATTAAAATCCCCCACAATCAGGATAAAACTATTTTCATCGACAATATTGTCTTCGCACCAAGCCAAAAAGAAGTTTTCAAATTCAGATTTGAGAGAACTAGGAGATCTATATAGAGAAACTAAAAAATATTTTTTTGAATTAAATTTAATAACAGTTGAAATCAACCAATAGTTTTTTTGGTGTGACTCTTTTTTTACGCTTTCAATTCTAATATCGTCCCTTATATACAAAATAGCCCCGCCTGTCTTTCTACTGTCGCTGTCAACTCTTTCCAAGTTATAGCCACTCACAAATATTTCTTTATCTTCTATGGCCTCAGTTACGCAAGTTTCAGATAGAGCAACAACAACCGGAGACTTTTTTAAAATTAGTTGAGATATTTCGTCAAAATTTGAAGGTAAACTCGATGCATTAAAATACAATAAAAACAAGCCTTTCGTGTTTATGACTTTGGAAGTTCTGCCGATATCTCGCCTAAAAAATTACCGTTACTTTTCTCATCCAAAACTGGTAAATTGCTTTTTTCCTTTTTACTGACCACTTTATTGCTTTTACTAACTACTACATTTTGAATGATATTTATGAAATTTTCTTCATTATTTTTATTACCTGAATCATGAATTTCTTTCAGGCAACTATTTACATTTTCATCAAAACTCTCTACAGTTCTAAAATTAAAGTTACTATTACCATTTTTATTATTATTAAATATTTCTGGATTTGGCGGATAACTCGGTTCGAAAAAAGGCTCACTTTCATGAGTTCAGAAAAAATTGTATCTTCCGAAAAAATTATTATTAATTAGTTTATTTAGCAAAAAATGCTCTTCATCATGCAAGGAGCCATTATCTTTAACATGTTTATCTTCATTTGTATCAATATGAATAAGATTGCTAAAGCTGTTTCTACGAAAATCTTGTATTGCAACTTTAATAAATCTTACAAGTTTAATAAGTCCTTTTCGATTCAAATAAAATTGTTTATACACAAATTCATCTTGTTTAAATATATAACCGACGTCAAGATAGTCAATCTGATTTGTATAAGCTTTAAGATTAGTTGCTGTAGTTTTAAAATCACAGTTTACTTGTGCTATGTCTTTTATTTTGCTAACATTAGTCGAAGAAAAATTATTAGGCAAAGGACAAAATATTACATTTGTATGAAAAAACCTATCTGCAAATTCAATTATATCGTTCTGGGAAATACATTTATCATTAGACCCTATTAGTAGTATAACCTAGTCCTTGTCAGTTAGATGCATCTTCTCGTCCATGCTTTCAACAATTTTATTAAATGTTGCATTAGGTTTGCATATTATTTGAATTTTATAGTCACATCCTAAATAAGTGTCAAGTGTTTCAAATAAATATTTTCCAAATTGATCTGTTATAACAATTATTGAAGGTTTAAGTAGTGGTTGTAAGACTACCGGAACTGTATTATTTTCGTTAAATTTAATTTGCGTACATTCTTGATTTTTTAAAGTTTTTAACTCTGCTTCAAGCACTTCTATACTGGTTAATAAATTATTGTTTAAAGTTTCTAATTTAGCAATTTCAAAAATTAAATCCAAATCATCAGTTTGGGATATTTTGTCAATCTCGTTTAAGTTTTCTGTCTGTATCAACACTGATTTTACATACAACTCTTTACAATCCGTTTGTGAATCATTATTTGTTATCTCCAACGTAGTTTGTGTGTCTATATCAACAGCTTCAGCCCTAATTTGAGTCTGCAGAAATGCGTCTTTAGAGTTTGTACTAGTTTGAGTAGCTTTATTTAATCGTATATGATCTGTTTGTATAGCAACTGACGACGTTTTTGCTTTACTGTTTTTACTAATTAGGGATTTTTGTTCATCAATTACTTTTTTTAGTTTATTGATCGTAATTTCGTGCTCATTTATTTGTTTAATATAATCATCTTCTGCAATGGTTGCTTCATTAAGAAGTGAACTCGACTGCCTTTTTAGGCGAGCGATATAAACATCTTTGTCATGCAAATCCTCCTTAAGCGATTGAATAGTTGCTTTTAATATTTCAAGCGTATCAGGTAATTCATCAATTGCCGATTCTGCGCATCCTTGAGAACAAATAATTAAACTGTCTCTTAAAATTTCGTACTGTTTACTCGTACGTACTAAACAACCTTTATGCCAAATATTTTTGCAGACTGCACATAGATACAGTGTAGTCTCTTTACTTTTGCAACACTTAAATGACATATTTACTATTTACTATTAATAATACCAAACACAAAATAATGTTACGAATTTATTGATGCGATATGCACAAACTTACGGCTACTACTTAATTTGTTGTTCCGGGACACTCATTGAATATCTTATCGCACTTTTTTATAGGTTTTGTTTCTTTTTAGAACAACACAACATTTAAATAAAACATTTAGTAGTTTTAACAATTAATAAAATTCGCGTCTTTACAAATACATAATCGTTTTTTGTTCGCACCAATCAATAGTACTCAATATCTCTCGTCGATTGTTATTAGGCTCAGTATTTAAAAAACTTTGCTACACGAAAAAGGGATATATTTTTAAGGAGCCGATGAAAAGATATGTTTAACGTTTTCTCTCTCGGAACCACTGTTTTCAAAAAAAGTGTAGTGGTTTGTGCAGTACATACTTATTGAATTTAACTAAATCGATGCATATGCCGATGAGTTTTTTTTATTGTTTTTTAAAAACATATTATATTTTTTTTTAATTAGCTTCCCTATCCTGTTTTCCTGTCGAAATCGGTGTTAACCTAACCCTGATAAATTATTCGACAACGTATCCTAACCTGTCCAGATACGCCCTGGTTAGGATACGTTTCCCATCAATTGACCACGGTTAGGTTTTGTTTCAGTTTGGTTTAACACCGATTTCAACCTCCCAAAACGAGGACAGGAGAGTTTTAATTTTAAAAATCCCGCCTGACTATGTCAACCAATAGCAAATGGAATGCAAGTTGTGAACTATCCGCTCGTTGGAAGATGCCAGGCTTTCAGGATGCAGTGACCCTAAGAATAGTCGCCACAGTCGCCACCTGACGAAAATAAGTCGAAGGCGGAATTTTTCAGGGGTGCCACGACCACGTGGTCACTTTGTGCAAGGAAAACTTAAGTTTGAGACACGCTCCCTAGAGGGAGCCGCACATATAGGCAGACAACTGCGTACAGCCGACCTGAAAATAGATTTCATAATATGAATAAAATGAACGGGACCCAAGAAACAAACCTTTAAAACATAAATTTCAAACTTTCTATAAATTCGTATAATTAAAAATAATGTTTGTATAATTATGTAAAATTTCTTGTGTGCCTAATATTATAGATTTGTTAAAAAATTCTAATTTTCTACTTAGCAATAAAAAGTTGAAAATAGCCCCAAAAAACTACTATTTACGGATTAGATCAAATTTTGGTCCAGGAGGTGAGTTACAGGGTGATATCGAAAATAGTAGTAAATCTTAATAAAAATCACATTTTTAAAAAACAACTCTGTCAGGAGTTTTAGTTAGCAAATAAGAGTAAGAAATACATTAAAAAATGTATCATGAACTTATTGTATTATTTTTAGATCCAGGACGTGAGAGACCTACAGGGTGATATCGAAATTAGAAGCGTAATTTTCTAAAAAACAAATTTTTAAAAAACAATGTTGTCAAGAGCTTTCGTTAGCAAAAAATTATTTGAAACACGTTACACAATCATACCATTATCAGATTTTATCACCTTCAGGTCCAGGAATTGAGCTACATGGTGATATAGAAATTTTTTAGTGTGTGTAAATTTTCTAAAAATCACATTTTTAAAAAGCAAGGTTGTCCGGAGCTTTTGTTAGCAAAGTATAGTTAGGAATACGTTAAACAATCATACCATTAACTGACTGTATCACCATTAGGTCCAGGAAGTGAGGTACAGGGTGATATCGAAATTAGTTATAAAATTTCGTAAAAATCACGTTTTTAAAAAACAACGTTGTCAGGAGCGTTTGTTAGCAAAAAATAGTTAGGAACACGTTAAGCAATCATACCACTTACTAAATTTCATTTACTTTCAGTAGGTAATCTGCAGGGTGATATCTAAATAGCAGTAAAGATTTTGAAAAATCACGTTTTTAAAAAACAAGGGAGGTGAGCTACAGGATGAAATGAATAAATAAATCCAAAAATATTCACATATATTTACGTGAAAAACTTTTACTATTTATTTGACAAATTTACAAGTTAATATGATAAAATTTTGACATTAAAACTTATTAGTTAATATAACCAAATCAACCTAAGCCCCTAACTAACCTTGGTCAAAATAAAAGTTTACAAATACACATAAGAAATCCAAAAATCCCTACATTTATTTACGTAACAACATCTTGGTTCCTTGTTCTTTTACAAATTCACAAGTTAGTTTGAAAAAATCATGGCTTTATAATACATATCAAGTATAACCAAACCGAACCAAACCCATATAAATAAGGTTGGTCAATATAAAAATGTACAATAATTATTTACAGAAAAACCTGCCTGCCTTCGTTGTTAATTCACAAATTTATAGTAAATCAACATTTTTTACAAATATTTTACATTTGTTTGATTTGTTAATTAACAAATTTCCAAGATATTTTAGAATCTTGGCCCTAAAATATATATTTAATGTAACAAAACGAAAGCCTTCACTAGGCTTGCCTAATGTAAACATTTACAAACATACACGATAAATATTTATACGATTTATTTACAGGAAAAAACTGTCTTCGTTGTTATTTGACACCCAAGTTATCTATTTAACATAACCAAACCGAGCCAAATCAAATCCTTATAATTATTAAGCTTGCTCAATATAAAAATGTACAAATACACATAATAAATATTACATTTATTTACATTGACAAACAACAATCTGCACACAACTATTTTTGTCCCGTACGTCGTTCTTAGTTTTATTTAATTACTTGTATATAGACTTCTTCCAAAGTGAAGCGACTCAATATTTTGCATTTCTTTCAAAAAATCTGTTAATACCTGTACCGCTACATAGCTATTTGGTTGTCTGATAAAGGGATATATTTCTTTACTTGTTTAGCTATTTTTACTGAAAACTCCAAATCAACAAAAGCAGTAGTTTCATCCCACTTAAGGTCTTTTATCTTTAAATTTTAAATATCTTTTACATAAATATTTTTTTGTATCGCTTAGGCTTTTAATTGTTTGTACAATAGTTATTTACCTAACAAGTGCGGAAAGAGGTACTTTTCCGCACGCGACGGCAGTTGCACAAACGACGCGGAGCGGAGTTCGGGCAAGCCGTCAAGGATGGAAAAGATAGTTTCCGCACGAATTAGGTACAATGTTTTTCCTACGAGTGTTTTTGTCCATCTTCTTTATCAAAAAACATGTTTTAATTCGCAAAGATTTTATAATAATGCTAGAAAATGATACGTAAGATAGAATAGTTACATAAATCATTTAATGAGTCCTAAATATCTTCATTTTTAACAAAACAAAAATCGTGCGGAAAAGAAATTTTTCAGCACTAGTGCGGAAAAGTTACTTTTCCTTACGTTTTTTTAACTTTTATTTTTACTTGATTTTTTTATGCACGGAAAAATAATAAAACAGGATTTTCTATTATGATATATTAAAATGAAACTTTATGTAAAGAACATTTAATTAACAATAACGAAAAAGCTAACGATGGTAGATATTGAAATTGAAAGTGCACTTTCTGTTTGTTGCATGCTTCAATATACATCAGATGCCGCAACATCTTGAATAACGTCGTTTCTTATTGGAATTTGATTGGTTGGTGTGTGGCCCACTACAGAAATGCCTTGATCAGTTTGCTGCTTAGAATTACTACTGTAGTGAATGGAGAAAGGTATATTGGTCTGTACAGGCTGTAACACATTACAGGATTCTTCACGATTGTGGACGGGAAGGTTCTTGCAATTTGGACGTGCGGAAAAAAATCGTGAGGAAAGTAAAAATGATGCGAAAAAGTAAAATTGTGCGGAAAAGTAATTAACGTAATATTCTTTTAATAGATCGCTCAAGAAACCCTAACTTATATGTTCTTGGTTTGTAAACAGTAAGGTGAGGCCAAAAGTTATTTTTAAAAATATGATTTATAAAAAAATTTACTACTAGTATCTTACCTACTGGACCTAAATGTAACGCAGTTAGTGAATGGTGTGGTTTGTTTACATATTCCTAACTATTTTTTGCTCACCAAGACTCCTGATAAAGTTGATTTTTAAAATTGTGATTTTTACAAAAGTGTTTTACTAATTTTGATATTACCCTGTACCTTACTCCAAGGACCTAAAGGTAATACAGTCAGTTAATGTTATGATTTTTTAACGTGTTCCTAAGCATTTTTTGATAATGAAAAATACACTAGTAATTTCGATATCACCCAGTAGCTCACTTGCTGCCTCTAAAGGTAATACAATAAGTTAGTGATTTGATTTTTTAAGGTATTTCTAACTCTTGTTTGCTAAGTAAAACTCCTGACAAAGTTGTTTTTAACAATGTAAATTGTACAACTATTTTTGATATCACCCTGTAACTCACCCCCTGAACCTAAATTTGAAATAATCCGTTAATACATAGTTTAACTTTTTGGGCTATTTTCAACTTTTTATTGTTAAGTAGAGAACTAGAATTTCTAAACAAATCTATAATAGATTTTAAGGTCACCCTGTAGCAGACCTGAACCTAACCTTTATAACCTGGGTTTGGCAGACTTTTTTTCTATCTCTTCTCATACCTGATGATAAGAAATATTAGACAAACATTATTTTTAATTATATGATAATAATAACAAGTTTGATATTTATATATTCAAAGGTTATTTTTTGGGCCACGGGTTGCAATAAATCCGAAAATTATTTTTTTTTTCATAAATTTATCAATCCTTATCGTTTTCTTTCCTAAAATTCATTTGATTTCGTTTAAGTCTAAATCGCATTTTGTTAAAAATAAAATTTTTAATAAATACGCTGACCTTGCTCTTTTTGCTGTGCTCGCAGTAAAAATAACAAGTAAAAAAGTACCGAACGCGCATTGTTTTCGCGCATTTCCTACCTCTTTTTGGCTTGGCGTCGAATGCACGTAGGAAAAGTTTCCAACACAAAGATATTAAGAGGTAAATGAGACTTGTTTACATTTTTTATCGCCTATTCTCTTTTCTTTTTAAACGCTTTTAATTTTTAAATATTAAAAATTTCGGAAACTAATCGTTCACCTGTGTTAACGGAGTTTTTTAAAAACATTACAATGAGTACGCAACTTAAGAAGTTAGAAGCACTCCGTAATGTGCAACATAATCGCATTAATACTCTTCATAACTTAGCTAATGCATGCCTAACGGATGATACAAAAAAACCGTGTTTACAGGTTCGACTTATCGACCTTGATGAGATGAAAGAAACATTTTTTATTTATCAAAATCAAATAATAGAGGCTTATTCGGCAAGTCCGGAGAGACTGGAAGAAGAAAATGAACGCCTTACTGAGTTTGACGACAGCTTCTATGATATTAAAAGAATTCAAAAACAACTATTTGAGGTGAAAATTGAAGCTCCTCAACCTCAAAACTTAACGCAAATTTCAAATTCTTCTGATCCAGACCGCTTTATGGCGTCTTTAATGCCAAGACTGCGCATTGTCGAATTTCATGGCGACATCACTCAGTTTCCAACCTTTCTAGATATGTACAATAGTTCTGTACACAATAATCCTAGTATTCCTACAAACGCTAAATTTAATTTGTTACTGTCCTACCTAAAAGGACCGCCTTTAAACGTAGTTAAACATTTACAAATAACCGACGCTAATTATATAATCGCTTACAATACGCTTCTAAAACGCTATCATAACCCCCGCTTATCGGCTCAAACTTATTGGCGCTCCGTGTATAATTTTCCCGCTCTCAAAGACGACAATCCAGAAACGCTGCGCACGCTGCTTGATGTTTTTTCAGAAAACATTGAGGCTTTAAAAACTCTAAATTACGACACTGATCAATGGTGTTTTCCGCTCGCCAACATTTTACTAGATAAATTGCCTGAGGTACTACTTTCGCGCTTTGAACTAGCTAATTCTAGGTCTAATGAAATGCCCAAATATCAAGAAATTTATAATTTCCTTGAAACTCAATGTAATTCGCTTTATTCGCTACAATCTAAAAATAGATTTAAAAATAATAAACAGTTTTATAAAAATAACGCCTCGCCTTATTATACAAAAACGCTACTTGGTACGGAAAATACTCATTCTAAAGATAGATGCGCTTTTTGTGATTCTAACACACATTCAATATATTTATGTAACGCATTTAAAGGTAAATCTCCCTACGAACGCTATTCTTACGCTAAAAATAAAAAACTATGTTTAAATTGTTTAAGCTCAATACATTTAACAAATTCTTGTCAAAGTCTACGCTCATGTCGCTATTGCCCTGGTAATCAAAGACATCACTCATTAATTCATTTTGAGCGAAATTATAATTGCGCTAATTCTCAAAATCAAAATAGATCACATTTTGATGCTAACGTGAATTTCTCACAAAATCCCTCTAATATTAGTCCCAACGCATCTCCAAGTATTGCACCACGTAGTTACTTCGCCAGCCAGCAAAGTTTTAGATCCCCGGCTACTGGGTGTCCGCTTCAAAATTACTCTACTCAAAATAATAACAATTTTACTTCGACGTCTTCTAATTCACAAGTACCAATCGCAACTCCTTCGGGTTCTAACCCCACGCATTGTGGTTTTATTTCTGCGCAATCGCAAGTTTTATTGTCAACTATCCTAGTAAAAATTCAAGATGTCCGCGGTAACTTTCAAACAGTTAGAGCCGTGTTAGACAGCGGTTCGCAAAACACTTTCTGTTCTCAAAAATTAGCGCAACAATTGGGCCTTCCAAGACAACCCTTATGTTCAAATATACAGGGGGTTGGAGGCAACTCTCTTACTTCTGATCTAGGATCGATTTTTATTAAAATTTGTAATTTTCAAAAACCAGATATTTTTGTGTCTACGCAAGCGATTATTTTGCAAAAAGTTTGTACTGATTTACCGTCAGTAAAAATAAATACAGAAAATTGGCATTTTATAAAAAATTTACCCTTAGCAGATCCCACTTTTTACAACCCTTCGCCTGTAAATTTACTAATTGGTATGGATCTCTTTCCACTAATTATACAGGGTGAAAAAATCGCTAGCGATGATCCAAATCATCCCTTTGCTATGGGAACTATTTTCGGCTATATTTTGATGGGACAAATAAATCAACCCTTCATTTCTACCCCGCCAATTAATGCTCTTTTTTGTCAAAATGAAAATGACTCGCTTTCGCAATTAATTTCAAAATTTTGGGAAACCGACTGCGTCCCCCAAAAAACTCATTTGAAACCAGAGGATGAAATGTGTGAAAATTATTTTAAACAGAGCGTGTCGCGTAATCAAGACGGCCGGTATACTGTCTCCCTTCCCTTTCGCACATTTGCAAATCCACCTCAGTTTCCTGGAATAAAACAAGTCACGCTAAATCGTTTCTTATCTTTAGAAAAAAAACTGCTTCGCGATAAAAATATGTATTGTGAATATTCTAAATTTATGAATGAATATTTGGAATTGGGTCATATGGACTATGACTCAGAAAAAGAAGACGATTCAGACAGCTATTTTATTCCACATTTCGCTGTTGTTAAAAATGAAGCTATCACTACTAAGACAAGGGTAGTTTTTAATGCGAGTATTACTGACCCTTTTACGCATATTTCGCTTAATCAAGTGTTATTATCGGGTCCGAAACTACAAAAAGATATTATTCAAATATTATTACATTTTCGCCTTAACCCTGTGACGCTCACCTGCGATATTCAAAAAATGTATCGGGGTATAAATATCAACCCTGATCATCAAAAATACCAAAAAATATTTTGGCGGTTTAACCCGAATGAAAAAGTTTCCGTTTTTAAACAACGAACTGTCACTTACGGAGTGAACTGTTCACCATATCTCGCTTTACGCACCCTTCAGCACTTAGCTGAGTCCGAATATGATAACTACCCTCACGCTGCTCAAGTTATACTTAACGATACCTATATTGATGACGTCACTACTTCATGTAAAACGGTTCAAGAGGCGTTAAATTTGCAGCAGGAGCTTACGGAGTTATTAGGAAACGCTGGCTTGAAATTACACAAATGGTCTAGCAATCGCTCAGAAGTGATCTCTCATTTAGATCCCTCCTTAGTCAACCCCGCAGTTTTATCTCTCGATTCGGATGACGTCACTAAGGTCTTAGGCCTGTGCTGGCATCCTTCATACGACGAGTTTCGATTTAACATATTACCTAATCAGCAAAGCTGTACAAAAAGGACGCTTCTCTCTTTTTTAGCACGCTGCTATGACCCCCATGGTTATCTTACCCCAGTAACATTCACTTTAAAATATTTGATTCAACAAATTTGGTTACTTGGTATTTCCTGGGACGCCACGCCTACTTTAGAAATAGTTCGTCAGTGGACACTCTATCAATCTGAATTTCAAGTTTTAGAAAAATTTAGTTTACCCCGCCACATTGACATCAGCAACGCGGAATCCATCGATCTCTGTGGTTTTTGTGATGCGAGTGAACGAGGGTACGCATGCGTAATATACTTACGTGTCTTACGAAACGCTAAATATCACATATATTTTGTTCTTGCGAAAAGTCGCATCGCTCCACTTAAAAAATTTGTTAGTATTCCGAGAATAGAACTTCTAGCCGCTACTCTTTTATCTGAGGTCTTAAAATACACATATGATATATTCATAAAAAGGTTCACAATAAATAATATTTACGCTTTTTCGGACGCAATGGTTGTTTTACACTGGATAAAATCCCATCCAAGTAAATGGAAAACTTTTGTCGCAAATCGTGTTAGTCTTATCCAAGATAATATTAATCCAGAATGTTGGTTATATACCCCCACATTTCTCAATAGTGCCGATGTAGCCAGCCGCGGCTGCTCGCCGAGTGAGCTTTTAAATCATCCCCTATGGTGGGCCGCCCCTAGTTTTTTACAAGAATCTTTCGATAAATGGCCAACAAAAACCCCGCAAGTCAAAATAAATGACAGTTTAGAGACTGAGGAACGAAAAAATGTTGCTCTGATTTCTTGTGACCGAACAACGGAAAATTTTTTAGATTCGCTTTTAAATAATAAATCCGATTTTTACGCTATTCAACTACTTTTAGCCCGCAGTTTACGATTCCTAAATAATTGTAGACTATCCGCAGACGTCAGAAAAAAGACAAATATAGATTATATCGATCTCTTTAACGCTTTAAAATGTTTGGCTAAGCACGAACAACAAAAATACTTTTCTGAAGTAATTCTTAACCTTCAAAACCAGAAAAAATGCATAAAACCCATACAAAAATTGAATCCCTTTTTAGACCAGGATGGTCTTATAAGAGTTGGAGGACGCATTCAACAAGCCATGACTATTTCTTTCGGACAAAAACATCCTCTTCTTTTACCCAAGGAAAGTAGACTTTCTTATATTTTTATTGAATATATGCACAAAAAATATTTGCATGTCGGAGTGCAAACAGTCCAATATCTCATTAGTCAAATTTTTTGGATTTTATCTGCCAAACGCTTAATTAAAACGGTTTTATCCAAATGTGTTCGTTGCTTTCGCGTCAAACCGCATTCTTATGAGCAAATAATGGGACAAATTCCGTCCTACCGCTTGATTCCACAAAAGCCTTTTACTTTTAGTGGAGTAGATTTTAGTGGTGCTATACCTATCACTCTCAGTAAACACAGAGGTGTAAAAACACAAAAAGCATATATCTGCCTTTTTATTTGTCTAAATACTAAAGCTTTACATCTCGAGTTAGTGTCAGATCTAACTTCGGACGCTTTTTTAGCTGCGCTACGTCGCTTTGTTGCCCGAAGAGGTTACATAAAAACTCTTTTTTCAGACAATGGCACAAATTTTGTTAAATCAAGCAAAGAATTGCTTGATCTTGCAAGAAATGCTTGCACGCAACAAGCTATCGCCTGGAATTTTATCCCTCCATCAGCTCCCCACTTCGGCGGTCTTTGGGAGTCAGGGATAAAATCAGTAAAAACTCACTTAATTCGTACCATTGGCTCGCAAATTCTAAGTTATGAGGAGTTGTACACGGTTCTTTGTCAAATTGAGGCGATTTTAAATTCTCGCCCCTTGACCCCGCAATCTACCGACTGTAACGATCTACAGGTTTTAACACCGGGACATTTTTTAACACATGGACCTTTAGTTTCTGTTCCTGATGAAGATTTTTCAAGTAAACCTGAGAATCGGTTATCGCGATGGAACTTGGTCCAACGAATACAAGCCGATTTTTGGCGTCGTTGGAGCCAAGAATTTTTACATACCCTTCAAGTACGAAATAAATGGTTGGAACCATGCGCAGAGCCAAAAATAGGTACCCTCGTTCTTATCAAAGACGAGTTATCACCGCCCCTTCAATGGCGGGTAGGTCGCATTATTGAAATTTTTAAAGGGCCTGATGGGCACGCTAGGGTGGCAAATGTTCGTACCGCGTCCGGTATCTTTAAACGACCTTTAGTCAAGCTTTGCCCCCTTCCAATTGATTCAGATTCACCTACCGAAAAATGATGCTCATTTTGGTGGGCCGAATGAACAAGTTTCCCAACTTGTTTTTATTTTTGTAAATAATTATATTCTCTAATTTTCACTTAAAATTAGAGAAGCTATATCTCTTAGTTTTTAAATATTTTTGGGTTACATTTTCTACGCTTACAAGCGTTTTTAGAATATTATTTTGATTTACTTTACGCTATATCTTTCCATATTTTAAATGTAAACTTCGCGCGCTTCTTCCAGCAATGAAGGATTTGAGATAAGCGGCTAAATTCGGCCTAGGAGACGAAAACGCCGATTGTCTGAGAGAACAACTCAACCACGCGCCACGTGCAACTAAAGTCACCGCACCGCTATTATTTTATATTAAAATTGTGGAAACTATTAATTTTACGCTTTAGTTTATTAGATATTAGTGTTTGGAACATTTTGAACTATAGAACAATGGAGAGTCTGGTACTTCGCGTATAATCGGGCTGGCCAGCCAAGTAGCTACGAAAGACATCTAATGGTAAGTCGTTTCTTGACAATTTTTCATTGCTACGCTATTTTTAGTAAATAAGTTTTTAGGCTCTTTTTTCCCTGTTGGAGCCCTGTGGAAAGATACAGTCCCTCTTAACTCCCCCACGTTTTTCTCGAGCTATCTCGAGTGGTCCTTCGGTATATTTTATTTTCTACAGAAGGCCTAACCTCACCATTTGGTCCAGGTTCGAGCCCGATAACAGGACCCCGGGAAAAATTAAAGTCTAAATCGCATTTTGTTAAAAATAAAATTTTTAATAAATACGCTGACCTTGCTCTTTTTGCTGTGCTCGCAGTAAAAATAACAAGTAAAAAAGTACCGAACGCGCATTGTTTTCGCGCATTTCCTACCTCTTTTTGGCTTGGCGTCGAATGCACGTAGGAAAAGTTTCCAACACAAAGATATTAAGAGGTAAATGAGACTTGTTTACATTTTTTATCGCCTATTCTCTTTTCTTTTTAAACGCTTTTAATTTTTAAATATTAAAAATTTCGGAAACTAATCGTTCACCTGTGTTAACGGAGTTTTTTAAAAACATTACAATGAGTACGCAACTTAAGAAGTTAGAAGCACTCCGTAATGTGCAACATAATCGCATTAATACTCTTCATAACTTAGCTAATGCATGCCTAACGGATGATACAAAAAAACCGTGTTTACAGGTTCGACTTATCGACCTTGATGAGATGAAAGAAACATTTTTTATTTATCAAAATCAAATAATAGAGGCTTATTCGGCAAGTCCGGAGAGACTGGAAGAAGAAAATGAACGCCTTACTGAGTTTGACGACAGCTTCTATGATATTAAAAGAATTCAAAAACAACTATTTGAGGTGAAAATTGAAGCTCCTCAACCTCAAAACTTAACGCAAATTTCAAATTCTTCTGATCCAGACCGCTTTATGGCGTCTTTAATGCCAAGACTGCGCATTGTCGAATTTCATGGCGACATCACTCAGTTTCCAACCTTTCTAGATATGTACAATAGTTCTGTACACAATAATCCTAGTATTCCTACAAACGCTAAATTTAATTTGTTACTGTCCTACCTAAAAGGACCGCCTTTAAACGTAGTTAAACATTTACAAATAACCGACGCTAATTATATAATCGCTTACAATACGCTTCTAAAACGCTATCATAACCCCCGCTTATCGGCTCAAACTTATTGGCGCTCCGTGTATAATTTTCCCGCTCTCAAAGACGACAATCCAGAAACGCTGCGCACGCTGCTTGATGTTTTTTCAGAAAACATTGAGGCTTTAAAAACTCTAAATTACGACACTGATCAATGGTGTTTTCCGCTCGCCAACATTTTACTAGATAAATTGCCTGAGGTACTACTTTCGCGCTTTGAACTAGCTAATTCTAGGTCTAATGAAATGCCCAAATATCAAGAAATTTATAATTTCCTTGAAACTCAATGTAATTCGCTTTATTCGCTACAATCTAAAAATAGATTTAAAAATAATAAACAGTTTTATAAAAATAACGCCTCGCCTTATTATACAAAAACGCTACTTGGTACGGAAAATACTCATTCTAAAGATAGATGCGCTTTTTGTGATTCTAACACACATTCAATATATTTATGTAACGCATTTAAAGGTAAATCTCCCTACGAACGCTATTCTTACGCTAAAAATAAAAAACTATGTTTAAATTGTTTAAGCTCAATACATTTAACAAATTCTTGTCAAAGTCTACGCTCATGTCGCTATTGCCCTGGTAATCAAAGACATCACTCATTAATTCATTTTGAGCGAAATTATAATTGCGCTAATTCTCAAAATCAAAATAGATCACATTTTGATGCTAACGTGAATTTCTCACAAAATCCCTCTAATATTAGTCCCAACGCATCTCCAAGTATTGCACCACGTAGTTACTTCGCCAGCCAGCAAAGTTTTAGATCCCCGGCTACTGGGTGTCCGCTTCAAAATTACTCTACTCAAAATAATAACAATTTTACTTCGACGTCTTCTAATTCACAAGTACCAATCGCAACTCCTTCGGGTTCTAACCCCACGCATTGTGGTTTTATTTCTGCGCAATCGCAAGTTTTATTGTCAACTATCCTAGTAAAAATTCAAGATGTCCGCGGTAACTTTCAAACAGTTAGAGCCGTGTTAGACAGCGGTTCGCAAAACACTTTCTGTTCTCAAAAATTAGCGCAACAATTGGGCCTTCCAAGACAACCCTTATGTTCAAATATACAGGGGGTTGGAGGCAACTCTCTTACTTCTGATCTAGGATCGATTTTTATTAAAATTTGTAATTTTCAAAAACCAGATATTTTTGTGTCTACGCAAGCGATTATTTTGCAAAAAGTTTGTACTGATTTACCGTCAGTAAAAATAAATACAGAAAATTGGCATTTTATAAAAAATTTACCCTTAGCAGATCCCACTTTTTACAACCCTTCGCCTGTAAATTTACTAATTGGTATGGATCTCTTTCCACTAATTATACAGGGTGAAAAAATCGCTAGCGATGATCCAAATCATCCCTTTGCTATGGGAACTATTTTCGGCTATATTTTGATGGGACAAATAAATCAACCCTTCATTTCTACCCCGCCAATTAATGCTCTTTTTTGTCAAAATGAAAATGACTCGCTTTCGCAATTAATTTCAAAATTTTGGGAAACCGACTGCGTCCCCCAAAAAACTCATTTGAAACCAGAGGATGAAATGTGTGAAAATTATTTTAAACAGAGCGTGTCGCGTAATCAAGACGGCCGGTATACTGTCTCCCTTCCCTTTCGCACATTTGCAAATCCACCTCAGTTTCCTGGAATAAAACAAGTCACGCTAAATCGTTTCTTATCTTTAGAAAAAAAACTGCTTCGCGATAAAAATATGTATTGTGAATATTCTTAATTTATGAATGAATATTTGGAATTGGGTCATATGGACTATGACTCAGAAAAAGAAGACGATTCAGACAGCTATTTTATTCCACATTTCGCTGTTGTTAAAAATGAAGCTATCACTACTAAGACAAGGGTAGTTTTTAATGCGAGTATTACTGACCCTTTTACGCATATTTCGCTTAATCAAGTGTTATTATCGGGTCCGAAACTACAAAAAGATATTATTCAAATATTATTACATTTTCGCCTTAACCCTGTGACGCTCACCTGCGATATTCAAAAAATGTATCGGGGTATAAATATCAACCCTGATCATCAAAAATACCAAAAAATATTTTGGCGGTTTAACCCGAATGAAAAAGTTTCCGTTTTTAAACAACGAACTGTCACTTACGCAGTGAACTGTTCACCATATCTCGCTTTACGCACCCTTCAGCACTTAGCTGAGTCCGAATATGATAACTACCCTCACGCTGCTCAAGTTATACTTAACGATACCTATATTGATGACGTCACTACTTCATGTAAAACGGTTCAAGAGGCGTTAAATTTGCAGCAGGAGCTTACGGAGTTATTAGGAAACGCTGGCTTGAAATTACACAAATGGTCTAGCAATCGCTCAGAAGTGATCTCTCATTTAGATCCCTCCTTAGTCAACCCCGCAGTTTTATCTCTCGATTCGGATGACGTCACTAAGGTCTTAGGCCTGTGCTGGCATCCTTCATACGACGAGTTTCGATTTAACATATTACCTAATCAGCAAAGCTGTACAAAAAGGACGCTTCTCTCTTTTTTAGCACGCTGCTATGACCCCCATGGTTATCTTACCCCAGTAACATTCACTTTAAAATATTTGATTCAACAAATTTGGTTACTTGGTATTTCCTGGGACGCCACGCCTACTTTAGAAATAGTTCGTCAGTGGACACTCTATCAATCTGAATTTCAAGTTTTAGAAAAATTTAGTTTACCCCGCCACATTGACATCAGCAACGCGGAATCCATCGATCTCTGTGGTTTTTGTGATGCGAGTGAACGAGGGTACGCATGCGTAATATACTTACGTGTCTTACGAAACGCTAAATATCACATATATTTTGTTCTTGCGAAAAGTCGCATCGCTCCACTTAAAAAATTTGTTAGTATTCCGAGAATAGAACTTCTAGCCGCTACTCTTTTATCTGAGGTCTTAAAATACACATATGATATATTCATAAAAAGGTTCACAATAAATAATATTTACGCTTTTTCGGACGCAATGGTTGTTTTACACTGGATAAAATCCCATCCAAGTAAATGGAAAACTTTTGTCGCAAATCGTGTTAGTCTTATCCAAGATAATATTAATCCAGAATGTTGGTTATATACCCCCACATTTCTCAATAGTGCCGATGTAGCCAGCCGCGGCTGCTCGCCGAGTGAGCTTTTAAATCATCCCCTATGGTGGGCCGCCCCTAGTTTTTTACAAGAATCTTTCGATAAATGGCCAACAAAAACCCCGCAAGTCAAAATAAATGACAGTTTAGAGACTGAGGAACGAAAAAATGTTGCTCTGATTTCTTGTGACCGAACAACGGAAAATTTTTTAGATTCGCTTTTAAATAATAAATCCGATTTTTACGCTATTCAACTACTTTTAGCCCGCAGTTTACGATTCCTAAATAATTGTAGACTATCCGCAGACGTCAGAAAAAAGACAAATATAGATTATATCGATCTATTTAACGCTTTAAAATGTTTGGCTAAGCACGAACAACAAAAATACTTTTCTGAAGTAATTCTTAACCTTCAAAACCAGAAAAAATGCATAAAACCCATACAAAAATTGAATCCCTTTTTAGACCAGGATGGTCTTATAAGAGTTGGAGGACGCATTCAACAAGCCATGACTATTTCTTTCGGACAAAAACATCCTCTTCTTTTACCCAAGGAAAGTAGACTTTCTTATATTTTTATTGAATATATGCACAAAAAATATTTGCATGTCGGAGTGCAAACAGTCCAATATCTCATTAGTCAAATTTTTTGGATTTTATCTGCCAAACGCTTAATTAAAACGGTTTTATCCAAATGTGTTCGTTGCTTTCGCGTCAAACCGCATTCTTATGAGCAAATAATGGGACAAATTCCGTCCTACCGCTTGATTCCACAAAAGCCTTTTACTTTTAGTGGAGTAGATTTTAGTGGTGCTATACCTATCACTCTCAGTAAACACAGAGGTGTAAAAACACAAAAAGCATATATCTGCCTTTTTATTTGTCTAAATACTAAAGCTTTACATCTCGAGTTAGTGTCAGATCTAACTTCGGACGCTTTTTTAGCTGCGCTACGTCGCTTTGTTGCCCGAAGAGGTTACATAAAAACTCTTTTTTCAGACAATGGCACAAATTTTGTTAAATCAAGCAAAGAATTGCTTGATCTTGCAAGAAATGCTTGCACGCAACAAGCTATCGCCTGGAATTTTATCCCTCCATCAGCTCCCCACTTCGGCGGTCTTTGGGAGTCAGGGATAAAATCAGTAAAAACTCACTTAATTCGTACCATTGGCTCGCAAATTCTAAGTTATGAGGAGTTGTACACGGTTCTTTGTCAAATTGAGGCGATTTTAAATTCTCGCCCCTTGACCCCGCAATCTACCGACTGTAACGATCTACAGGTTTTAACACCGGGACATTTTTTAACACATGGACCTTTAGTTTCTGTTCCTGATGAAGATTTTTCAAGTAAACCTGAGAATCGGTTATCGCGATGGAACTTGGTCCAACGAATACAAGCCGATTTTTGGCGTCGTTGGAGCCAAGAATTTTTACATACCCTTCAAGTACGAAATAAATGGTTGGAACCATGCGCAGAGCCAAAAATAGGTACCCTCGTTCTTATCAAAGACGAGTTATCACCGCCCCTTCAATGGCGGGTAGGTCGCATTATTGAAATTTTTAAAGGGCCTGATGGGCACGCTAGGGTGGCAAATGTTCGTACCGCGTCCGGTATCTTTAAACGACCTTTAGTCAAGCTTTGCCCCCTTCCAATTGATTCAGATTCACCTACCGAAAAATGATGCTCATTTTGGTGGGCCGAATGAACAAGTTTCCCAACTTGTTTTTATTTTTGTAAATAATTATATTCTCTAATTTTCACTTAAAATTAGAGAAGCTATATCTCTTAGTTTTTAAATATTTTTGGGTTACATTTTCTACGCTTACAAGCGTTTTTAGAATATTATTTTGATTTACTTTACGCTATATCTTTCCATATTTTAAATGTAAACTTCGCGCGCTTCTTCCAGCAATGAAGGATTTGAGATAAGCGGCTAAATTCGGCCTAGGAGACGAAAACGCCGATTGTCTGAGAGAACAACTCAACCACGCGCCACGTGCAACTAAAGTCACCGCACCGCTATTATTTTATATTAAAATTGTGGAAACTATTAATTTTACGCTTTAGTTTATTAGATATTAGTGTTTGGAACATTTTGAACTATAGAACAATGGAGAGTCTGGTACTTCGCGTATAATCGGGCTGGCCAGCCAAGTAGCTACGAAAGACATCTAATGGTAAGTCGTTTCTTGACAATTTTTCATTGCTACGCTATTTTTAGTAAATAAGTTTTTAGGCTCTTTTTCCCTGTTGGAGCCCTGTGGAAAGATACAGTCCCTCTTAACTCCCCCACGTTTTTCTCGAGCTATCTCGAGTGGTCCTTCGGTATATTTTATTTTCTACAGAAGGCCTAACCTCACCAAGTAGTAAATTTTTATATAAATCATATTTTTAAAAATAACTTTTGGCCTCACCTTACTATTTACAAACCAAGAACATATAAGTTAGGGTTTCTTGAGCGATCTATTAAAAGGATATTACGTTAATTACTTTTCCGCACAATTTTACTTTTTCGCATCATTTTTACTTTCCTCACGATTTTTTTCCGCACGTCCAAATTGCAAGAACCTTCCCGTCCACAATCATTTTCAAATGAAAACCCGTTCTCCTACACACAAGTTTCATTTTCAAGAAGTGCTGCTATACCGATGCTACCAGAAGCACCGAATGAAGAATCCTGTAATGTGTTACAGCCTGTACAGACCAATATACCTTTCTCCATTCACTACAGTAGTAATTCTAAGCAGCAAACTGATCAAGGCATTTCTGTAGTGGGCCAAACACCAACCAATCAAATTCCAATAAGAAACGACGTTATTCAAGATGTTGCGGCATCTGATGTATGTTGAAGCATGCAACAAACAGAAAGTGCACTTTCAATTTCAATATCTACCATCGTTAACTTTTTCGTTATTGTTAATTAAATGTTCTTTACATAAAGTTTCTTTTTAATATATCATAATAAAAAAATCCTGTTTTATTATTTTTCCGTGCATAAAAAAATCAAGTAAAAATAAAAGTTAAAAAAACGTACGGAAAAGTAAATTTTCCGCACTAGTGCTGAAAAATTTCTTTTCCGCACGATTTTTCTTTTGGTAAAAATGAAGATATTTAGGACTCATTAAATGATTTATGTAACTATTCTATCTTACGTATCATTTTCTAGCATTATTATAAAATCTTTGCGAATTAAAACATGTTTTTGATAAAGAAGATGGACAAAAACACTCGTAGGAAAAACATTGTACCTAATTCTTGCGGAAACTCTCTTTTCCATCCTTGACGGCTTGTCCGAACTCCGCTTCGCGTCGTTTGTGCAACTGCCGTCGCGTGCGGAAAAGTACCTCTTTCCGCACTTGTTAGGTAAATAACTATTGTACAAACAATTAAAAGCCTAAGCGATACAAAAAAATATTTATGTAAAAGATATTTAAAATTTAAAGATAAAAGACCTTAAGTGGGATGAAACTACTGCTTTTGTTGATTTGGAGTTTTCAGTAAAAATAGCTAAAGAAGTAAAGAAATATATCCCTTTATCAGACAACCAAATAGCTATGTAGCGGTACAGGTATTAACAGATTTTTTGAAAGAAATGCAAAATATTGAGTCGCTTCACTTTGGAAGAAGTCTATATACAAGTAATTAAATAAAACTAAGAACGACGTACGGGCCAAAAATATTTGTGTGCAGGTTGTTGTTTGTCAATGTAAATAAATGTAATATTTATTATGTGTATTTGTACGTTTTTATATTGAGCAAGCTTAATAATTATAAGGATTTGATTTGGCTCGGTTTGGTTATGTTAAATAGATAACTTGGGTGTCAAATTGTTGCCTAAAAAACATGCAAATTTGTGAAATAACAACGAAGACAGTTTTTTCCTGTAAATAAATGTGCAGATTTTTATATTTATCGTGTATGTTTGTAAATGTTTACATTAGGCAAGCCTAGTGAAGGCCTTCGTTTTGTTACATTAAATATATATTTTAGGGCCAAGATTCTAAAATATCTTGTAAATTTGTTAATTAACAAATCAAACAAATGTAAAATATTTGTAAAAAAATTTTGATTTACTATAAATTTGTGAATTAACAACGAAGGCAGGCAGGTTTTTCTGTAAATAATTATTGTACATTTTTATATTGACCAACCTTATTTATATGGGTTTGGTTCGGTTTGGTTATACTTGATATGTATTATAAAGCCATGATTTTTTCAAACTAACTTGTGAATTTGTAAAAGAACAAGGAACCAAGATGTTGTTACGTAAATAAATGTAGGGATTTTTGGATTTCTTATGTGTATTTGTAAACTTTTATTTTGACCAAGGTTAGTTAGGGGCTTAGGTTGATTTGATTATATTAACTAATATGTTTTAATGTCAAAATTTTATCATATTAACTTGTAAATTTGTCAAATAAATAGTAAAAGTTTTTCACGTAAATATATGTGAATATTTTTGGATTTATTTATTCATTTCACCCTGTAGCTCACCTCCCTTGTTTTTTAAAAACGTGATTTTTCAAAATCTTTACTGCTATTTAGATATCACCCTGCAGATTACCTACTGGAAGTAAATGAAATTTAGTAAGTGGTATGATTACTTAACGTGTTCCTAACTATTTTTTCTAACAAACGCTCCTGACAACGTTGTTTTTTAAAAACGTGATTTTTACGAAATTTTATAACTAATTTCGATATCACCCTGTACCTCACTTCCTGAGCCTAACGGTGATACAGTCAGTTAATGGTATGATTGTTTAACGTATTCCTAACTATACTTTGCTAACAAAAGCTCCGGACAACCTTGCTTTTTAAAAATGTGATTTTTAGAAAATTTACACACACTAAAAAATTTCTATATCACCATGTAGCTCAATTCCTGGACCTGAAGGTGATAAAATCTGAGAATGGTATGATTATGTAACGTGTTTCAAATAATTTTTTGCTAACGAAAGCTCTTGACAACATTGTTTTTTAGAAAATTACGCTTCTAATTTCGATATCACCCTGTAGGTCTCTCACGTCCTGGATCTAAAAATAATACAATAAGTTCATGATACATTTTTTAATGTATTTCTTACTCTTATTTGCTAACTAAAACTCCTGACAGAGTTGTTTTTTAAAAATGTGATTTTTATTAAGATTTACTACTATTTTCGATATCACCCTGTAACTCACCTCCTGGACCAAAATTTGATCTAATCCGTAAATAGTAGTTTTTTGGGGCTATTTTCAACTTTTTATTGCTAAGTAGAAAATTAGAATTTTTTAACAAATCTATAATATTAGGCACACAAGAAATTTTACATAATTATACAAACATTATTTTTAATTATACGAATTTATAGAAAGTTTGAAATTTATGTTTTAAAGGTTTGTTTCTTGGGTCCCGTTCATTTTATTCATATTATGAAATTTATTTTCAGGTCGGCTGGACGCAGTTCTCTGTCTATATGTGCGGCTCCCTCTAGGGAGCGTGTCGCAAACTTAAGTTTTCCTTGCACAAAGTGACCACGTGGTCGTGGCACCCCTGAAAAATTCCGCCTTCGACTTATTTTCGTCAGGTGGCGACTGTGGGACTATTCTTAGGGTCACTGCATCCTGAAAGCCTGGCATCTTCCAACGAGCGGATAGTTCACAACTTGCATTCCATTTGCTATTGGTTGACATAGTCAGGCGGGATTTTTAAAATTAAAACTCTCCTGTCCTCGTCGTTTTGGGAGGTTGAAATCGGTGTTAAACCAAACTGAAACAAAACCTAACCGTGGTCAATTGATGGGAAACGTATCCTAACCGGGGCGTATCTGGACAGGTTAGGATACGTTGTCGAATAATTTATCAGGGTTAGGTTAACACCGATTTCGACAGTAAAACAAGACAGGGAAGCTAATTAAAAAAAAAATAATATGTTTTTAAAAAACAATAAAAAAAAACTCATCGGCATATGCATAGATTTAGTTAAATTCAATAGGTATGTACTGCACAAACCACTACACTTTTTAGTCACTTACAACTAGTATATATTCGTATTTTACGCCGAAAGCTGTAAACATAAAGTTTGTTAAATGCTTGACTGGTGGCACCATCTCTTAATATAATATAATAATAATCTTAAACGGCAACGTTCAACATCAAAAAGTCAGCTGACTATTTCGACCAATAGCAAACGGAATGCAAGTTGTGAACTAGCCGCTCATGTCTCCCAGGGGTAGCGACACCAAACATAACCTCATTTACGAAAAACTCAAATCTGACACTGTCAGGAGCGTAGCTTTTTTTATGTTTAAAAAAATTAAATGGTTTACAAATGTTACGTAAAGAACTGTCGGTCACATCCGGTATATAAATTTTACTGTCCAAATAAACAGACCTAAAAAAACTAAGTTTTTTATGATTTCAAATTTATTAGGACCCTGTGTTAGGACCCACACAGCGAAGGAAACAAATATAGTTTGAATGTTTTATATATATTCTAAAATATAGAAAACTATTAAGTAATAAATTTTTTATGCTCTCTACGGAATAAAGGTGTACGTTTAATCCCTTTTTTCATGGGCTAAGGTAGTATTTCTTGTCCCCAGTGATTGAAAGTAATTTAATATAGGTTTTTGGATTATTTTATTTTATCATAATACAAAAAACAAAAAGGAATATATACACGATACCGATTATTTTGTTCCAGCTTGCCGTAAGCCTACTGTACTTTGCCGATGGCTTGGTTCGTTTTGATCGTTATTGTGTCCTTAGGCATAGAATATTGCTTCCATATAAACGAAGCATTTAACTTTCTAGACTTCTCCAGGCTGTAAACCAGGAAACTGTGAAATTTTCGAAATTCTGTTTATTGCATCATTTCCATGCCCATCTCAAAGTAAGAATATGCTTTATTTTCCATCTTCGAGAAATGTAATTCGAACTTTTTCTCGACTAAACTTAATTAGTTTGTTATGAAATAAATAATATTTTTTCCACATTGTTTGTTATAAGGTCACTCATCGTCAAGCAAGCTTTACCTTGCTTGACGATGAGTAACCTTAGTTTGTTAGCATCTGACTGACTTTTGTTTAATGTAATGCCATGACAACTATCACTGCCCACTGCTTTTTTATATACTTGACATGCTAAAACTATAGTACGGTAAGTGGTTTAATACCTATTTATTTAGTTTATGATTATTATTATTTTTAGTATATAATAATAAACCTTGGCATTAAAGTCCCTTTTAGTCACTTAACAAATTATAGCCCTTCTTCCGGTCGAGCATGAAAATTCCCGCCGTGGTATTAAAAGTAAACACTGCACGCCCTAGGTTTATAATATACCTACTATTATTTTTATTATTGTTCAAAAAAAGCGGGCGGCGAAGAAAAGGTCGAAAATACAAAAAGTCGAAAATACAAAAGTTCGAAAGTACAAAAGGTCGAAAATACAAAAGATTGAAAAACAAAAGGTTCAAACAAAGATCGAATGTAGCTACACTGTAATGATTGCAAAACAAAGTAGAATTAAGTTTTTAAAAAATCAACATCCAATAAAAACTCAAGGTAGCAACACGACGGGTCGCAGAACTTTGTTCGAAAACATTTTCTTCGAACAGAAATTTTTATGAAAACAATTTCTTCTAATGGAAATTTGTTCGAAAACATTTTTTTAAACGGAAATTTATTCGAACACTATTTCTTTGAACGGAAATTTGTTCGTAAGTAATAGTTGTTCAAAAACATTTTCTTCGAATAGAAATCATTTTCTTCGAAAGCAAGTTTTTCGATAAAAGACGCTCTAGACCTGGATTTCCAAACCTAACACAATTTATATAGTTTGACTACGGCAAGGTCTTTTTAACATATTTTTTCAAAAAAACCCTGACTTCTTTCCCGGGATCGTAAACATTCTGAAAATTTGTCTACTTTCCTCCTTTTGGAAGGTCGAAATTTGTATTTTCCTAAACTTTGTCAATTGATCGCAAACGTATCCGAACCGGTCCAGATACCTCCTGATGTGCTCAATTGAGAAAGGTTAGAGTAACACCGATTTCAACCTTCCAAAATGAGGACCGGAAAGCTAATTTAGGGAAATCATTTTTCGACAATAGGTCTCGGTTGGTTCGGTTTGGTTTCACACCCTCTAGGATCCCGGGAAAGAAGTCAGGGAAGTTTTTGTTTCCAAAAATTGTTAGAAAAAAACCCCATTAGTCGAACTATATGAGTTGTGTTAAGTTTGGCAAGCCAGGTCAAATACATTTTTTTCGAAAAATTTGTTTTCGAAAAAATGTTTTTGAACAAATTTCTGTTTGAAGAAAACGTTTTCGAACAATCTTTTGTTCGAAGAATATGTTTTAGAACTATTTTTGGTTTGAAGAAAATGATTTTCGAAGTTTATGCTTTCGAACAATAATATTACGATATTTATATGAAATGTACTATAAAATTATAAATAATTAAGCCGAACTACAAAAACTCGAACTGTATTTGGGCATTTTTTGTCTTTTGATAAAATGTAAAATTCGGAATAAAAAGGTACAAAAAAAAACCACAATACCGAAAACACCCAAAAAAATGGGAAAAAAACCCTGGAAAATAAATTAAACAGTGCGAAAAATAGCGTATAAACATCGTGATAAAAGTTTCATTTTATCCCTTGATATATTATATACTATTAATAAACTTTTAACATAGAAATGTATTTCTGTCCTGTTTGTTTATTTATTACGTATTATTTTTATACAAAAACAGAAATAATATTTAAAAGAAAATGATTTTTAACAATAATACCTACAATAAATATTCATAACCCAAAAACTCAAGGAACATATTTTTTATTTCTTAAGCTGTATAAAAACGAGTTCTTTTTAAGTTTTATTAAAACATTTTTCTTTTCTCAGACTGTATAAAAATGAGTATTTTTCACGAACGTCTATGGAATTTTGAGTACGGTTTTGACACTCGTGTCGCTACCCCTGGGAGGCGCTAGACTTCCAGGATGCAGTGACCCTAGTATTGCTAATTACCCGATCCAAAACCTTATGGGCGCGTGTTAATTTACGACAGAGACAATTTATTATTTTCTCTCTGGTTTACGAAAGCTGTGTCATGGGCCGTCACTGAAGAACAGCAGTTTCTATATGGGAGGACCCCCCAGAATAAAACACTATATACGTGCCTAACTTTTTTAAAAAGTAAAAAAATAATCACCACTTCAATAATTTGACCAGGATCCTCACTTAGTCAGATTTTTCTGGCAGATTTTAAAGAAATAATTTGACATTCCCTTAAAAATCCGTTCAAATATAACGGTGGCAACAGCGTAGAGCTAATTTTGTAGCGACCCTTCCACGACATGCAGTTAGTCCCTCTTTGTTAATTTTACCGTGAAAAACAAAGAAAGAAAGTAAACTTAGCTGACCTCATAAAGAAAACGAATAGGACTCATAAATTTGAAAGAAATGTGACGAAATGTGACGAAATCTGACATTTCAGTTTGTGTGGTTAATGGTCTTCTGCTTTGAATTTATTTACAATTTTTAAATTAAAAATTTTCAACAAATTACGGGTTTTTAATTAAAAACAAATATTATATCGTGAAGCTACATCTATCAAAAAGTGGGAAATGGCCTTTTAGGTAAGTTTTTAAGTTTAAAAATTGCCTTAAACGAGAAATCTTAAGCGCCAGATTATGTCACATTTTTTCAAATTTCGGCAGATTTTTTGAAATGTAAAGAATTGCCCCCATTATGTCACATTTTGTCAAATTTCGCCAGTTTTTTTGAAATTTAATCGATCTGGCGCTTAAGATTTCTCGTTTAAAAGGCAATTTTTAAACTTAAAAACTTACCTAAAAGGCCATTTCCCACTTTTTGATAGATGTAGCTTCACGATATAATATTTGTTTTTAATTAAAAACCCGTAATTTGTTGAAAATTTTTAATTTAAAAATTGTAAATAAATTCAAAGCAGAAACCCATTAACCACACAAACTGAAATGTCAGATTTCGTCACATTTCGTCACATTTCTTTCAAATTTATGAGTCCTATTCGTTTTCTTTATGAGGTCAGCTAAGTTTACTTTCTTTCTTTGTTTTTCACGATAAAATTAACAAACAGGGACTAACTGCATGTCCTGGAAGGGTCGCTACAAAATTAGCTCTACGCTGTTGCCACCGTTATATTTGAACGGATTTTTAAGGGAATGTCAAATTATTTCTTTAAAATCTGCCAGAAAAATCTGACTAAGTGGTGATCCTGGTCAAATTATTGAAGTGGCGATTATTTTTTTACTTTTGTTATCAAAGCTAGGCAGGTATATAGTTTTTTATTCTGGGGGTCCTCCCATATAGAAACTGTTGTTCTTCAGTGACGGCCCATGACACAGCCTTCGTAAACCATAGAGAAAATAATAAATTGTCTCTGTCGTAAACTAACACGAAGGCTGCGCCCATGAGGTTTTGGATAGGCTTATTAGAAATACTAGGGTCACTGCATCCTGGAAGCCAAGCGTCTCCCAGGGGTAGCGACACGAGTGTCAAAACCGTACTCAAAATTCCATAGACGTTCGTGAAAATTCTCATTTTTATACAGTCTGAGAAAAGAAAAATGTTTTAATAAAACTTAAAAAGAACTCGTTTTTATACAGCTTAAGAAATAAAAAATATGTTCCTTCAGTTTTTGGGTTATGAATATTTATTGTAGGTATATTTATTGTTAAAAATCATTTTCTTTTAAATATTATTTCTGTTTTTGTATAAAAATAATACGTAATAAATACTCAAACAGGACAGAAATACATTTCTATGTTAAAAGTTTATTAATAGTATATAATATATCAATGGATAAAATGATACTTTTATCACGATGTTTATACGCTATTTTTCGCACTGTTTAATTTATTTTCCAAGTTTTATTCCCATATTTTTGGTTGTTTTTGGTATTGTGGTTTTTTTTAGTACCTTTTTATTCCGAATTTTACATTTTATCAAAAGACAAAAAATGCCCAAATACAGTTCGAGTTTTCGTAAGGTTCGGCTTAATTATTTATAATTTTATAGTACATTTCATATAAATATGTTAATATTATTGTTCGAAAGCATAAACTTGGAAAATCATTTTCTTTAAACCAAAAATTGTTCTAAAACATATTCTTCGAACAAAAGATTGTTCGAAAACGATTTCTTCAAACAGAAATTTTTCGAAATCATTTTCTTCGAACAGAAATGTGTTCGAAAACATTTTCTTTGAACGGAAATTTGTTCGAAAATATTTTTTTTAATGAAAATTTGTTCAAAAACATTTTTTCGAAAACAAATTTTTCGAAAAAAAAAATATTTGACCTGGCTTGCCAAACTTAACACAACTCATATAGTTCGACTAATGGGGTTTTTTTCTCACAATTTTTGGAAACAAAAACTTCCCTGACTTCTTTCCCGGGATCCTAGAGAGTGTGAAACCAAACCGAACCAACCGAAACCGATTGTCGAAAAATGATTTCCCTAAATTAGCTTTCCGGTCCTCATTTTGGAAGGTTGAAATCGGTGTTACTCTAACCTTTCTTAATTGAGCATCAGGAGGTATCTGGACCGGTTCGGATACGTTTGCGATCAATTGACAAAGTTTAGGAAAATACCAATTTCGACCTTCCAAAAGGAGGAAAGTAGACAAATTTTCAGAATGTTTACGATCCCGGGAAAGAAGTCAGGGTTTTTTTGAAAAAATATGTTAAAAAGACCTTGCCGTAGTCAAACTATATGAATTGTGTTAGGTTTGGAAATCCAGGTCTAGAGCGTCTTTTATCGAAAAACTTGCTTTCGAAGAAAATGATTTCTATTCGAAGAAAATGTTTTTGAACAACTATTACTTACGAACAAATTTCCGTTCGAAAACAAATTTCAGTTCAAAGAAATGGTGTTCGAATAAATTTCCGTTTAAAAAAAAATGTTTTCGAACAAATTTCCAATAGAAGAAATTGTTTTCATAAAAATTTCCGTTCTAAGAAAATGTTTTCGAACAAAGTTCTGCGGCCCGTCGTGTTGCTACCTTGAGTTTTTATTGGATGTTGATTTTTTAAAAACTTTTCTATGAGTGTGTGTGTGTACCTGTGTGCCTCTTAATTCTACTTTGTTTTGCAATCATTACAGTGTAGCTACTTTCGATCTTTGTTTGAACCTTTTGTTTTTCAATCGTTTGTATTTTCGACCTTTTGTACTTTCGAACTTTTGTATTTTCGACCTTTTATATTTTCGACCTTTTCTTCGCCGCCCGCTTTTTTTTGAACACTAATAAAAATAATAGTAGGTATATTATAAACCTGGGGCGTGCAGTGTTTACTTTTAATACCACGGCGGGAATTTTCATGCTCGACCGGAAGAAGGGCTATAATTTGCTAAGTGACTAAAAGGGACTTTAATGCCAAGGTTTATTTTTATATACAAAAAAATAATAATCATAAACTAAATAAATAGGTATTAAACCACTTACCGTACTGTAGTTTTAGCATGTCAACCCCCCGTATATAAAAAAACAGTGGGCAGTGATAGTTGTCATGGCATTACATTAGACAAAAGTCAGTCAGATGCTAACAAACTAAGGTCACTCATCGTCAAGCAAGGTAAAGCTTGCTTGACGATGAGTGACCTTATAACAAACAATGTGGAAATTTTTTTTATTTATTTCATAACAAACTAATTAAGTTTAGTCGAGAAAAAGTTCGAATTACATTTCTCGAAGATGGAAAATTAAGCATATTCTTGCAATAAACAGAATTTCGAAAATTTCACAGTTTCCTGGTTTACAGCCTGGAGAAGTCTAGAAAGTTAAATGCTTCGTTTATATGGAAGCAATATTCTATGCCTAAGGTCACAATAACGATCAAAACGAACCAAGCCATCGGCAAAGTACAGTAAGCTTACGGCAAGCTGGAACAAAATAATCGGTATCGTGTATATATCTTGATTCCTTTTTGTTTTTTGTATTATGATAAAATAAAATAATCCAAAAACCTATATTTTGCCTATATGGTTTTAAAGAAATTACTTTCAATCACTGGGGACAAGAAATACTACCTTAGCCCATGAAAAAAGGGATTAAACGTACACCTTTATTCCGTAGAGAGCACAAAAAATTTATTAAATGATACAAAACCCAACATAATAGTTTTCTATATTTTAGAATATATATAAAACATGCAAACTATATTTTTGGTTTCCTTCGCTGTGTGGGTCCTAACACAGGGTCCTAATAAATTTGAAATCATAAAAAACTTAGTTTTTTTAGGTTTGTTTATTTGGACAGTAAAATTTATATACCGGATGTGACGGACAGTTCTTTGCGTAACATTTGTAAACCATTTAATTTTTTTAAACATAAAAAAAGCTACGCTCCTGACAGTGTCAGATTTGCGTTTTTCGTAAATGAGGTTATGTTTGGTGTCGCTACCCCTGCGAGACATGAGCGGCTAGTTCACAACTTGCATTCCGTTTGCTATTGGTCGAAATAGTCAGCTGACTTTTTGATGTTGAACGTTGCCGTTTAAGATTATTATTATATTATATTAAGAGATGGTGCCACCAGTCAAGCATTTAACAAACTTTATGTTTACAGCATTCGGCGTAAAATACGAATATATACTAGTTGTAAGTGATTAAAAAGTGTAGTGGTTTGTGCAGTACATACCTATTGAATTTAACTAATTCTATACATATGCCGATGAGTTTTTTTTTATTGTTTTTTAAAAACATATTATATTTTTTTTTATTAGCTTCCCTATCCTGTTTTCCTGTCGAAATCGGTGTTAACCTAACCCTGATAAATTATTCGACAACGTATCCTAACCTGTCCAGACACGCCCCGGTTAGGATACGTTTCCCATCAATTGACCATGGTTAGGTTTTGTTTCAGTTTGGTTTAACACCGATTTCAACCTCCCAAAACGAGGACAGGAGAGTTTTAATTTTAAAAATCCCGCTTGACTATGTCAACCAATAGCAAATGGAATGCAAGTTGTGAACTACCCGCTCGTTGGGAGACGCCAGGCTTGCAGGATGCAGTGACCCTAAGAATAATTGTTAGAGTCGCCACCTGAGAAAAATAAGTCGAAGGCGGAAGTTTTCAGGGGTGCCACGACCACGTGGTCACATTGTGCAAGGAAAACTTAAGTTTGCGACACGCGCCCTAGAGGGAGCTGCACATATAGGCAGTACTGCGTACAGCCGACCTTAAAATAGATTAAAAATATTTTTTGGTTTTATTGCACCCCTGACTGGACCCAAGAAACAAACCTTTAAAACATAAATTTCAAACTTTCTATTAATTCGTATAATTAAAAATAATGTTTGTATAATTATGTAAAATTTTTTGTGTGCCTAATATTATAGATTTGTTAAAAAATTCTAATTTTCTACTTAGCAATAAAAAGTTGATAATAGCCCCAAAAAAACTACTATTTACGGATTAGATCAAATTTTGGTTCAGGAGGTGAGTTACAGGGTGATATCGAAAATAGTAGTAAATCTTAATAAAAATCACATTTTTAAAAAACAACTCTGTCAGGAGTTTTAGTTAGCAAATAAAAGTAAGAAATACATTAAAAAATGTATCATGAACTTATTGTATTATTTTTAGATCCAGGAAGTGAGAGACCTACAGGGTGATATCGAAATTAAAAGCGTAATTTTCTAAAAAACACATTTTTAAAAAACAATGTTGTCAAGAGCTTTCGTTAGCAAAAAATTATTTGAAACACGTTACACAATCATACCATTATCAGATTTTATCACCTTTAGGTCCAGGAATTGAGCTACGTGGTGATATAGAAATTATTAGTGTGTGTAAATTTTCTAAAAATCACATTTTTAAAAAGCAAGGTTGTCCGGAGCTTTTGTTAGCAAAGTATAGTTAGGAATACTTTAAACAATCATACCATTAACTGCCTGTATTACCGTTAGGTCCAGGAAGTGAGGTACAGGGTGATATCAAAATTAGTAATAAAATTTCGTAAAAATCACGTTTTTAAAAAACAACGTTGTCAGGAGCGTTTGTTAGCAAAAAATAGTTAGGAACACGTTAAGCAATCATACCACTTACTAAATTTCATTTACTTCCATTAGGTAAGCTGCAGGGTGATATCTAAATAGCAGTAAAGATTTTGAAAAATCACGTTTTTAAAAAACAAGGGAGGTGAGCTACAGGGTGAAATGAATAAATAAATTCAAAAATATTCACATATATTTACGTGAAAAACTTTTACTATTTATTTGACAAATTGACAAGTTAATATGATAAAATTTTGACATTAAAACTTATTAGTTAATATAACCAAATCAACCTAAGCCCCTAACTAACCTTGGTCAAAATAAAAGTTTACAAATACACATAAGAAATCCAAAAATCCCTACATTTATTTACGTAACAACATCTTGGTTCGTTGTTCTTTTACAAATTCACAAGTTAGTGTGAAAAAACCATGGCTTTATAATACATATCAAGTATAACCAAACCGAACCAAACCCATATAAATAAGGTTGGTCAATATAAAAATGTACAATAATTATTTACAGAAAAACCTGCCTGCCTTCGTTGTTAATTCACAAATTTACATGCTTATTTGACAAAAAATTTTTATCCAAAATATACAATTAATAGAATCAAACCGAACCAGTTGGTCAATATAAAAATTAACAAATACAAATAGTAAATCAAATTTTTTTTACAAATATTTTATATTTGTTTGATTTGTTAATTAACAAATTTACAAGTTATTTTAGAATCTTGGCTCTAAAATATATATTTAATGTAACAAAACGAAAGCCTTCACTAGGCTTGCCAAATGTAAACATTTACAAACATACACGATAAATATAGAAATCTGCACATTTATTTACAGGAAAAAACTGTCTTCGTTGTTATTTCACAAAATTGCATGTTTCTTAGGCAACAATTTGACACCCAAGTTATCTATTTAACATAACCAAACCGAGCCAAATCAAATCCTTGCTTGCTCAATATAAAAATGTACAAATACACATAATAAATATTACATTTATTTACATTGACAAACAACAACCTGCACACAAATATTTTTGTCCCGTACGTCGTTCTTAGTTTTATTTAATTACTTGTATATAGACTTCTTCCAAAGTGAAGCGACTCAATATTTTGCATTTCTTTCAAAAAATCTGTTAATACATGTACCGCTACATAGCTATTTGGTTGTCTGATAAAGGGATATATTTCTTTACTTCTTTAGCTATTTTTACTGAAAACTCCAAATCAACAAAAGCAGTAGTTTCATCCCACTTAAGGTCTTTTATCTATAACCCGCGGTCACTCGCGCTATTGATAGTTACGTCGTAACTCGCGTGTTAGATTTTATCTAACATATACATTTTCAGGTACTTCATATAAAATAAAATATTGTGTAGGATTCTTTGTAAATATTTATTAAAGGAACATTCAGTACATTCTTAACATAAACCAAACTTCTAATTTAGACAATCAAAAACAAACATTAACGAAATGAAATCGTGATAAAGAAACAAATGAGAATGATCGTAATACAAAAAATAGATATTTCTGATTTATCTATTCGTCTTCTTCCATAATGCAATCCTGGCACATAACTGTAGTTTTCATTGTATCTTCCTTGCAAATAGGTTTGGAACATTGATCACATTGGTATTTTGTGAATCGGTTTTTCCTAATTGGGCAAAAAGAGCATCTTGGTTTCCGCTGGGTGTCATTTCGTTCTTCGTTGGCTCGCTCTGCTAAAGGTACTCCACCACCAAGGACATTTCGAATTTTTTGCCGCAAAGAGATCGAAAAAGTTTGAATTCTGGCACGCTTTAGTAGATGTGGCTTTACCAATTGCTTTGCCAAGTCACTAAGTAATTGTCTCCGAGGAACATTATCTTCGGTATTGCTTCTATAAATAATTCTTGCATTTATTCCTCCAATATTTAGCAACGAACAAAATACGGTAAGTGGCCACCTGTTGCTTACCCTTGTAACTGAGTACTCAGTTTTCATTCTGTCTACAACGTCGACTGCGCCCTTGGTAAAGTTATAGAAAGTAATAACCGAAGGCTTATGTTCGTCACCAGTTTTAACATCTATTTCATCGTCATCGTGAAATGTGGATAACATCAAAACATTTTTGCCACGTTTTGGTATGTACGATGTGAGCATACATTGATTGAGATCTCCTCCATATGCAAACATACTACTTTTAACTTCACGAATTTTTGTATCAAGAAATAAGCTAGGAACTTCTCGTTTGTTTTTCCTGAGCGTTCCTACCATGGTTATTCGGTGATTTTGATACAGATCGTTAGCTAGTGGTACAGAACTAAAATAATTGTCAACGGTTATATTCCGACCGCTTCCACTGCAATGGCTGAGAAGACGTTTTACAACACTTGCCGCATCATTAGGCAATTGAAACTGGCCATCAGGTTGCTTTCCAGCGTAGACTTCTAAATTGTGTGTATAGAATGTTCTGGCATCTACAGCCGCATATATTTTTATACCGTACTTGGCAGGCTTGTTGGCAATGTATTGCCTGAAGCGGCAGCGCCCTCTGAACGCCTCTAGCATTTCATCTATTGTAACGTATTCACCAACGGAGTAGTACTGGACACATTTTTCGACAAAACGATCGAAAATATATCGAACTGGCGCTAGATTATCCTCTTTTAGTCTCTCCTTCCTGGTTTCTTTTTGATCAAATCGAACGGCTTGCACCAGCATGTGAAAACGACTTTTAGACTTAACTGCCGCAAAAAACTCCGGTGCTGTTCCGTCTGTAAGCCATAGCTCGTTTGTGTTCAAATGTTGAGATCTTTTCACCCCGGCTAGGTACAGAACTCCCAAAAGAGCTTGTACTTCTTCAAAGTCAGTTGGCAGACAATATCTCTCGCGTTGATATTTAGGCCTCATAAGGTCAAGTTGTAGATTCGTACACTGCACAATAAGTTCAATAATTTCATCTGGGAAAAATAACTTCCAGCAATCCATATACGTTTTAGCATTTTTAGCAGCACCCTTTACTCTCGGTAATTTGGTTACGATATTTTTAGAGCGCGTTTTACTTCGTACAATGTCTTTATGCTTTAACCACTTTGTTACATTATCTTTTCCAATGTAATATAGTCCTTTGTGGTTGAAGATCTTCGACATCCGATTGATCGGTGTTCGTGTTATGGTCGCTGTGTTCAGACGGTGCATCTTCATCTGAGACATCACACTCTAAAGCAGACACTAAATCTTCTTTTTCTGAGGCTTCCCAAAGTGCTAACAATTTAGCCTGTTCTTTTTCGTAAGACATTTTGTTATAAAAGTACGTCGAACACTATCAACAGGATCACTCGCGTAGTTAGATATTTTCTAACAATGCCACAAACAACATGAACGTATTAACTCGCGCGTTAGATTCCATCTAACAGTTTCGGAACCCTTGCGCTAAAGCAACTGAAACAAGTCTCTCTGAGGACGACAGGCAAAACCCAGTATGGGAGGGGGTACTGCAATGTTTGAAGTAGGAATAGATGACCCGGCGTTGCCGTACTGCCTATAATTATCTTGTGCTGGAGAAAAATGTTGATATGTTAGAAAAAATCTAACGACGCTAGTGATCGCGGGTTAAATTTTAAATATCTTTTACATAAATATTTTTTTGTATCGCTTAGGCTTTTAATTGTTTGTACAATAGTTATTTACCTAACAAGTGCGGAAAGAGGTACTTTTCCGCACGCGACGGCACTTGCACACACGACGCGGAGCGGAGTTCGGGCAAGCCGTCAAGGATGGAAAAGATAGTTTCCGCAAGAATTAGGTACAATGTTTTTCCTACGAGTGTTTTTGTCCATCTTCTTTATCAAAAAACATGTTTTAATTCGCAAAGATTTTATAATAATGCTAGAAAATGATACGTAAGATAGAATAGTTACATAAATCATTTAATGAGTCCTAAATATCTTCATTTTTAACAAAACAAAAATTGTGCGGAAAAGAAATTTTTCAGCACTAGTGCGGAAAAGTTATTTTTCCGTACGTTTTTTTAACTTTTATTTTTACTTGATTTTTTTATGCACGGAAAAATAATAAAACAGGATTTTTTTATTATGATATATTAAAAAGAAACCTTATGTAAAGAACATTTAATTAACAATAACGAAAAAGTTAACGATGTTAGATATTGAAATTGAAAGTGCACTTTCTGTTTGTTGCATGCTTCAATATACATCAGATGCCGCAACATCTTGAATAACGTCGTTTCTTATTGGAATTTGATTGCTTGGTGTTTGGCCCACTACAGAAATGCCTTGATCAGTTTGCTGCTTAGAATTACTACTGTAGTGAATGGAGGAAGGTATATTGGTCTGTACAGGCTGTAACACATTACAGGATTCTTCATTCGGTGCTTCTGGTAGCATCGGTACAGCAGCACTTCTTGAAAATGAAACTTGTATGTAGGAGGACGGGTTTTCATTTGAAAACGATTGTGGACGGGAAGGTTCTTGCAATTTGGACGTGCGGAAAAAAATCGCGAGGAAAGTAAAAATGATGCGAAAAAGTAAAATTGTGTGGAAAAGTAATTAACGTAATATTCTTTTAATAGATCGCTCAAGAAACCCTAACTTATATGTTCTTGGTTTGTAAACAGTAAGGTGAGACAAAAAGTTATTTTTAAAAATATGATTTATAAAAAAAATTACTACTAGTATCTTACCTACTGGACCTAAATGTACCGCAGTTAGTGAATGGTGTGGTTTGTTTACATATTCCTAACTATTTTTTGCTCACCAAGACTCCTGATAAAGTTGATTTTTAAAATTGTGATTTCTACAAAAGTGTTTTACTAATTTTGATATCACCCTGTACCTTACTCCAAGGACCTAAAGGTAATACAGTCAGTTAATGTTATGATTTTTTAACGTGTTCCTAAGCATTTTTTGATAACGAAAGCTCTTGACAACATTGTTTTCTAAAAATGTGATTTTTAGAAAAATACACTAGTAATTTCGATATCACCCAGTAGCTCACTTGCTGGCTCTAAAGGTAATACAATAAGTTAGTGATATAAATTTTAAGGTATTTCTAACTCTTGTTTGCTAAGTAAAACTCCTGACAACGTTGTTTTTAACAATGTAAATTGTACAACTATTTTTGATATCACCCTGTAACTCAGCCCCTGAACCTAAATTTGAAATAATCCGTTAATACATAGTTTAACTTTTTGGGCTATTTTCAACTTTTTATTGTTAAGTAGAGAACTAGAATTTCTAAACAAATCTATAATAGATTTTAAGGTCACCCTGTAGCAGACCTGAACCTAACCTTTATAACCTGGGTTTGGCAGTCTTTTTTTCTATCTCTTCTCATACCTGATCATAAGAAATATTAGACAAACATTATTTTTAATTATATGATAATAATAATAACAAGTTTGATATTTATATATTCAAAGGTTATTTTTTGAATATATATTAGTGGGTATTATTATGGGTAATAGAGGTATTAGTTTAACAAATTCGGGTATTAGAGGTAAAATGAGGTATTAGTGTATACAATTTTGGAGCGCCCCTCGACAAAATTTTTTACTCAAACTTAAAAAGATCAAAATGGCCGATCCAAAATGGCGGACTTTCTTTATTTTTAAACCGATTTGTCTGAAACATGAAAGTGTGCAGTGCCTGAGCACACTTAATACAGTTTTATCCTAAAACTTAAAAAATTCAAAATGGCGAATCCAAAATGGCGGATTTTCTTATGTACTAACCGATTTGTCTAAAACTTGAAAGTTTGCAGGGCCTGAGATCAGTTAATACAGTTTTATCCTCAAATAAAAAAAAATGAAAATGGCGAATCCAAAATGGCGCATTTTCTTATTTACTTACCGATTTGTCTCAAACTTGAAATATTACATTGCTTGCGGTCATTTAACAAAAAATTTTACTCAAATTTAAAAAAATCAAAATGGCCGATCCAAAATGGCGGACTTTTTTTATTTTTAAACCGATTTGTCTGCAACTTGAAACTTTGCAGTGCCTGAGCACACTTAATACAGTTTTATCCTCAAACTTAAAAAATTCAAAATGACGAATCCAAAATGGCGGATTTTCTTATTTACTAACCGATTTGTATAAAACTTAAAAGTTTGCAGTGCCTGAGAACACTTAATACAGTTTTATTTTCAAACTTAAAAAATTGAAAATAGATGATCCAAAATCGCCGATTAAAAACCGATTTGTCTGAAACCTAAAAGTTTGCAGTGCCTGAGAACACTTAATACAGTTTTATCCTCAAAAATGGCGAATCCAAAATGGCGGATTTTCTTATTTACTAAGCTATTTGTCTCAAACTTGAAATATTATATTGCTTAAGGTCATTAAACAATTTTTTTTTCAAACCTAAAAAAATCAAAATGGCAGATCCAAAATGGCGGATTTCCTTATTTACTAACCGATTTGTCTCAAACTTAAAACATTACATTGCTTAAGGTAATTTAACAAAATTTTTTCCTCAAACCTAAAAAAATCAAAATTGCCGATCCAAAATGGCGGACTTTCTTATTTACTAGCCGATTTGTCTTAAACTTGAAATATTACATTGCTTAAGGTCATTTAATACAATTTTTTACTCAAACTTTAAAAAATCAATATGGCCGATCCAAAATGGCGGACACTTCTATTAATGAATCGTTGAAACTTTTAAAAAATTTAAAATGGCGAAGTCAAAATAACGAATTTTTTTATTGATTAATCGATTTGTCTCATACTTGAAAACTTACAGTGTAATGTTACTTAAAACAATTTTTTACTAACACTTAGAATAATCAATCAAGAAAAAATAAAACATTTCAACTAAGAATAACTATTACTTAGCAGAGAAAAAAGTAGAACTTGGCCAAAAAGACATAGTTTTGGTGAATATTTTTAATTTAACAATCTTTTAAAATGAGTCAAAAATTATATTTAGCGACGATAAACACCACAAAGTTCTAAATTTAATATAAATCGATTCCTAAATAATATACAATTTTCTTTTAAGTTTGATTTAAAAATTGTGTTAAGTAACCTCAAGCACTGCAATGTTTCAAGTTTGAGACAAATCGGTAAGTAAATAAGAAAATCCGCCATTTTGGATTCGCCATTTTGAATGAATTTTTTATAAGCTTAAGTCAAATTCATAGTGACTTGA
This sequence comes from Aspidapion aeneum, assembly GCA_963576565.1. NCBI lineage: Eukaryota > Metazoa > Arthropoda > Insecta > Coleoptera > Brentidae > Aspidapion > Aspidapion aeneum. The sequence continues at coordinate 60,589,526 of OY755039.1, read as the reverse complement.
AACACCGCCAATTTCTATATTTGATACACATCGGTTCATAAGTAAGAAAATCCGCCATTTGGATCGACCATTTTGAATTTTTTAAGTTGGAAGATAAAACTGTATCAAGTGTTCTCAGGCACTGCAAACTTTCAAGTTTTAGGCAAATCGGTTAGTAAATAAGAAAATCCGCCATTTTTGATTCGCCATTTTGATTTTTTTAAGTTTGAGGATAAAACTGTGTTAAGTGTGCTCAGGCACTGCAAACTTCAGACAAATCGGTTTAAAAATAAAGAAAGTTCGCCATTTTGAAACGGCCATTTTGAATTTTTTTAGGATAAAAATTAAGTGTTCTCAGGCACTGCAAACTTTCAAGTTTTAGACAAATTGGTTGGTAAATAAGAAAATCCGCCATTTTGGATTCGAAATTTTGAATTTTTTAAGTTTGAGGGTAAAACTGCAAGTGTGTGTGCTCAGGCACTGCAAGCTTTCAAGTTTCAGACAAATCGGTTTAAAAATAAAGAAAGTCCGCCATTTTGGATCTGCCATTTTGATTTTTTAAGTTTGAGGAAAAAATTTTGTTAAATGACCTTAAGCAATGTAATATTTCAAGTCTAAGACAAATCGGTTGGTAAATAAGAAAGTCCGCCATTTTGGATTGGCCATTTTGAATTTTTTAAGTTTGAGGATAAAACTGTATTAAGTGTTCTCAGGCACTGCAAACTTTCAAGTTTTAGACAAATGGGTTAGTAAATAAGAAAATCCGCCATTTTGGATTCGCCATTTTGAATTTTTTAATTTTGAACTGTATTAAGTGATCTGAGGCACTGCAAACTTTCAAGTTTCAGACAAATTGGTTTAAAAATAAAGAAATCCGCCATTTTGAATCCGCCATTGTTGTAATAAAAAACGTAAATTGTAGTCTTACCAGGTTACCAAACACTACACCTACCAAATTTCAACACTCGACTTAATGGATTTACCTTGACTTAACAAAATCAAATTTCAAAAAAATTGCAAAAGGATTTTTTAAAGTTTTTGTATAAATAATATATTTTGTTTTTTATCTGCACATTTTATCAAAAAATATATTTTAGTTCGGCGCCGAGTTGGCCCAACGCCCAGTTGGCGGCGCCGAGTTGGCGGCGCCCAGTAGTCCCATTCCGGCTACAGTCGCCGCCGGCGGAAGATTACAGTAATTAAAAATATCTAAATTACAGACTGTCAATATGCGAAATAGCAGAATTACAAAATGTTGAAAGTCCAAAATGTTGAAAGCTTGGGTTATTAGATATAATAATAAAAACTAACCTGACCAGATCAGGTGCCTTTTTTTGTGTTATATACTTTAAAACCTAACCTGATCCCCCCCTTAGGTACCACCTTGCACATTACGTTGTAAGAGTTTTTCGTAATAATATTTTAACAACATATCTAAAAAGTGAAACACAACTTGTGAACAGTCTCTTTGTTTGTTTGGGATCAATGAATTGGCAAGAGCGGCAGCATTTCGTAACTAACAGTCCCCTTGGTGTTCTGTGACTGACAGTTGTCAAATGCGCCAGAAAGAAAAACCGTTGTATGATGAGGTGCCCGGAAAAATACAATTTATTAAGAACTTGTGGATTATCAGTAGCCGAGTTTCAAGGTAGGTTTTAGATTAAATTTTCCCGCATATTTTATATTTTTGGGTTTTTCCAAATTTCCTAAGTTGGCCCATTACCGTGTGGTGTAAGACATTTTACACAAAGCTGAAACTGCAATGTTGTCAAGATTTACGCCTAATATCTGTCGATTCAAATTTTGTCATAATAATCTGACAAAATTTGAAACCACAGATTTTAGCTTTAAATCTTGACAACATTGCAATTTCAGCTTTGTGTAAAACGTCTTACACCACACGGTAATGGGCCAAATTCTGAAAAACCCAAAAGTGTAAAATATGCGGGAAAATTTAATCTAAAACCTACCTTGAAACTCGGCTACTGATAATCCACAAGTTCTTGATAAATTGTATTTTTCCGGGCACCTCATCATACAATGGTTTTTCTTTCTGGCACATTTGACAACTATCACAGAACACCAAGAGGACTGTCAGTTACATAATGATGCCGCTCTTGCCAATTCATTGTTCCCAAGGGACCGTTCACAAGTTGGGTTTCACTTTTTAAATATGTTGTTAAAATATTATTACGAAAAACTCTTACAACGTAACGTGCAAGGTGGTACCTAAAGAGGGGAACAGGTTAGGTAGTAGGTATATTAAAAAAAGGCACCTGATCTGGTCAGGTTAGTTTTTATTATTATATCTAATAACCCAAACTTTCGACATTTTGGACTTTCAACATTTTGTAATTCTGCCATTTTGCATATGGACATTCTGTAATTTAGATATTCTTAAATAAACATTTTGTGGTTTCGACTTTCACACATTTTCCCATAGAATCTACTTTTACTTTTATGTTAATATTTATTAGCTCACATATAAACTATACTATAGTAGTGTGAGCTATGGTGATCCTAATTTTTTCGAGAAAAAAAAAGTTGCTCCGATTTCAAAATTTTTTATATATCTTTGCGTTTCAGATGATTTTGTATGTCTGTCTGTAACGACCAACGCGCATAACTCAAAAACCGCTTGGCCGATTTTAATAAAATTTGGTACCTAGGCTGGGTCTTGGGTCGAGATGGTCCCATTTAAAAATGAACAAAATCCACCAAACACAAACCAAATAAAAGGGTGGGGGTAGATTTCAAAAATTAGAGTTTATGTGAAAATATGGCGTGTGTGATATTAAACGAAAGGTAATTGAGTCTGCAGTTAAACAAAACACATTTTAATTTATTTAAAAAAAAAGGGTGGGGGTATATTTTAAAAATTAGAGTTTAAGTGAAAATATGTCGTGTGTGATATCAAACGAAAGGTAATTTTAGTCCGGACTAACAAAATACATTTCAGCTTTTGTTTTTTTTGTAAGGGTAGGGGTAGATTTCAAAAATTTGTGTTTAAGTCAAAACATGGCTTGTGTGGTATCAAACAAAAGGTAATTTAGTCTGGAGTTGAATAAAATATATTTCAGTTTTTAGTTATATTAGCTCACACACACACTATAACTATAGTACCTAGTGTGAGCTTAGGGGCCCATATATTGGCAGAGTATTTTTGTCTATATAAAACCAGCAATAACGTCTTTTAGACGAAAATTGTTCGTGGCACCCCTGTTATCTTCCGCTGGCGGCGACTGTAGCCGGAATGCGACAACTGGGCGCCGCCAACGGGGCGCTGGGCCAACTCGGCGCCGCAATTGGGCGCCAGACTAAAGTTTTTTTTTTGATAAAATGTGCAGATGAAAAACAAAATATAATATTTATACAAAAACATCTTTAAAAAATACTTTACGCAATTTTTTGAAATTTGGTATTGTTAAGTAAAGGTCGAGTGTTGAAGTTTGGTAGGCGTAGTGTTTGGTAACCTGTAAGACTTTATTACTACAAGTGCGGATCCAAAATGGCGGATTTCTTTATTTTTAAACCGATTTGTCTGAAACTTGAAAGTTTGCAGTGCCTGAGATCACTTAATACAGTTTTATCCTCAAAATTAAAAATATCAAAATGGCGAATCCAAAATGCTGGATTTTCTTATTTACTTATCGATTTGTCTAAAACTTGAAAGTTTGCAGTGCCTGAGAATACTTAATAGAGTTTTATCCTCAAACTTAAAAAATTCAAAATGGCCGATCCAAAATTGCGGACTTTCTTTATTTTTAAACCGATTTGTCTGAAACTTGAAAGTTTGTGGTGCCTGAGCACACTTAATACAGTTTTATCCTCAAACTTAAAAAATTCAAAATGGCGAATCCAAAATGGCGGATTTTCCTATTTACTAACCGATTTGTCTAAAACCTGAAATATTACATTGCTTAAGGTCATGTAACACAATTTTTTACTCAAACTTAAAAAAATAAAAATAACCAATCCAAAATGGCGGATTTTCTTATTTATGAACCGATGTGTACCAAATATAGAAATTGGCGGTGTTTCAAGTCACAACGATTTTGACTTAAACTTATAAAAATTCAAAATGGCGAATCCAAAATGGCGGATTTTCTTATTTACTTACCGATTTGTCTCAAACTTGAAAGATTGCAGTGCTAAAGGTTACTTAATACAATTTTTAACTCAAACTTAAAAGAAAATTGTATTTTATTTAGGAATCGATTTATATTAAATTTTGAATTTTGTGGTGTTTATCGTCGCTGAATATAATTTTTGACTCATTTTAAAAGATTGTTAAATTAAAAATATTCACCAAAACTATGTCTTTTTGGCAAAGTTCAACTTTTTTCTCTGCTAAGTAATAGTTATTCTTAGTTGAAATGTTTTATTTTTTCTTGATTGATTATTCTAAGTTTAAGTAAAAAATTGTTTTAAGTAACATTGCACTGTAAGCTTTCAAGTATGAGACAAATCGGTTATTCAATAAAAAAGTTCGTTATTTTGAATTCGCCATTTTGAATTTTTTGAAAGTTTGAGTAAAAAATTATATTAAATGACCTTAAGCAATGTAATATTTCAAGTTTGAGACAAATCGGCTAGTAAATAAGAAAGTCCGCCATTTTGAAAAGGCCATTTTGATTTTTTTAGATTTGAGGAAAAAATTTTGTTAAAATGACTTTAATATTTCAAATTTGAGACAAATCGGTTGGTAAATAAGCAAATCCGCCATTTTGGATTCGCCATTTTTGAGGATAAAACTGTATTAAGTGTGCTCAGGCACTGCAAACTTTCAAGTTTCAGACAAATCGGTTTAAAAATAAAGAAAGTCCGCCATTTTGGATCGGCCGTTTTGATTTTTTTAAGTTTAAGTAAAAACTTTTGTTAAATGACCTTAAGCAACGTAATATTCAAGTTTGAGACAAATCGGTGAGTAAATAAGAAAATACGCCATTTTGGATTCGCCATTTTGAATTTTGTTAATTTGAGGATAAAACTGTATTAAGTGATCTCAGGCACTCCAAACTTTCAAGTCTGAGACAAATCGGTTTAAAAATAAATTTAGAAAAAAAAAACGTTTTGAAAACAAACTTTTATAAAATGGACTAAAAAGCATAAAATAATTTTTTGTGTTCTGATATCATAATAATAAAAACGATGGGCGCATTAAAGGAAATTTACCCGTTTTTGTTTTAGCCTTGTTAACTCGAAGTTTCAATGAAAATCCAAATTCATTATATTATAGCAGAGAAATATAAGGGTAGATAATTTAACCCAACCCAACCCTACTCAAGCTACCCTTACATTTTTCCGATATGGATGGACATTATTATGCCTGCTTCATATTAGGCAGATCATCCGCGACCGGTAGTGTGTCGATTTATTTTGTCACATTAAAAAAGCAGAGTCGGCCCATCATCGATTGTGGACGATCCACCAAATGCGCATGGAAAGGCATTTATCTAATATTTTTTTTTTACTTGTTTATTTATCTAATAGGTATATGTACAATTGATCCTTAAGTTTAAAATTTTAAAAGCCTAAAAATTTTTTAATTATATTTTTCCTATTTTTTATTATAATAAATCGATTTGTTGTCATTAATAATTTGAAGTTTTTTAGCGACTTATTTAGGTTTTCTAAATTATGGTAAAAAAGGCCTGACAAAAACCATATATAAATTTCAAAATCTTCTTTTTTTATATTTGGTTTCGTCACCATCTCCCACACATTTAAGAAATTATTTAGCTTTATTGCAAAAGTTTTCTCCATAAGATTACATAACCAATTCCAATTTTCTTTTACGTCTTTGCAGTTTTTAATTCTATGCATTAAATTATCTGTTTCTAAGTTGCATTTTTTACGCCCATCGCTTTTATTATTATGATATCAGACACTCAAAAAATTATTTTATGCTTTTTATTCCATTTTATAAAAGCTTGTTTTCAAAAAGTTTTTTTCTAAATTTATTTTTTAATTTTTAAATTTGTATAAGTCTATGCATTTCAGCTAGCGCATCGATATTGCAGGGAGTCTTTCCTGTCAATTTTGAAATATCTAAGTCTTCGATGAGAAGGCCGTCCAACGATTTGATACTAAACAAAATACAAACTAAAATTTTACCCCCTCTCCGCCCTCCACGTTAAAGGGGTAGTAGGCAGTCAGTGATACTACATTATTGGATTGTCATCAGAACTATAACCTTATGCGAAAATTTAAAGTTAATCGGATACGTGGAAGTCAGTTGAAAGTAATCAGAAAAATTTGACATTAAATCGTCCATTTTGAATCCGCCATATTGAATTTTTGTAATCTGATTCGTAATCCTCATCCTCAAAAACCCCCAGATACCAATTTCGGTGGAAATCCAACAAACTAAAATTTTACCCCCTCTCCGCCCTCGGTAGGCAGTCAGTGATACTACATTATTGGATTGGCATCGAAACTATAACGGTATACGAAATTTAAAGTCAATCGGATACGTGGAAGTCAGTTGAAAGTAATCAGAAAAACTTGAAATTAAATCGTCCATTTTGAATCCGCCATATTGAATTTTTGTAATCTGATCAAAAATTCGTAATTCTCATCCTCAAAAACCCCTAGATACCAATTTTGGTGGAAATCGGACAAACTAAAGTTTTACCCCCACGTTAGCGGGGAGGTAGGTACCCGATGAAACCACATTATTATATTGTCATCGGAACTAAGACGCTATGCGAAATTTGAAGTTAATCGGATGTTTGGAAGTTCTTCAAAAAAGAGTTGCAAGATTTGATTACATACATACGTACCTACATACATACATACAGGTGAAGTTAAATAAAAGCTTGTAATAATAAGGAAATCCGCCATTTTGGATCCGCCCTTGTTGTAATAAAAAACGTAAATTGTAGTGTTACCAGGTTACCAAACACTACACCTACCTAACACTCGAATTAATCGATTTAGCTTTACTTAACAAAAGCAAAGGAGGAGGCACTAAATACATTGTTTATCGGGACGCGTCAGATGAGCTGAATTTGAGATATGTTGAAGGCCAAACCTTCCTGATATTTTTACCAAAAAAAATTGGCGGGGTCATAGGATTCGTTTTCGATCTATACTTATTTAAATGCGCGCCACTTAAATATGGAAAATTATGACCTTTTGTCGTTTTTTTGTAACAACTTATCGCCAAATAAAAACAAAAAATTATATTAGTCTTATTTTATTGACAAAAGGGTCCTTTTAGGAATGTTATCAATTTTTAACATATAGTTTGCGTCACATACCCACAGAGTGACTCAAAATAATTTAAAAAAAATACAGGAAAATTACCTGAGATTTATTACGTATAAAGAAAGGGAACTAAAAATGCATAGTCAAAATTAACTTCACTTGCATTCATGTGAGTCGTTTTAATTTTATAAGTTAACAGAGTATTTAAAAAAAAATTAATTCAACGCATGACATATTTACTAATTGTCTACGAAATAGTGTGTTTACTGGGATGCGCTAAATGAGGTGAATTTAGGATATGTGTGAGCCTAAACCGTCCGGATGCTTGTTTAAAAAAAATTGGGTGGTCATCGGTTTCGTTTTGGAGCTATAATTATTTAAATGCACGCCAATGGATTATGGTAAAATCTAAGATTTTGTAGTTTTTTGTAACTTCTCGTGAAAGAAAAATAAAAAACCAATATGAATTATATTTTGTTGAAAAAAAATTAGTCTTTTTAAGTATGTTCTCATTTTTTGACATATAGTTTTCATCATATATCTACATAGTGGCTCAAACTCTGAATAATTGAAATACAATAATAATAATAGATTTAATGGGTATTTCAAACATTTTTGAAATTCGCATAACATGTGTACTAATTGCCTATGGAATAGTGTGTGGAAAATGTTTACTGGGATGCGTCAGATGCACTGAATTTAAGATATGTTAGAGCCTAAACCGTCGTAATACTTGTTTCAAGAAAAAGTGGGTGGTGATCGGTTTTGTTTACGAGTTATACTTATTTAATGCTAGAATATAGGAAATGTGGGGACAAATCATTCCGGGGGTTCTGCCAAAAATTTTCAGAAAGAAATCCTGTGAACAAACTTAATTGATAAAAGTTTAAATATCAACTTTTTATCCCTATAAAGAGATAGAAGGTGTAGCGAAAATTCATAAGAGTATAGCTCAAAAACGAAACCGATGACCCCCCCCCCCCAATATTTTTGAGCAAGTTTCAGGATGGCTTGTGCTCTAACATATCTCAAATTCACCTGATCTGACGCATCCCGTTAAGCACACTATTCCGCTACACAGTTAGTACACCTATTATTTGTTTAATTTAAAAAATGTTTGATTTACCCTTAAGGTTTACTACATAAACCATTATGTATGTAAATGTTACTTTACAATAAGTACAACGACTCACATTGAAGCAAATGAATTTATTTTGACTATGCATTTTTAATTTCATCCATTAGGTATATTTAACAAATCCCAGTTATTATTCCTGTATTTCTGTTATTCATATTTTGAGCCACTCTGTAGATATGTGACGAAAACTAAGAAAAAATTGAAAACATACTTAAAAAGAGTTTTTTTACAACTAAATAAAATTAATAATGGTTTTTTATTTCTATTTGACGAGAAGTTATAGCAAAAACACTACAAAAATTCACATTTTTCTTTCTTCCAGTGGCGGATTTAAATAATTATAGCTCGAAAACGAAACCGATGACCCCCAATTTCTTTGAGACGAGTATCTAGACGGCTTGGGCCCTAACATATCAAAAATTCACCTCATTTAACGCATCCCGGTAAACACACTATTCCGTAGACAATTAGTAAACGTGTCATGCGTTGAATTATTTTTTTTAAAATACCCTGTAGGCTTATCACATAATCTATTATGCAAACATCACTCTAGAATAGTTAAAGCGCCTCACATGAAAGTGTAACAAAACGGGATTTGAGCATAAATGGTATTTTTGCCATTTATAAGTTTTTAAAGATTTTTAATTAAATATTGTTTTTGTCATCAACAAGCATTAGTTATATGCAAGACTAGGTTAAGATTAAGTAAAATTTATGTCAACTCGGCGACTTGTTTTTGGGCATATTTTCAGGTTCGCTGTATTTTAATAAAAGTTGTATTCGGCTAATATGTCCTTTGAGCCACTAACATCAAAATAATTCATATTTTGTAACTGGAAACAAATTTGGTAAACTATTTTCAACTTTTAAGAAACACACTGTAAGATTTAAACTTTACCGAATTTCTAAATCCACGCATCTTTGAATTGCGGTGGTATTTTGTCTCTTTGTCTTTCTCGCCAATGCGAGAGAGCTTAAGATTCAGACCACGGCAACCAAGAGTGTCTGTAGAGAAGAGTGGTGAAAGAAATCCGTTAAAGAAAGCTTAGATTTAGACCAATCAGCTAGCGGCAAACTGAGAATGTCTAGAGAGCGGGGTACTGAAACTTTCGAAAGTCGGATTTTACTTTACTTTTTAGTCGCGCTTCGCCTAGTACGTTACGCTTTCATTCACACTTCTTAAGGGGGGGTTTTATTTCAACTGGGGAAATTTGTCAATTATTTTAACTTTGTATAAGCTATTATCTCTATTATTCATAATTATTTTAGTCTTTTCTTTTGGAGTTTATTGATTTTAAAGTCATTAATTATTACTGTTTCCAGTGTTTTGAAATAATGTGTTTAACTGTTTTATGGTTTTTTTTAACAACAAAATACAAACCATTCGTTGCCCTAAAATCGGCATTTTTAATTAATAACATATCCCAAACCTAAACAGTAATATTAAGTAAATTAAACAGTTGATTGAATAGTTTCACTCATTCAATCAACGTTTAAGATGTTGATAAATATATATATTTACAACAAATATATATAAGGTTTATAAAACCTAAAAGTTTAAGAAGTGTAAATATTTGAATACAAAAGTTTAATAGTAGTAAAAAGTCGATATTCAACTAATAAATATAAGAAGTGAAAGTGTGAAGCTACAAGAAGAAAATTGAAAAGGTATGTATGATTATCCTACATTAGTTATATATTTGAGAAAAACGTTCATAGCATACTTTTCCTCCATGAACCGTCAAATTCCCTTTCGAGATCGTGTAAATTTAATAAAATATAGTAACATTTAATCTTTTTATAATTTATATAAGTTGTAGCCTAAGTTGGTAGCTTACAACATTTAAGCCTTGGCCACTTGAGGTGACAGTACAACTGTCACACACAGGCCCCTGTTACAAAGTGGTGCCAGTAGTTCAGGGTAATTTAGTTTTTTGGAAAATTTGTGAAAAAATTTTGGAAAATTTGTGAAAATTTTATGTTGAAAGTTTGAGAAAAACTCAGTAGTACTTTAGTTAACCCATTGGTAGTATTTTGTTGGAAAACCTAAAGAAAATTTTCGTAAAATTGTTCGTTTTAAAAGAAATAGTCTTGTCTAGTTTTTGGAAACCAAAACTAATTTGTTGGAAGATGTGCCATAACTGTTTTTCGTTGTTTAATTTACTAACGTTATAATCTGTGTTACAATTATGTGTATTTTCAATATTTTTGAATATTTTTTTTGTCCTTGAAACAGTAAATACAAGGAAAATGTCAATGTCATGACAATTTTTCTATTGATATATGGTCACTTTAAATTTTGAAAAGATAAATTGGTAGAATATTTTTTATTGAAAAGTTAAGTTTAAATACTATCCAAATATGCCAGCAAATAAAATGCTCTCCATTTCTATCTGGAGGACGGATTCTCCAGCATGCGAAAGGATCAACCTTTTGCCTTAATAAAGCTTTACTGAACTCTAGATTTGAGTTATAACTCCAAAACTCTTTGGTAAACTTTAAAATTGTTCCATCAAAATATTATTTAAATAAAATGAATAAAATAGTCCATTATTTTGTCTTAATTGTAGCACAGTGTTGTTAAAATAAAGTCTCATTAAACTTATCATTCTTGCCATTAAAAGCCTATTTTGTACACAAAAAAGAGTCCCTTGCAACTCTTTATTTTTGATTAGTTGGCTGAAACAATAATTGCCAACCCTTCCTCTGACAAACCACTGATTTTTTTTGAAGACACCTGTCAAATATAACTAAGGGAGGATATTTTTTTATTTATTTTATTGCATTAATAACAGTTTTTTTTTTTGTTTTTTTGAACCATTAAACCTTTTTTATTAATATTTAATAACATTTTTTGTTTAAATAATACAAAAATTTATGTTATTTTTTCTTCGTAGATATCGATATTTCTACTTTATTTTGGTTTTATTGGTTGTTTAATACCTAAAACTTCATTTGGCAAAAAGTACCTTAGCCAAATTATTTGACCATCTAAGTATCCACAGTGGTGTAATTAATTAATCTCAAGTAATTTTCCATTGATATTGCATCATAACTTTAAAAATTATAATTTCTAACTACTTTTTCCATGCAAACGTTCATCTCTCATAAATTTGTGCTACAGGACTGTTGTAAAGTGTCTGGTTAGGATAAACTCAAAAAACAGACCTAGCTACTAGCAATATATTGTATAGAATATGTGATAGATGTTTTTTTTGTCATTTTTGTACTCTCTATATCATACATATATTTACCACAAGTTCAAACTAACAGTAAGCAACCACGAAGGAAAATAAACGTGACTGATTTCTTTGTATCTCAGTAACAACTTTGTCGATTATGAGAAATTTCTTTATTATATGGTCTACGAGTAAATCTTTCAAAATTTTAAAAGCCCTAATTTGTTAAAACCATGGACTAAATAAATGTAGCTACAGCAAAAATCGATTCTATACAATGATTATCAAATTAAAAACAAAAATTTCTTTACGTTTTGTGTTACAAAATATAGCATTCAAACATAGCATTCTTTAAAACGACGTACCTGTCGAACTACTTTTGCTTTATAGTTTTCTTATTAAAGTACGTATTATTCTTTTCATAAAAGAAAATTTGATTTTTTTTTCTTAAGTTGGATATTATCAGCACTATCTGCAAATTCACAGCTTTTAAGTAAAGTGAGGTAAATGTAAAAACCTCCTGTATATTTTTTTGGTTTTTTTGAGAGAGACTTTATTTTATTTATTTTCTTTCACTAACATGTAGGTAATCAAGTGAATTTCGTTTCATAATATTTTTAATAAAATTAAAAGTATATTGTCGTTTATTATCGTAAGTTATTGTCAAGCCATTTTTGCAAAATGGTATACCTAATTAAATATTATGAAATGGAAAAACCTAGTGTAGAACCCTTCATTCAATTTTCTATGATTCAGGTAGAGCCTACTAAATTGTCCGGACCAAAAACTTTTGAGTTTTGGCCGTAAAGTCGTAAACTAATTTTGTCTCAGGTATTATGTAGATGTAGCATAATAAAAATATTTTGGGAAAAATCACAATAAAAATTATTTTTGCTTTATTTTGTCATTATCTTTGCCCTTAAAGGAATTAATCCGCTACATGCGAAGTAATTAGGTAATTAACTATTTATGTTAATAAATGAACTCATCACACTTAAATATCTTATTAAATATTAACTCCTTTGAAATTAAAACCTAAAACGATTTATTACCAAATAGATCATTCTGAGTTAAAACCATGATGTAGAAAGAGAAAAATGAATAAGGAGTTTAATAAAAAGCTCATATTATGAAAAAAAAGTACTGATCTTTGTCAACATTAAAATTTGGTACATGTCTAACTTTGAAGACCTATTTTTTTTTCGAAAAAAATCTAAAGTTATATCCTCAGAAAGGATATTAAGAAAATTTGACATTTTTTAAAACAAAGCCATAAAATAACCACCTTTAGCGAAAAATTTATGTTATTTTTCATATTTTTAAAAATCAAAACGTTAACCTAACAGAAAACTAAACCTTTTTGGTAGAAAAATTAAAAATGGCATCCTTATCGGTTTACTAGTTACAAATGGTAACACAACTTAGCTTATTTAGAGAGAGTTTCATCCTATTTTTTTATTCGTATGTCATTGTACTGAATAATAACTTTACTGGAAAAATAAATAAATTATCCACCAATTAACTTAAAAGTCAAAACACGTTAACTAAACTTAAGAAAGGACTATATTACCTATTGAGAACTGCCCATAAGCTTTTATCTCAGTACATATTTTAGATCGAGTCAAAATTTTTATTTATAAAGTCCTTGTAGGAATATTTTATTTTATCATATTTTACCCTAAAATGCCACCTTGAGCAGTGACTGACATTGCACAAGTTGTAATTAAACATTATTTGTTATAAACTAGCACTAGTTTTATTGTCTAAGTAACAAGAGTGAAGATCTCATTTTTCTGTGCATAATGTGTGTGACATTCACAAGTTACCATAGAACACAGTAGACAGAAAACATAATTTTTTTGACAGTAATTTTTGAGTTAGGTATTTATTCGCACGGTAATTAAGCAACTTTTGCATTGGTAATTTTAACAGTACATTCATTACCTTTTTTAAAAAAAATGGTAGCTACCTATTTTTTTTATTATGACGAAACATGATTTAGATTTGGTATACAAGAGTCACTATACGTTTTTGGAACCTGTGTTAAAGTGATGATGGGATATTATTTTAAAACAGGTTTTATGGTAGACATTTGGACAATTTTTCTGACTTGGTTAAAAAATAGGTTAATTAGATAATATTTGAGATAGTAACTAAAAGTTAGGATTTTTAGAAATTTAGTGTTTAATGGTATAGGAATAGGAAAAACCTAGAAGATACAACCATAAAGAGTAGACGACTCTTGAGTCATGCCATATCAAATGAAAACCGTTATATTTTATCAGTGATATTTTTAAAAAATATATTAACATCAAGAAATAATCAGAGATTGGAAAAACAGATAAGAACAGCAGAATAAAGAAGTATTTTCTTTCATTATAAAATTTTATGATCAAATTTTTACTCTTTTTACTTTATAGGGTTGATAAGCCATTTAAGCTAATCTTTATTTCATTTGGTAATATTTACATTATGAAATTTATATATTTTCTTTTGTCTTGAAATTTTATAAATAAAACCACTGTCTTTGGCTTCAGCAGTGATAACACCTATAGACTAACGAAAAAGTCTCATTTGAATTAGAAAGTTTTAAATCAAAAACATCTTAATGGAAGAGTTTTTTTAAAATCAATTAAATAAAATCTTTGTATAAAATAATTTCTAGTGTACAGCAAACAACTGTTTTTTTTATTCTGTAAAATGTTACCCGTAAAACTAATTGTCATAATAAAACTAAGTGCATAAGCACAAATTTTATAAAAAAATAACTAATTAGCTGTGGAGATTGGTAGTTGGCATAACAATCGCTGGACCAAGAGACAAAGTGTCTCTATCGCGTTATGGCCACAGTTCTATTTTGAGGTATACAGAGCTTTTGTAACCTATTATTATACGTGAAAACCAATTCTTTAATCTCTTTTGTACTTTGCTTTAGTAGAAGGAAATTGTATCTTTTCAGATAATATCTGCATCAATCATCTGTCAGATATGTAATTTTAATCTTGTTTTTTGTGTTACACGGAAAAAGTGTAATATTTAACTTTTTATTATTTTGGTAAAGTAATTTTTTTTTTCTAGTGACCAGAACATTTTAGATATTTTGTAAACTTTTAATTGTTTTTTTTTATTTTTGTAATATTTTAAAAAAACAAAATATCATTTTATTTTTTGTTAAAATCCATACATGCCTTTTGGTTTTGTTCTTTTGTGATGGATATGGGTGTTATAGTAAATCAACGTAACGTAATGGTTAAAGTATTAACGTAAAATCGATTATATATAGTATATTTTAGAGTCCATTATTTCAAAAAGTTTTGTTTTTTTTAAATAGGGATCATTTGCTCTTAATTAGTGCTTAGATTTTGACTTTTCTAAGATCCCATAAACCGAATAAAAACTACGTCATCAACGGTTAAAATTTTTCGATTTGTGTACATATATATTTTTTTTCCATTTTGAAGTGATTCTTGAATCCAATTGGATATTATCATAGCAATCTTAACATTGCTAAGATACATTTTTCTATTTTTTTTTCTCTTCTCATTATATTATAACTTGATAAAATTAATATTATCCAAATTAATAACATTTGATTGTGTAAAACTTTTTTTGAATTTTTGTATTGTTTATCAATAAAACAATATTTTATTTTTTATGTTTTTCTCCTATATGGAAAATATTCGACTATATGAACTTTAAGTACAGTCTGTACCACTTAAGCCAAGTAAATTCCATTTTAAGGATAAATTTTGATAAATTTTTTTTTATTTTGATATTTTTTAAAATCTACACTATTTAAAAAAAAATCTCCACTTTTCTTTTACTCTATGAGTACAATTGTTTTTGTAAAACTTTTCGTTTGGTAACTATGACAAATCACAAAAATGTGTTGTCTTTTTCTAAAAATGTTTTTTTTGTTAGTTTGTTCCTTTCTGTTTGCTGCCCTAGTTAATCGATAAAATAAAAATATTCTCTATAACATCATTATTAAAATGATATGCTAGTGCACAGGCATAGCACAAATCAAGAACACCTAAATTATTATTTTTGTATTATTTTTATTTCTATTATCATCTTTAAGTAATTTTGTTGCTATTAACTAAAGCCTATACATAATTGACTCTATTAATGATAAACAAAAAGTAATTTATGTCTACTTTTTGCGTAAATAATCAAATCATTAAATCACTAGTTGATCGTTTAAGGAAAACTTAGCGTAAAACTTAGTCTTTCTAAGATCAGTGTTTATTTTTCATATATTAGCAAGCATTATTTCATTTATTATTATTTTTATTATTATTTTTTTTTAATATTTGCTCATTTTAAGTCTTGCGTTATCTAAAGAACCTTATCGTTTAAGATACTTTTTGTTTTTTTTGTCAACTTATTAAATTGAGAAAAAAAAAGTATGTTATACCTAAAATATTTTAAAGTATTTTTTTTAATTATTTTTTTCATATTTTTGAAGTAAGCCCTTGCCTGCTTGGACTCTAAATAGTACTTATTTAGTAGTTTTGGAAAAATAAGAAATGAGTTCATCACCCAAGAGAGTTTTTTCTTTTTATAACACCAAAAAGAGTCGATTGAAGCAACCATTAACTGTCATTTTTGTTTAATTTTTTTTTGTCATTCGCTTCAATTGGAATATAATAAGACATAATTTTATTTAAAATTTTATTATTAACTAAAATTATTTTATTTTGTTTGTTTTGATTCATGCACTTTAAAATCGTCTATCGCCACCCCTATGTGCGCATGAAATTCGATAAAAACCTAAATTGGTCAAGTTTAAAAACATTTGCTTACATTAAGTCAAGTATTTTGAAGCAAAGATGTCTAATTTTCAAACAATGACATCAATAATAACCTACTTTGTTTTGCTGCTGTTCTTAGTTTTTCAAAATTGTGTAAAACCAGCTTACAATTAATTGGAAAGTAAAATAAAATGAAATGGAAATTAATTAGAAAATGAAAAACCCAACTTATCATTTTCAAACATACTAAAATCACACCAAAAATCAATTTGAAAGGGAAAATATTTTTCATGTTTAAAGAAAAATTATTTAGCAAGATCTATGGAAAAGAAAGTTTACATTGGAAAAGATAATGTTTCAGGAAAAAAATTTTAGAAAGAAAATTCGGAAAAACTGTAAAAATTCTAGGAGGAGCTTTATTCTAAGTAATTTTGAAAATGTGTATATTCATCTGGCTGGATTTGTTCTATTTATATTTGTTCTTTAATTTTTTTAAATTGATTTCTTCTCTATTAAAATATTATATTTTGATTTGTTCTATATTGAATTATATTTTGATTTCTTCTATATTGAATTATTTTGATTTGTTCTTTATTGAATCAATATATTTTGATTTGTTCTAGTAAAAAATATTATATTTGGATTTGTTCTACTTAAAAAAAGTCTATGTGGATTTGTTTCATTTGAGATTATTCTATCTGTTCTATTTGATTTTTTTTATAAAATTTAAATTTTTTTGTATCATTAAAATCTTAACTATGATAAAAACTTGTATTTCAGTTTTTGTATCATTTTGTGTTTGTTTTTGCTAACTTGTATTTTTTTTCAGTTGTTCTTTCGATCACATGAGTTATTTTTATATGATTTGTTTTTGTTTCAATAGAGTATTCCATGTTTGTTTTAAAGTTTATTGTGTTAACCTGGTAGGGTTGTTTTTTTTTGTATTACAATGAAAACAATAAACCAACTTATTTTTTTTTTAGTTTTTTGTCAAATATTGTCAATCCTTTATTGTAAATTAATTTTGTCTTAAAGTATTTGAATTTTTTATAAATTATGGTCAAGTAAACGTATTTTGTTCGGTATAAATATATCTGTTTTAAAATTTTAAAATACTCAATTTTAATATTTCAGTTAGTGTTTGTAATTTCTTGCTTTTATCTTTATTTTAAAATTTGTTTTTTTATGCAAACACGTTTTTTGGGTTAGACAACCTTTTGTAGGTTCTTTACTGTCTAACTAGTTTTAGATCACCTAAAACTTATTTATCAGATATAATCATAAAATCAAAAAATTTTAAAATTTTTTTTATTTTTTAAATAATATTTTTTTTAAACAATTAATTTTGTTTTACATAAGGTTGGTTTATTGTTATTAAAAACATTGTTTTCCTGTATTAAAATTATTTTGTTTTTAGGTCAGCTATTGCAAAGTGTTGTCAACCACCCAACAAATTTCCTCCACAAACAGTTTAATCAACCAAGCAGCCATTCCACCATTAAAGTCATTAGATCTGCCTAGCAGCTATCATCACTACAATCGACGTCTTCATACAGTCGCTGTGCAAACCTGCAATTGGATGCTTCTTTCCAAATTCAATACAGAGTCTGCCGTTCACCCTTAGTTTTAAAGATGGCCAATGTGGAAACTCAGCTCTTGCTGCGTACCTAGTGTTTGTTTAACACTATGGAGGAAACGGTTTGGTTTGGAGACTCACTTAATTTATTTACGTTAACTTAAATCACTTTTTTTTTGTCTCCACAAATTTCTGCATAAGCGTGTATATAATATATACCTTAATGTAGTAGTTTTCAAACAATGTGTGTTAAAATTATATATTTCTATATATTTTTCGGTTTATTTGTCAATTTTACTTTGCCCTCATTTAGTTTAAGTTATCGTTGTTATTAAGCTGCACTGATATTCTGATTCTTTCAGTACTGTTTGGAATCTACTGATCGTTCACCATGGTTGTTGCTGACTAGCTGATCTAAGATGTTGTACCTGATCCAGTGTTGCTGTTTTGTTCCAGGATGGAACTTCAAGTTTTTTCCAGCCAGAATGTTTGTTGACCATCAGATATCCAGAGAAGAAAAATGGAAACGAAGAGCGTTATAGTTTTAGTTTAGATTTGTGTTGTCTGCACTACTTAATGCTTGTTGTTATAAACCATTTTATTTCGACTTGCGTTTAAAAAAAATTGTTTATACTTAATCAGTGGGGAGTAATGTAACAAAACGGGATTTAAGCATAAATGGTATTTTTGCCATTTATAAGTTTTTAAAGATTTTTAATTAAATATTGTTTTTGTCATCAACAAGCATTAATTATATGCAAGACTAGGTTAAGATTAAGTTAAATTTATGGCAACTCGGCGACTTGTTTTTGGGCATATTTTCAGGTTCGCTGTATTTTAATAAAAGTTGTATTCGGCTAATATGTCCTTTGAGCCACTAACATCAAAAT
This sequence comes from Aspidapion aeneum, assembly GCA_963576565.1. NCBI lineage: Eukaryota > Metazoa > Arthropoda > Insecta > Coleoptera > Brentidae > Aspidapion > Aspidapion aeneum. The sequence goes on along the minus strand of OY755039.1, from coordinate 60,570,798 downwards.
AAATCATATTTTGTAACTGGAAACAAATTTGGTAAACTATTTTCAACTTTTAAGAAACACACTGTAAGATTTAAACTTTACCGAATTTCTAAATCCACGCATCTTTGAATTGCGGTGGTATTTTGTCTCTTTGTCTTTCTCGCCAATGCGAGAGAGCTTGAGATTCAGACCACGGCAACCAAGAGTGTCTGTAGAGAAGTGGTGGAAGAAATCCGTTAAAGAAAGCTTAGATTTAGACCAATCAGCTAGCGGCAAACTGAGAATGTCTAGAGAGCGGGGTACTGAAACTTTCGAAAGTCGGATTTTACTTTACTTTTTAGTCGCGCTTTGCCTAGTACGTTACGCTTTCATTCACACTTCTTAAGGGGGGGTTTTATTTCAACTGGGGAAATTTGTCAATTATTTTAACTTTGTATAAGCTATTATCTTTATTATTCATAATTATTTTAGTCTTTTCTTTTGGAGTTTATTGATTTTAAAGTCATTAATTATTACTGTTTCCAGTGTTTTGAAATAATGTGTTTAACTGTTTTATGGTTTTTTTAACAACAAAATACAAACCATTCGTTGCCCTAAAATCGGCATTTTTAATTAATAACATATCCCAAACCTAAACAGTAATATTAAGTAAATTAAACAGTTGATTGAATAGTTTCACTCATTCAATCAACGTTTAAGATGTTATAAATATATATATTTACAACAAATATATAAAAGGTTTATAAAACCTAAAAGTTTAAGAAGTGTAAATATTTGAATACAAAAGTTTAATAGTAGTAAAAAGTCGATATTCAACTAATAAATGTAAGAAGTGAAAGTGTGAAGCTACAAGAAGAAAATTGAAAAGGTATGTATGATTATCCTTCATTAGTTATACATTTGAGAAAAACGTTTATAGCATACTTTTCCTCCAAGAACCGTCAAATTCCCTTTCGAGATCGTGTAAATTTAATAAAATATAGTAACATTTAATCTTTTTATAATTTATATAAGTTGTAGCCTAAGTTGGTAGCTTACAACATTTAAGCCTTGGCCACTTGAGGTGACAGTACCACTGTCACCCACAGGCCCCTGTTACAAAAGCAAGTGAAGTTAATTTTGACCATGCATTTTTAGTTTCCTTTCTTTATATTTAATAAATCTCAGGTATTTTTCCTGTATTTTTTTATTATTATTTTGAGCCACTCTGTAGGTATGTGACGGAAACTATATGTCAAAAATTGATAAAATTCTTAAAAGAACTCTTTTACCGATAAAGTAAAGCTAATATCAGTTTATTATTTTTATTTGGCGATAAATTGTTACAAAAAAACTTCAAATGGTCATACACATTTAAATAAGTATAGATCGAAAACGAATCCTATGACCCCCCTAATTTTTTTTGGTAAAAATATCAGGAAGGTTTGTCCTTCAACATATTTCAAATTCAGCTCATCTGACGCGTCTCGGTAAACAATGTATTTAGTGCCTCCTCCTTTCAAAAAAATTGTGTAAAGGAGATGTTTTTGTATAAACATACATCTATTTTGTTTTTCATCTGCACATTTTTTCAAAAAAAAATTTTTTCGTCCTGGACTGACTGTAGCAAGTATTTGTGACTACCGTATCCAAAATCTCATGGGCCGTCACTGAATAACAGCAGTTTCTATATGGGAGGACCCCCCAGAAAAAAAAATCTACGTGCCTAGCTTTGATAACAAAAGTAAAAAAATAATCACCACTTTAATAATTTGACCAGGGTATTTTGACTTTCCCATAAAAATCCGTTTAAATATAACGGTGGCAACAGTGTGGAGCAAATTTTGTAGCGACCCTTCCACTACATGAAGTAACTCCCTCTTTGTTAATAGTGCCGTGGAAAACAAAGAAAGAAAGTAAACTTAGCTGACCTCATAAAGAAAACGATTAGGAATTACAAATCTGATAGAATTTGACGTTATTTGAAATTTCAGTATCTGTGGTTAGTGCGGTTAGTGGTCTTCCGAATTTATTTTCAATTTTTAAATTAACAATTTAGAATGAATTAGGCCTTTTTACTAAAAAAAATATATTATATCGTAAAGCTACAACTAACAAAAAGTGGGAAATCGCCTTTTCGGTAAGTTTTAAGTTTAAAAATTGCCTTTTAAACGAGAAATCTTAACCGCCAGATTTTTTCAGATTCTTTTAAATTTCGCCAGATTTTTTGAAATGTAAAGAATTGCCCCCAATATACCAGAACTGGGTCACTCTAAAGGTGAAATTTCGTTGCGACGTCTCGCCGCCGCGGCTGACCGTGACTGCTGGCTGCCTTGCACTGATATACATGTAAAACAATGAAGCTGTTTTGGTTGGCGCGGCTCGTCTCGTCGACCCAGTCGACGGCTGCGTCCTGACTGCTCTTGGGACCAGTCTAGACGCGACCGTCGAGCGATTATTTTCCAAGATGTCTCGGAAAAAATAAGCTGAATACAAAGTGCTTGTGGTGGGTGTGCTTTCGGGCTTTTCGGCCATCGTCGTTGGAAATTCGTTCTCGATGTTTCGCCATCTCGAGTGGATGGCATCTTCAGGAGATGTTGACTGTTTGTCGACTTCTCGAAGACTGGTGGTTATATATGCTATGGTGGGCGGGGCGTATATGAGAGCTGGTTGGTGATTGGTCACTTTCCCGAGATTCAGTTTTGTTGTTGTAAGCGAGCCGTTTAGTGTTTTTAAGGACCGGTACCCATGCTCTGTTAATTTTAAGAGTTTCTTCAGATCTGTTGAAGTTCTGCTGGTGTTTATGAATTTCGATTGCTTCTCTATAGAGTCTTGGATAGTATGAAGAGGAGGAGCAGAGAACTTGTGTGTCTTCGAATTTTATTCGGTGGTCTTCATTGTTTAGTGTGTGGTCTGCAACTGCAGATTTTTCCGTGTGTCCGAGTCGACAGTTGGCTTTTTGTTCTTTGATTCTTGTGTTTACGGACCGTTTGGTTGTTCCGATGTAGACACTTCCACAGGTACAGGGAATGCGGTATACCCCTGAAGAACTTAGTGGGTCCCTTATATCCTTCGCAGATCTGAGGTGGTTCTCGATCTTCTTAGATGGCTTGAAGATCGTTTTTATGTTGTGTTTTCCCAGAATACGTCTGATCCTATCCGTCACTCTAGGGATGAAGGACAGAAAGGCTCTTGAAGTAACTTCGCGGCTGCTCAGTCCACCGCTACTGTTACTCCTAGAGCTCGGCTTTGGTCGTATACATTTATCAATGTCGCTTTGAGTGTATCCATTTGCTACGAGGGCGTTTTAAAGATGGTTTAATTCTTTGTCTAGATATTCTGGTTCGCAGATTCTTTTCGCCCTCTCTACCAATATTCTTATTACTCCTTTTCGTTGGCACGGGTGGTGATTAGATGTGTTGTTTAGGTAGCGGTCTGTGTGAGTAGCTTTTCTGTATACGGTGTGTCCTAGTCGTCCCTCTTTCCTCGTTACTAGTACGTCAAGGAATGCCAATTCTCTGTTGTTCTCTGTTTCCATTGTAAATTGTATACTGGGGTGTATGCTGTTAATGTGGTTTAAAAATTCATCAAGGCTGTCTCTACCATAAGGCCAAACGACAAAGGTGTCATCTACATATCGAAACCAGACTTTGGGTTTATGAGGGGCGCTATCCAATGCCTTCTCTTCTAGTTTCTCCATGAAAAAGTTTGCAATCACTGGCGATAAAGGGCTACCCATTGATACTCCATCGATCTGTTCATAAATTTGTTCATTGAAGGTGAAATATGATGTCCTTAGGCAGATTTTAAACAAGTCGGTGATGTCCCTCGGAAATATGTGTTCCATTTCCTTCATTGCCTCGGTTAAAGGTACCTTCGTGAACAAAGACACAACATCAAAGCTAACTAAGATGTCTTTCTCGTCCATGACGATGTTTTTGATCTTCTCAATGAAGTGGGTGAAGTCTCTTACATACGAATCCGTTAGTCCAATGTGGGGTTGCAAGAGGGAAGCAAGATGTTTAGCAAGTTTGTATGTTGATGAGCCTATAGTACTGACAATGGGGCGAAGAGGCACATCGTTTTTGTGGATTTTTGATAGTCCATACAATCTCGGAGTCAGTGCTTCACTTTGGCATAGCATCTTCTTGACTGGGTCCTCCAATGAAGAAATCTTAATCAAGTGATTCACTTTTTTAATTGCGGGTTGTGTAGGATCTTTTTTTAGCTTCTTGTATGTTGAGGGTTCTAAAAGATCAACCATCTTTCTGTTTTAGTCATCCCTGTTCAATAGTACAGTGGCGTTTCCTATGTCGGCAGGCAGTATCAGAATGTTTTCGTCCTTGTTGAGATCCTTAATGGCTTTTTCTTCCATCCTTGTAATGTTGGGTTTTGGTGGTTTGGCTTTTCGCAAAATCTGTGAACACTCCGTGCGTATTTCTTCTGCCTGATCTTCGGGCAACTTTCTAATGGCAGATTCTAAATTGGCAATTATTTCCTCCTTGGGAACCTTCCTAGGTGCAACAGTAAAGTTCCCTCCCTTAGAGAGTACTGAGACCTCATTTTGAGAAAGTGGACGGTCCGATAGGTTGATGACAGTTTTTGTAGAATCAAGGATGGGCTGCTGGTTATTCCGTTTATTGTTGTCGTCAGTTAGTCTCTGGTATTTGATTTTTTGCCTCTCCGTACTTCTGTGGTGTTCGATTTCCATGGATCTGTAGGAAATAGCATCAATTTTGTCCCAGTCTGATTTTTGCATGGTGTTGGCTAGGTGATAGAAAATTGAGAGTAGTTCCTTGTCTGTTCGTGCGAGTTGCGATCTTGTCGAATGGATCCGTTCTCTTAAAAGAGCATCTTCAGTTCTTCTATAGATTCTGTAGGCTTGTGGTGTTCTCATGGTATGCTCAAATCTCAGGAATTTCGGCGTGACCTTCTCATCGCGACAGCGTAATAAGAAAGTCAGCGAAGACAGTAGTTGCGCTTTCTTCTTGCGTCCAAGCGTAGATGAAGAGTGGAAACTCCCTCCCCGTAGAGGCGTCGTACAAATTGTGAAAGGCTTTCGCGGCCATCGTCCAATGGTGGATGTGCTTTCGGTCTGTTCGGCCGTCGTCGTTTGAAATTCGTTCTCGACGTTTCGCCATCTCGAGTAGATAGGATCTTCAGGAGATGTTGACTGTTTGTCGGCTTCGCGAAGACTAGTGGTTAGTCTGTCACTTTCCCGAGATTCAGTTTTGTTGTTGTAAGCGAGCCGTTTAGTGTTTTAAGAACCGGTACCCATGTTCTGTTAATTTTAAGAGTTTCTTCAGATCTGTTGAAGTTTTGCTGGTGTTTATGAATTTCGATTGCTGCTCTGTAGAGTCTTGGATAGTATGAAGAGGAGGAGCAGAGAACTTGTGTGTCTTCGAATTTTATTCGGTGGTCTTCATTATTTAGTGTGTGGTCTGCAACTGCAGATTTTTTCGTGTGTCCGAGTAGAGAGTTGGCTTTGTGTTCTTTGATTCTTGTGTTTACGGACCGTTTGGTTGTTCCGATGTAGACACTTCCATTGGTACAGGGAATGCGGTATACCCCTGAAGAACTTAGTGGGTCCCTTAAATCCTTCGCAGATCTGAGGTGGTTCTCAATCTTCTTAGATGGCTTGAAGATCGTTTTTATGTTGTGGTTTCCCAGAATACGTCCGATCCTATCCGTCACTCTAGGGATGTAGGGCAGAAAGGCTCTTGAAGTAACTTCGCGGCTGCTCAGTCCACCGCTACTGTTACGCCTAGTGCTCGGCTTTGGTCGTATACATTTATCAATATCGCTTTGAGTGTATCCATTTGCTACGAGGGCGTTTTTAAGATGGTTTAATTCTTTGTCTAGATATTCTGGTTCGCAGATTCTTTTCGCCTTCTCTACTAATGTTCTCATTACCCCTTTTCGTTGCCACGGGTGGTGATTAGATGTGTTGTTTAGGTAGCGGTCTGTGTGAGTAGCTTTTCTATATACGGTATGTCCTAGCAGTCCCTCATTCCTCGTTACTAGTACGTCAAGGAATGCCAATTCTCTGTTGTTCTCTGTTTCCATTGTAATTTGTATACTGGGGTGTATGCTGTTAATGTGGTTTAAAAATTCATCAAGGCTGTCTCTACCATAAGGCCAAACGACAAAGGTGTCATCTACATATCGAAACCAGACTTTGGGTTTATGAGGGGCGCTATCCAACACCTTCTCTTCTAGTTTCTCCATGAAAAAGTTCGCAATCACTGGCGATAAAGGGCTACCCATTGATACTCAATCGATCTGTTCATAAATTTGTTCATTGAAGGTGAAATATGATGTCGTTAGGCAGATTTTAAACAGGTCGGTGATGTCCCTCGGAAATATGTGTTCCATTTCCTTCATTACCTCGGTTAAAGGTACCTTCGTGAACAAAGACACAACATCAAAGCTAACTAAGATATCTTTCTCGTCCATGACGATGTCTTTGATCTTCTTAATGAAGTGGGTGGGAGTGGGGTTGCAAGAGGGAAGCAAGATGTTTAGCAAGTTTGTATGTTGGTGAGCCTATAGTACTGACAATGGGGCGAAGAAGCACATCGTTTTTGTGGATTTTTGGTAGTCCATACAATCTCGGAGTCAGGGCTTCACTTTGGCATAGCATCTTCTTGACTGGGTCCTCCAATGAAGAAATCTTAATCAAGTGATTCTCTTTTTTAATTGCGGGTTGTATAGAATCTTTTTTAAGCTTCTTGTATGTTGAGGGTTCTAAAAGATCAAAAATCTTTCTGTTGTAGTCATCCCTGTTCAATACTACAGTGGCGTTTCCTTTGTCGGCAGGCAGTATCAGAATGTTTTCGTCCTTGTTGAGATCCTTAATGGCTTTTTCTTCCATCCTTGTAATGTTGGATTTTGGTGGTTTGGCTTTTCGCAAAATCTGTGAACACTCCGTGCGTATTTCTTCTGCCTGATCTTCGGGCAACTTTCTTAATGGCAGAAGTACGGAGAGGCAAAAAAAAATCAAATACCAGAGACTAACTGACGACAACAATAAACAATCCTTGATTCTACAAAAACTGTCATCAACCTATCGGACCGTCCACTTTCTCAAAATGAGGTCTCAGTACTCTCTAAGGGGGGAGAACTTTGCTGTTGCACCTAGGGAGGTTCCCAAAGAGGAAATAATTGCCAATTTAGAATCTGCCATCAGAAAGTTGTGGCCTATTAAAATGCGTTGGGTGACATTTTTGGCAGCTTAAAGACGTTGCCGCCATTTTGTGACACTGTAATTAGACCAATAACAATTTGCCAACTTGTGACACTAAAAAAAAACCACTGAATAATTAAACAAATATCTGGAAGCAGAACTGTATTTTCCAGCTAGGTAAAACATTGATATGCCCGGTAACTTTTATACAGTGGAGAAGGGGGGGTTCAGAAATAAGAAAATTTTAAGTGCGCCACAGTGTTTAATACCAATGTTTTACAAAGAAGATCTTAAATAAAATACAGTTCAACCCAAACGTTGTAGCCAAACAATGAAACTCTACTTACTTCCGAGGCTTCCAGAGTATTTATGTAATTAAGAATAACCAAAAAAATTGACTAATAAACAGAATAAAATTTAAAAGATTCCCAAATGATTCAAAATGACACAAATAGAAAGTTCCTTATAGGTAGATGCACATTTCCAACAGGTCACAGTGTACCTACATTTGAGTCAGTAGTGTAAGACTCACTTACATAAATGATTGTTAAAAAAAATACCCTGCCAATCTATGGGCACCTAAGCTCACACTAGGTACTATAGTTATAGTGTACGCGTGAGCTAATATAACTAAAAACTGAAATATATTTTATTGAATTCCAGGCTCAATTATCTTTCGTTTGATACCACACAAGCAATGTTTTGACTTAAACTCTAATTTTTGAAATCTACCCCCACCCTTTAAAAAAAAACTAAAATGTATTTTGTTTAACTCCAGACTCAATTACCTTTCGTTTGATAACACACACGCCATATTTTCACTTAAAATCTAATTTTTCAAATCTACCCCCACCCTTTTTTTTAACTAAAGTTTATTTTTTATAACTCCAGACTCAATTACCTTTCGTTTGATATCATACACGCCGTATTTTAACATAAACTATGATTTTTGAAATCTACCCTCACCCTTTTATTTGGCTTGTGCTCGGTGGATTTTGTTCATTTTTAAATGGGACCATCTCGACCCAAGACTCAGCCTAGCTGCCAAATTTCATTAAAATCGGGCAAGCGGTTCTTGAGTTATGCGCGTTGGTCGTTACAGACAGACAGACATACAGACAGACAGACAGACAGACAGACAGACAGACAGACAGACAGACAGACAGACAGACAGACAGACAGACAGACAGACAGACAGACAGACAGACAGACAGACAGACAGACAGACAGACAGACAGACAGACAGACAGACAGACAGACAGACAGCGCCACAAAAAAGTTTCAAAATCATCTGAAACGCAAAGATATATAAAAATTTTTGAAATCGGAGCAACTTTTTTTTTCTTGAAAAAATTAGGATCACTATAGCTCACACTACTATAGTATAGTATATGTGTGAGCTAATACACTTCCAAAATCATTCTGTCATAGGGAGATCTTCTACGTTAGGTAGAATGAGACAGACAGCAACCCTGTCCGAGATCTACCCCATGAGGTAAAACAATGTAAGGAGACCGCTAAGAAAGAATATAACCTCATCTCTCTTTTGTCTCTGCAAAGTTGGTCAATTGGGCTGTACAAATAACAAGTAACAAAATTTAGTTCATCTTGTATATTTCAAATTGAAATCTAGGGGTAAAATAGAAATTATCATAGGTAAAGACAAAATAAGGATGAATCCAAGTTGGAACAAACTAGCAGGGATTTTTCAATTGTACAATAAAAATAGTTATGCCGCAAAATGGTGGTCATGACGTCATACCTTTATCTTGCGTACACAAGAAGTGTTAAAATTATATTGAAAATTTATATGGAGAGATTATGGCTAAATTATTTTGAAAATTTATGTGGAAAGATTATGTCTAAATTATATTGAAAATTTATATGAAAAGATTATATCTAAATGTCTACTTGCTCCTACCTTGGTCCTTTGATTATCTTGTGGTTAAATAAAAATGTGTTTTATTGTGTAAACCTGGAAGTGGTGTACTCCGACATTCCTCTAAAACATGGTGTTGTTCTCCTGCTACTCCGGTCCTGGTTTGTTCGCGCCTCCCCTACTGCCGCTTAGCACATTACGCTAGGGCAGCACATGGTCTCAAGTGTTGATGGATACTTGCCCGAGCGTAAAACCCTTTCCCAGGGTTACAAGGCTACACCCGGCTTCCCACCAGCGTCCAGCACAACTGTCGATGGAATGGACAGGCGCTCTTATTTCCCGTACAAATGGCGTAGGCCGACTTAAATCCCTCTATGCAGAGGATATGAGCCGCCAACGAGATACGCCTCACGACGGACTCACTCTTCACAGTCTCTGGGACAGAACCTGCAGTTTCTGCAGTGCCACTAACCAAAAACAATGGCGATCCCAGAGACCTGTTGCCGACCCAGCCAAAATTCGTTAGGAAAGAGCCCAGGCACTTTGTCGAGAACACCAAAAAAAAAATGAAGTGGCCGGAAACCGCTTTGTAAATGTGGTGGGGACCGTAAAACACACAGTACCAACCTAATTTTCCCGGTTAAATTCAAATAAGGATGCAAACCTATTAAAAAAAAACGCTTTCAACGAGAAAACACTAAGTCTGGTTTGCAAGACTGGAGAAAAAGACCCGCGGTTTTCAAACTAACCAATGAGGAAATACACCAATATTTCCATACCGGTATATAGGGGGCAGCACCGACCAAGGGGATAGAAAATACGTAAAACGCGCATTGAGGTGTTGTCGGATCTATTTCCACGGTTGAAATTTTTATAACAAGGACGTTTTAGTTGTATTTTAGTTACAGTTTTAGTCAAAAGTTTCCTTTGCTCTTTATAAATGTTTTCTCTAAGATTCATATGGTTTGACGCCATTTTTGTAAAACATTTCTACATTAATAAAGTTGTTTCTGAACCTGAACCTAAAAATACACACTGAACTACTGCTTAAACTCGGCACAAGAGTGTTCAGATGTTAACTCACACGATTTCGTTTATTCTTTTAGTTTTGGTGTTTATCCCTCGTTTATCTCCCATTTACAAAAGTGCATAACTCGTATTTATTTTATCTTCTCCTCATCAAATTAATAAAGATATCAAAGGGGCGGAGCCTCGGTTGTTCCTGGTCGACCCAAATATGTTTTCGTACTATCAAAACTAGCTAATCCGTGAAGGATATGAGGTTCGGATTGTCCCAATATCCTCGAAAATAAACATAAGCGAATGAACTGTTCGTCTAAATGTTTCCTTCCTGTTACTGAAACCATTTGTGATGCGGCAACGCCGCCATTCCCCAGCAGAACAGCTGTTTATTTTCGTGAACGTCAAAGAAAACCACAAAATTCCCCGGATAAACAGAACAATCAAAAGTTTCAATGTGATTTCCCGAAACCTGTGATCCCGAATTCCAACCACGATGTCCAGATAATACGGTGTGCGTAGTGTCCACAGTAATTCGATGGAATGTCTCCTTTATAAAGTAACTTTTTGGACACTATATAACCTCCAAACCTAGCTCTATAAAATACCCTTAATTTGTGTACAGACAGACGAGTCGAAGAGCCTTGATTATTTACCTAAATAAACAAATATGTAACGTTGCCTTAAACGTAAAAATGACACGTTACATAATCCCCCCCCCAACTTCAAGACGATTAACCTAAAAAGGTTAATCGGAGAGGTCCGCTGCCGACTTAAGGTCTTTGGCATGCCAGCTCCCTGGTAGTACTTTACCCGATGGTTCCTGAAGCTCAAATATCCATGAAGAAATTTTATTCCTAATCACATAAGGACCAACGAATTTCGGTGCTAACTTCTTCGAGAAAAACTTCGCAGCATCTGACAACACATAATTCTTCTTCCAAACACGCTGACCCACAACAAAGTTGGGTACCCTTGTACGCAGATTATACTGAACTACGTTTTTCTCTCCCGCCACCTCTAGCCTTCTCTTAACATCCGCATAGGGCTTCCGGAAACCTTCGTTCTTACTTTTAGCTGCAGTTTGTACACCATTCTCTTCAGATAACAAAACTGGGTTGGACTAATCTTTTCCTGATAAACACATATTCCTACCAAAATTAACAAAGAAAGGAGACATCCTGGTTGTCTCATGGGTTGCAGTACGAATCGCGCAGGCAAGTTTATGGATTTGTTCGTCCCACTTCCTGTGGTTGTCTTTCACATAACAACATAACATGGTTTTTAACGTACGATTCGTCCTTTCTGTTGGATTTGCTCTGGGGTGATAATACGGATTATACTGAATTTTAACCTGATAACTCTCAGCAAAACGCTTAAACTCGTTACTTTTGTACTGAGGGCCATTATCACAAATTATCAAACGGGGTACTCCGAAGACCATAAATACTTGCTCCTGAAGATGCTTGACAACTGCTTGAGTAGGAGCTGTTCGCATTGGAAAAACTAAGGAAAACTTACTCAAATAGTCCGTAACGACGAGAATCCAGCAATTACCCTTTGTCGAACGAGGTAAAGGTGCACATAAATCTGTTGAGATAATTTCCCAAGGACGAGTTGGTTTTGGGTGAGATATCATCTGATCAGATATACCTTGTGTATCACCTTTATGAGCTGCACAGACAAAGCATTTCTTTACAAAAGTTGCCACGTCCTGGCGCATTTTTGGCCAATAATATTTTTCTGCCAGTCTGTGGAAGGTTTTATACACACCCATATGCCCTGCGGTAGGAGGATCGTGAGCTTCTCCAATAATTCTACGCCTATGATCTTTGGGGACTACCTCTTTCCAATATTCGTTAGATGGTGAAAGTTGAGGGTATTCTTGTTTGACATATTTATACAACCTATTATCAGTGTATCTCCAATTCATAAATTTTAACGGTGATTCTACGACCCTCTTTACCATCTTTTGGTACCATCGATCTTTAATTGCTGTTGAAACGTCTCTGGGCTTCGAAATTGTATCTATCGTAGGTACTGCACGAGACAACATGTCCGGGACAACTAAATCTTTCCCTTTCCGATGGATTACTTCAAAATCATATTGCTGCAGTTTTACAGACCAACGAGCAAGTCTCCCACTGGGCTCTTTCAAGCTATGAAGCCATTTTAAGCTAAAATGATCTGTAATGACCTTAAATGAGATCCCCTCAATATAAGGCCGGAGCTTCTCTATCGCCCAAACCAATGCCAAACATTCTCGCTCGGTGGTCGTGTAAACACGTTCTTGCTTAGTCAAAGATCGACTCAAATAGCATATGACCTTGTCTCCCTCAGGATACGGTTGCGTTAAACATGCTCCTATTCCATATCCTGATGCGTCTGTTTGAATGACAAATTCTTTGGTATAATCTGGACATGTAAGAATCGGTGCAGTCACTAAAAGTTCCTTAATCTTAATAAATGCTTTTTCGCAGTCTGGAGTCCAATCGAACTTTTGATTTTTCTTAGTTAGAGCTGTAATTGGAGCTATTATCGCTGAAAAATTCTCTATGAAACGTCTATACCAGGATATTGTACCTACAACTCTACGAACTTCTCTGACAGTTCTTGGCCTCTGGAGCTCTAACATGGCTCTAATTTTATTAGGGTCAACTCGGATGCCTCGACGGTCCACTACGAATCCAAATACGTCATTTCTGGCCTACACAGTTGGCATTTTTCCCAACTTACCGTTATCTTTGCATTCTGCAATCTTCGTAGGACTTCCTCAAGAATTCTAAGATGTTCAGAAAAGCTCTGTGTGACAATTACGAGGTCATCGTACACGTAGGGGTCTAAATCGTTTCCTATGATGCTATCTATGAGTCTCTGCCAAGTTGCAAGTGCATTATGAAGAGCAAATGGTAAACGCCTAAATTGGAAGAGACCTCGTCGACAGATGAATGCTGTTAGTGGCTTCGATGATTCTTCCATTGGTACTTGCCAATAAGCGCTTTTGATATCTAAAGTTGACAAGTATTTAGCATCTTTCAACTTGTCAAGAGTCTCGGATACGAGTGGTAAAGGATAACTATCACGCGTCGTCACTGAGTTCAATTTGCGGTAGTCACAGAAACGATATTTCTTTGTGTTTTTCTTTTGTACCATTACCACTGGCGAAGCCCATGAACTACTAGTACGTTCTATCACATCCATTTTCAGCATTTCGTCGATTTCGTCATCAATAAGTTTCTGAATGACCGGTGAGACCTTATATAAACGTTGTCTTATCGGTGCTGCATCTGTTGTAATCTTATGCTCTACCCTGTCTGTACATCCCAGTGAGTCACCCATAATAGTCTTATATTTAACGACCAATTGCTCTAGTCGTTTTGATTCATAAGGTGTAAGAGTTGTTTGTTGGTCTGATGTTTCTAAAGAACAAATCACATCTTTATTATCTGCAAAGTGCCACTCATTAGTACTTAAGTTCGGTACTATACCCATCGAAATCCAAAAATCTAATCCCAAAATCAAAGTGTGTGGCAACTCAGGAACGACGACGACCTCTATTAACCTAAATTTATCCTGAACTCGCATAGGAAGCTGCACTGTCCCAATACTACTCGTGCTTTGACCATTTGCCACAATACAACTCGTCTTCTTTGTCGTATCAAGTGAAAAACCAAACCTCTCGATGATTGACCAACCATGATTCCCTAAAAAGGTACGTGAAGCCCCGGAATCCAACAAACCTAATAACTTATTTCCGAGCACATCCACTTCTAAATAAGGTCTCTCATCTTTACGAGCATGACTTATCACATAATCTAAGACGTACGTTAGCCTCGTTAGCGGTCGATGCTTGTTCAGGCTGACTCGAAGATCGACCACCTACGAGCGCCTGGGTCCGTTTCCCTGACGATTACAATTACGACATTCTCTGACTGTTACCCCTGCCTGACCACACGAATAACACTGCTTACCTCTAGGTAATGCGCACCCGATCGCCATGTGCCCTGTTTGATTGCATCTATAACACACCACGTCCCTATTCGCCCTACCAGATCCAACACCCTGTGGTGGTTGTACATCCCTGTCACTTACGCTAGACTGACCACTAGGTGGGTGTTGTCTCTCTCTATCAGCCCTAGCAGAGAAACTGCTTGCTGGCTGCTGCCTATTTCTGTCGAATCTACTAGCAGGATGATTTAAATTCTGTTGGTTTGATGTCCCGGCACCTGATATTTGAATTTCATCAACCCCTGTTGAAAAATCGTCACTGTCGCTCTCTACGTCAACGTAGGCCAAGTCAGGTTCGAATGATTGTAAAATTTTCTTCCTCTAAACCATATCTCTGGTCTATTCTACGACACAGATCCTTTAAATGTGATAGGCTATTGACCTCAGTAGCAATTAACCCATTTTTATAGATGTCCGCGATATTTCTGAAGACGATGGCTAATTTCGCCTCTTCAGAAACAGGACAGCCAAGTCTTTGGAAATATGTGTTCATGACAGCAATGTAGGTCCCTATAGACTCTCCAGGGCCTTGTTTACGTTTTTGTATTTCCTTCAATAGCTTCTCGCCATATGAACAAGGAAGATATTCTGCCATGAACCTTTGTTCCAGCTGTTCCCATGTATGGACTTCTCTTCGAACATCTTTATAAAAAGTATAGGCTGACTTTTCAAAAAGATCAATGCCCGAGTTCAGTAGAACCTTTTTACTAACTCCTCTCGCCTGACTCAACTCGTCCACTCTCTCAAAAAATGCTATGACGGAGATGGTACCCCTCTCGCCTGTAAACTTAAGGTTCCATTTATGCGGAGGTAGAGGTGCAACGTGATATGAAGTACCAGGATCACTTGACATTGGTACTGGCGACGAACATGAAAATGGTCGTGACTGAGCAATTGGTGCAATGCTACTTTGGAGGGCAGCTAAACTTAAAGGAACGGTAGACGGTTGTTGATACTGAAAAGCTGTTGAACCGTAATTCTCAATCGGAATAGGGAGTGGTGCTTGTACTGGTGTTTCAGTCGGGTTTGTAAGCACTTGCATTTGCAATGGAGCAATGACCGACGGTTGGTTTGTGGGCTGTTGAGCTGTTCTTTGTGTGCTCGAGTACTGTGGTTGCGGGAGTTGAGACTGGGTGGGAATGTTGCCAACATTTGTCGAGTGATCTGAGCTTCGACTCGTTGATTAGGTTTCAGATGCTTCATCATCATCTGAGGTCACGCCAACTCTTAATAAATCTGTTGCTTGGCTCTGCAACCTCCCAATAAAACTCAAGGTTTCCGCAACCAGTATGCCTTTCGTTTGACTTTCTTCAAAGTTGGACGGATTCATGTTGTTAATCCTGGCTAGCACGTGTTCCACCCTTACAGCGATTTTCCTAAACTCTCCCCCTTTGCTCGTACCAAAGAACTTCTCTACCAGCGGTACTAGACTATCTAGCTTCTTCATGCAGCTAAAAGCATCCTGGCCAAATTTAAAGGGATACGGAGGGTATCTCATACTTGCATCAGTCTTTTCTCTTTGTTTGATCAGCATAAGCTGTTGTTTCATCTTCCACCGATCCAATAGCTATGCCTCTCCATATTAACTCATAGAATAATTCGTCCTTGACTAAGTATCTTATGTCAGACAACCGACTCAAAGAAATAGCCATGGTGCCTTTTATATTAAAACCTTAAACTTTAAAACTCTTAATTATACCTCCCAATTAAAAACTAAACCACGTAATAACAAACACAAAACTCACTTTAAATTCACTAGTTAAAATCACTATAAATTTTCTCACAAATGTAGAAAATTTAAAACTTAAATACGGGCAGACGCGAACAAAATCGAAGAACACCGGAGCAGTAAGAAAATAAAATTTATTTGCATTTAAAAATGTAATCATAGTTTATAATAATTATTTGCACAACCAACCATGACGTCCAACCTTGCAGAGAGAAATAACTACTTAAATCCTAAATTAGAATTAACTAGTAGCCATAAAAAAAGTTAAAACAAATAAAAGAGAGACAAGAGTTTTGGCAGTGTTTAGGTCTTATGTTCCATTCCTGCGTGAGTAAAACCAAAAACAAAATAATTGCGCTTATCCTAGCTGAACTGGATTAAAATTAAAGTTAAGTGATGTTTGTTTACCTCAGCAACCGAATAGGTAAATTTATCCCTAAATGGAACGTACAACAGACTACCTATAACAAAAAAAAAATCCCAAAGCTGTTGTACACAGTTAACGCTAGGGTATACTCCTGCTATTGCAGAACGGCTCCACTAATAAACTCCTCAAAAAAAACCCAAATCGCCGTATACAATGATTTTTCTACAAAGAATAAATCAAAACCCACTTTAACCTGCTTACCTAGTCTGAGTTTACACGAAACATGCATTGCTTAAGGTCACATCATCCCTTAATATATAAGTGAACGCAATAAACATCGGAACAGATGTTCATGTTATAGAAATCGTAAAATATGCTCAATTAAAAAAAAAATCCACTCGCTGAAATTGCGTTGAATTAGACTAGTAAGGATGGTGTGTGTAATTAAAAAAAATTAAAAAAAACATTACCGATGTAATTAAAAAATTTACAGAAATAACGTCTTGGTAGGACTGCAACTCTCTAATCTTCATTAAAATGAAATTCCCAAAACTTAAACTGAATTGATGCAAACCATGGTCAAGAAGACCCTAGGATCGTACCGGAAGGTGTCCAAAAAAAAATTTAAAAATAAAGATTTTTTTTGCTGTCGACTACAGTAGCCCAATAATAAAAAAAATTAATTAGTGGCTCACTAAAATTTTCAAAATATTACTCTACCCTGGTTTGGAGTAGGGAGAAAAAAAATTAAAACAAATGATGATAGGTTGTTAAAACGCGAGGGTTCGAAATGAAATTATAATTTAATTCAGAAAAAAAAATATTTAAATAAACTGGTACAACCATTGTAGGGCAAGGTACTACTATGCACCAAAAAAATTTTCCAACAAGAACATCAAGTTTCCTTCCTTAAAAAAAATATTAAAAAAAAATATTAAAAAAAATATTTTCAAAAAAAAATTAAAAATGTTTAAGTGGGGTTGCAGCTCCTATTAACGATTTTAAAAGAATTAAAATAAAATTAGCACTAAAAAAATCTTAATAGAGTTATGTCATGCAACAGTTTTTGTTATTTTCCTTTAAAAACAGTTGTAGATTTCTTTTCCTCTCCCAAAACTGTGTGAATGTGAAAAGTGAATGAGCTAGAAAAATTAATTTACTATACAAAAAAATATTGAAAATTAAATTCACTTAAGAATCATAAAGTACAAAAAATCGTCATTGCAAAATAAAACCAATCAGTTTAGGAAAAGTAAAAAAAAATATTTATGTTCGAAAACAACCGATGTTAGTATATTTGCTCAAAATTATTACTTAAGGGAATAAGTAACGTTAGCACTTATTTACTGTATCACTATAATAATGTATATAACCTAAGTTTAAAACTCTGCACTCAACTCAGTAAAGAATTCTCTTGTGTGCACTTTAAAAAAACAAATATGAAAACAATTTCAAGGTTCACCTCTAAGACCGTTGTAAAACTAAATCTGCCTACTCAAGGGTCTTTACACACAACATCTAATCAAAAAAAAAAAATTTACTGCTTAATGCATTCTCAGATCCTTATTCCTGGTGTTCACGAGATATAAAATTAAGTTGTGCCCTATCCACAACTATTAGTCAAAGCAAAATTACCACATGTACAAGGGCTAATGAGACGCTATCACCTACAAATGATGTTTTGAAATGAAACAGTTGGGAATAATCCTGCGCAAAAACCAGACAACAAAAATCAAGAAGCCAAAACTATTACATTAATTTTAAAAGAGCATAATAACATCCCGGCCCCAAATAAACTTTTGTTATATCAACAAAACTCGGCCTAAAACCAAAAAAAAACTTTTTATTAGACATTTCCTCTATTTCCTAAGTATAATGTCAATAAACCCAAAAACTTGTGATTTCCATTCCAATCCCATCTGGACCCTATATATTTTTTTAAACGGTCAAACGCCCACAGGCGAAACCATATCTTATTTCAAAGAAAGGTGAAGATATTTTGAAGCACCTTGTGAAAATAGGACACTATTATGGAAAATTGTTCAGATCAGTGTTCTTACTAATTTTTAACCTAAATATATCTAGTTCCCTCATATGCATGTTACTATTTTAATTCCTATCATAATTAAATAGATCACAAAATTTGTCTTTCTCCGCAAATCTGCAAGGTCCTGGAAGATGTGAGACTCAGCCTGTAGGCCAAATTTGGATGTATTGTAATCTAGCGAAAACCGAAGTTGCGAAATCCTAAAAAGATTAGCAGGAAGTCCTCGTTTCTCGATTTCTACACTCCGAACCAAACATTCTTTCCATTTCCACCCAGCTCGCGGGAGGAAAACCCCTAATTATTGCAATACAAAAGGTACTACTATCATATTATGCATAACCAAAAATATATATATATATATGCCCTCATCATTGTTTAGTCGCATCAAAGAAAACCTATTGTTTTTAAATTTATTCTTAGGTTGAAATCTTTTTTTTTAGAAATCAATGATTTTAAATTTATTGTTTAACTTGAACACTTTCCCATTTATTCCACAACAGTGTATTGTAATTTAAAAATTTGCTTCATTATTTGAGGTCACCAGTATGGAATTATTTTAAAATTTAAAAAAAATGAAAAAAAAAAAAATTTCCCGATTGTCCACAACTTCCAAGTTTTCATCCCTAAATACCCAGGTACTTTCTCAGTCTAACACCATCCATCGTTATCTAACATAACGCTTTAATTTCAGAAGCAACAAAACGAAGATTAAGTGAAAAAGCTAAGCAAGTAAGTTGGAAGTTGCTTTACAATGGGCGCAGATGACAGGCCCCCTTCAGTACACGCCACTGTCCTGAAATGCAAACTATCAAAAAAACTGAAGACTAGCATATCTGCCGTCAAACAATATTTGGCATGAAATAAAAATAATTCCATATCATACCAGTATCCTCAAAAACAAAACGTTTTTTTTTATAAGACCAAAACACCTAACCAATAAATCTTGTTATTTAAAACTATTATTTGGAAATAAAAGATTTATTTATTCCTGCCTGATCAACTAAGACAAAAAAAGTTCACCTTTTTGTAACTCAAGAAGTTCCCGTTTGGTCCCCTAAAAAAAAAAATAACCTGTCTGGTCACCCTTTAAAACTACGACCACTATACAAACCGTTTTGACCAAAACAAGAATTCAAAAAGTTATGTTTACCGAAAAAAAGATAATCTTTTTAAGAAAAATTATTTTTTTTTTAAAAAGTAGTAAAATTTTTAAATATTTTTATCAATTACCCCCGCCTAGCATTTATATTTAGTTGAAAGTCTCTCTTAAATTCACTGACCAATTTCACGGCCTCACAATGACCTTACTTAAAAATTTTACTGAACTTTACAAGTGAACTAAAAAAAATCAAAAAAGCTTATATCTATATCTGTCTCAGTTAAACATTTCTTTTGTGGTATTATATCTAGTTGGGCTTCAAATTAATTTTCTCTGTATTCAATCCGGAGCAGGCAAAACTTCTCAAGGCTCAAACATAAATGTTTGCTCTCCGTTAGCCATGACCAAGCTATGACCTGAACGCAGAAAAAAATACAGAAAAAAATAATTGTGAACAAGAAAAACTTTAATTGATAGAAATACCCGTAGGTCATTTTTTTAAAAAATGCACTCCAAGCCCAACGCCGTATTTTCTACAAAAAAAAATTTACCAGTCACGAAACACAACTAGACAACTAAACCAATGACCTAAAAACTGTCTTTCAAAAAAAAATACCCCAAAAAAAAATGTTAACTGGACCTCTGGCGTTGATCTTCAGCCAATATGTTGCTCTAGGAATTTTAGCCTTGTGTTCCCTAAACTTCCGAGCTAACTATAAGTAGTACCCTCCTCTGACCCGATGTAACTGAGTGACGTAAGATCTTAATTGTCATCAACAGTTACCACCAAAAAAACAAGAAAAGAAAATGACAGAGCAAAATAAACTCATTTTCCTTTTCTTTCATTACTAATTAATACTTTCAACTAAACAAAGCTACCAGCTGTTAAGCTATATTTACTTTAAAACAACTCAGCCAAGAAAAATTTGTGTGAAACCCTGTAAAAATATTCCAATTTCCAAGTGGTGATATCCCACAAAAAATTAAAATCACCAAAAAAAATAACTTGTTGACCTAAATAAATTGACTGCACTAAAAAATAATCGGTGAAACAATTTCTATCTTATTACAAGCAGGAAATAATAACATATTAGTAGTAGGCAACCTGCAAAAAAAAATTGTTAGAAAAAAACCACACTACCTATGTCATATATTTGAAACATAAAAAGACCATATCTGGAGGTCCATCCACCTATAAATCAACAAATAAAAATTGAAGTAAATTTACATTGCTGTATTTATTTTTCTTAAAAAAAATTAAAAAATTAAAACATGTTTTCCGTACAAAAAAAACTTGAGTTGGACTCCGTTCAATAAAAACTCCCATGTTTTTTATCTACTTATTCTTCCTTAATAAATAAAAATGAATCTTTTATTTTCCAAGAAAAAACCTGTGAAGATAAGCTAACAAAAACCTATGAGAATTACTAAAACAACAAAACGAATTCCAAATCAACGCTCAAATATTACTAAAAAAATATTTAAAAAATGTTATCAAAACCAACAATGATGGAAAATCTTATTTTTTTATTAAAAAAAATGATCCGGTGTCAAAACCACCGACAGCCACCTAAAGTCTTTAACCTGGCTTTGGCTGTAACACAAAAAAATTTCTCTAAAAAAAAATTTTAAAAAATTTAAAAATAATTTTTTTTTTTCAAATTCAAAAAAAACCAAAGCAAATTACATCAGATGTTAAAAAACTAGCCAAAAACTCACGTTGGGCGCCAATTTGTGGCCTATTAAAATGCGTTGGGTGACATTTGTGGCAGCTTAAAGACGTTGCCGCCATTTTGTGACACTGTAATTAGACTAATAACAATTTGCCAACTTGTGACACTAAAAAAAAACCACTGAATAATTAAACAAATATCTGGAAGCAGAACTGTATTTTCCAGCTAGGTAAAACATTGATATGCCCGGTAACTTTTATACAGTGGCGAAGGGGGGGGTTCAGAAATAAAAAAATTTTAAGTGCGCCACAGTGTTTAATACCAATGTTTTACAAAGAAGATCTTAAATAAAATACAGTTCAACCCAAACGTTGTAGCCAAACAATGAAATTCTACCTACTTCCGAGGCTTCCAGAGTATTTGTGTAATTAAAAAAAACCAAAAAAAAATTGACTAATAAACAAAATAAAATTTAAAAGATTCCCAAATGAATCAAAATGACAAAACTAGAAGCACTTTACAGGTAGATGGACTCCTTTAACAGGTCATAGTGTACCTACCTTTGAGTCAGTAGCGTAGGACTCAATTATATGAATGATAAAAAAACATATATACTTCCAAAATTATTCCGTCATAGGGGCGGTCTGGACCAAATATCTGTTGTCATCATTCTACGTTAGGTAGAACGAGACAGACAGCAACCCAGTCCGAGATCTACCCCATGAGGCAAAACAATGTAAGGAAACCGCTAAAAAAATATAATCTCATCTCTCTTTTGTCTCTGCAAAGTTGGTCATTGGGTTGTACAAATAATACAAAAATATTAGTTCATCTTGTTTATTTCCTCAAGAGGATGAAAATGAAATTAATCAAAATATAAAAAAAAATATTGAAACCTGAGAATAATACTGGAACATGAAGTGTAAATCAATGAATTGGTGGGAACAAGTCAGCGCCAAAATAACCGCAATAGCAATTTCACAACAAAATTTAGCTTAATTATACCGCAAAATTGGGGTTATGACGTCATACCTTTACCTTGCGTTTACAAGAAATTATATATAGCTGTAAAAATTATTTTAAAAAATTTTAATGGAAAGATTATATTTCAATGTTGCTTGATCCTACCTTGGTCCTTTGACTTAATTACTGTTGGTGTTTTGTTTAGTAAACCTGGAGTTGTCCAGACATCTCCTCACTGCTCTCGGGTCTCCTGCTCTGCTCGCGCCTTCCCTCGTGCTTGCTTAGCACATGACGTTAGGCCAGCACTTTGGTCTTAAAAGGTTGTGGGATTCTTGCCCGAGCGTAAAACCCTGTGGAAAATGATATGTTTCAGTTTCCTGGAATTCGTCTATTTTGCACGAAGTTCCCCTACACCGAGTAATTTAATCAAGAACCCCATGTCGACTCAATAAAATAAAGTAGATTTAAACAGATGAACTAAACTAATCCTAACGTACCTTTCCCAGGCTTACAAGGCTACACCCGGCTTCCCACCAGCGTCCAGCACAGCTGTCGATGGAATGGACAGGGCTGTAGACAAAGGAGAAAAACAATATATAGTTTTTATCCAACACGTGATCTTAAGAAAAAATAAAAAAACTCCAAAAATTCCCCGCGTCTCTTGTCGAAAAAAGTACATTTCACACGAAAAACAATTACAATTTGGGAGGCAAATATTGTCTTGAAGAACTCAAAAAAATAATTTAAAAAAAATCGAACTTACCACGCTTATTTCCCTTAGAAACGGCGTAGGCCGCCTTAAATCCCTCTATACAGAGGATATGAGCCGTCAACGAGATACGCCTCACGACGGACTCACTCTTCACAGTCTCTGGGACAGAACCTGCAGTTTCTGCAGTGCCACTAACCAAAAACAATGGCGATCCCAGAGACCTGTTGCCGACCCAGCCAAAATTCGTTAGGGAAAAAAAGACCAGGCACTTTGTCGAGAACACAAAAATGAATTGGCCGGAAACCGTTCGTAGACACCCTCCATACATAGACCGAACATTTGCCTACCGGACCCCTGCCAACATAGCAAGTTGAAGGAAAATAACCAGACGGACTATAAGAAGCTCAGCATTGAAACCATCAACTGTAAACTCAATTACTGGAGATCAGAGCTTGCATCAAACCCAGGAATATTCGAACACTCAACCAATTCCCATATGAGTAAAGCTATACTGAGTGTAGAATTTAGTTGTATTTTAGTTACAGTCTTAGTCAAAAGTTTCCTTTGCTCTTTATAAATGTTTTCTCTAAGATTCATATGGTTTGACGCCATTTTTGTAAAACATTTCTACATTAATAAAGTTGTTTCTGAACCTGTACCTAAAAATACACACTGAACTACTACTTAAACTCGGCACAAGAGTGTTCAGATGTTAACTCACATGATTTCGTTTATTCTTTTAGTCTTGGTTTTTATCCCTCGTTTATCTCCCATTTACAAAAGTGCATAACTCGTATTTATTTTATCTTCTCCTCATCAAATTAATAAAGATATCAAAGGGGCGGAGCCTCGGTTGTTCCTGGTCGACCCAAATATGTTTTCGTACTATCAAAACTAGCTAATCCGTGAAGGATATGAGGTTCGGATTGTCCCAATATCCTCGAAAACAAACATAAGCGAATGAACTGTTCATTTAAATGTTTCCTTCCTGTTACTGAAACCATTTGTGATGCGGCAACGCCGCCATTCCCCAGCAGAACAGCTGTTTATTTTCGTGAACGTCAAAGAAAACCACAAAATTCCTCAGATAAACAAAACAATCAAAAGTTTCAATGTGATTTCCCGAAACCTGTGATCCCGAATTCCAACCACGATGTCCAGATAATACGGTGTGCGTAGTGTCCACAGTAATTCGATGGAGTGTCTCCTTTATAAGGTATCTTTTTGGACACTATATAACCTCCAAACCTAGCTCTATAAAATACCCTTAATTTGTGTACAGAAAGACGAGTCGAAGAGCCTTGATTATTTACCTAAACAAACAAATATGTAACGTTGCCTTAAACGTAAAAATGACACGTTACAGAATAACCAAAAAAATTGACTAATAAACAGAATAAAATTTAAAAGATTCCCAAATGATTCAAAATGACACAAATAGAAAGTTCCTTATAGGTAGATGCACATTTCCAACAGGTCACAGTGTACCTACATTTGAGTCAGTAGTGTAAGACTCACTTACATAAATGATTGTTAAAAAAAATACACTTCCAAAATCATTCTGTCATAGGGGAGATCTGGACCAAATATCTGCTGTTATCATTCTACGTTAGGTAGAATGAGACAGACAGCAACCCAGTACGAGATCTACCCCATGAGGTAAAACAATGTAAGGAAACCGCTAAAAAAGAATATAACCTCATCTCTCTTTTGTCTCTGCAAAGTTGGTCAATTGGGCTGTACAAATAACACAAAAATTTAGTTCATCTTGTATATTTCAAATTGAAATCTAGGGGTAAAATAGAAATTATCATAGGTAAAGACAAAATAAGGATGAATCCAAGTTGGAACAAACTAGCAGGACTTTTTCAATTGTACAATAAAAATAGTTATGCCGCAAAATGGTGGTCATGACGTCATACCTTTATCTTGCGTTCACAAGAAGTGTTAAAATTATATTGAAAATTTATATGGGGAGATTATGACTAAATTATTTTGAAAGTTTATATGGAAAGATTATGTCTGAATTATATTGAAAATTTATATGAAAAGATTATATCTAAATGTCTACTTGCTCCTACCTTGGTCCTTTGATTATCTTGTGGTTAAATAAAAATGTGTTTTATTGTGTAAACCTGGAAGTGGTGTACTCCGACATTCCTCTAAAACATGGTGTTGTTCTCCTGCTACTCCGGTCCTGGTTTGTTCGTGCCTCCCCTACTCCCGCTTAGCACATCACGCTAGGGCAGCACATGGTCTCAAGTGTTGATGGATACTTGCCCGAGCGTAAAACCCTTTCCCAGGGTTACAAGGCTACACCCGGCTTCCCACCAGCGTCCAGCACAACTGTCGATGGAATGGACAGGCGCTCTTATTTCCCGTGCAAATGGCGTAGGCCGACTTAAATCCCTCTATGCAGAGGATATGAACCGCCAACGAGATACGCCTCACGACGGACTCACTCTTCACAGTCTCTGGGACAGAACCTGCAGTTTCTGCAGTGCCACTAACCAAAAACAATGGCGATCCCAGAGACCTGTTGCCGACCCAGCCAAAATTCGTTAGGAAAGAGCCCAGGCACTTTGTCGAGAACACCAAAAAAAAATGAAGTGGCCGGAAACCGCTTTGTAAATGTGGTGGGGACCGTAAAACACACAGTACCAACCTAATTTTCCCGGTTAAATTCAAATAAGGATGCAAACCTATTAAAAAAAACGCTCTCAATGAGAAAACACTAAGTCTGGTTTGCGAGACTGGAGAAAAAGACCCGCGGTTTTCAAACTAACCAATGAGGAAATACACCAATATTTCCATACCGGTATATAGGGGGCAGCACCGACCAAGTGGATAGAAAATACGTAAAACGCGCATTGAGGTGTTGTCGGATCTATTCCCACGGTTTAAATTTTTATAACAAGGACGTCGAGACACCCTCCATACATAGACTGAACATTTACCTACCGGACCCCTGCCGACATAGCAAGTAGGATGAAAATAACCAGGCGGACTATAAGAAGCTCAGCATTGAAACCATCAACTGTAAAATCACTTACTGGAGATCAGAGCTTGCATCAAACCCAGGAATATTCGAACACTCAACCAATTCCCATATGAGTAAAGCTATACTGAGTGTAGAATTTAGTTGTATTTTAGTTACAGTTTTAGTCAAAAGTTTCCTTTGCTCTTTATAAATGTTTTCTCTAAGATTCATATGGTTTGACGTCATTTTTGTAAAACATTTCTACATTAATAAAATTGTTTCTGAACCTGAACCTAAAAATACACACTGAACTACTGCTTAAACTCGGCACAAGAGTGTTCAGATGTTAACTCACACGATTTCGTTTATTCATTTAGTCTTGGTTTTTATCCCTCGTTTATCTCCCATTTACAAAAGTGCATAACTCGTATTTATTTTATCTTCTCCTCATCAAATTAATAAAGATATCAAAGGGGCGGAGCCTCGGTTGTTCCTGGTCGACTCAAATATGTTTTCGTACTATCAAAACTAGCTAATCCGTGAAGGATATGAGGTTCGGATTGTCCCAATATCCTCGAAAATAAACATAAGCGAATGAACTGTTCATCTAAATGTTTCCTTCCTGTTACTGAAACCATTTGTGATGCGGCAACGCCGCCATTCCCCAGGAGAACAGCTGTTTATTTTCGTGAACGTCAAATAAAAGCACAAAATTCCCCAGATAAACAAAACAATCAAAAGTTTCAATTTGATTTCCCGAAACCTGTGATCCCGAATTGCAACCACGATGTCCAGATAATACGGTGTGCGTAGTGTCCACAGTAATTCGATGGAATGTCTCCTTTATAAGGTAACTTTTTGGACACTATATAACCTTCAAACCTAGCTCTATAAAATACCCTTAATTTGTGTACAGAAAGACGAGTCGAAGAGCCTTGATTATTTACCTAAATAAACAAATATGTAACGTTGCCTTAAACGTAAAAATGACACGTTACAAAGTTGCCCGAAGATCAGGCAGAAGAAATACGCACGGAGTGTTTACAGATTTTGCGAAAAGCCAAACCACCAAAACCCAACATTACAAGGATGGAAGAAAAAGCCATTAGGGATCTCAACAAGGACGAAAACATTCTGATACTGCCTGCCGACAAAGGAAACGCCATTGTAGTATTGAACAGGGATGACTACAACAGAAAGATGGTTGATCTTTTAGAACCCTCAACATACAAGAAGCTAAAAAAAGATCCTACACAACCCGCAATTAAAAAAGTGAATCACTTGATTATGATTTCTTCATTGGAGGACCCAGTCAAGAAGATGTTATGCCAAAGTGAAGCCCTGACTCCGAAATTGTATGGACCACCATAAATCCACAAAAACGATGTGCCTCTTCGCCCATTGTCAGTACTATAGGCTCACCAACATACAAACTTGCTAAACATCTTGCTTCCCTCTTGCAACCCTACATTGGACTAACGGATTCGTATGTAAGAGACTCCACCCACTTCATTGAGAAGATCAAAAACATCGTCATGGACGAGAAAGATATATTAGTTAGCTTTGATGTTGTGTCTTTGTTCACGAAGGTACCTTTAACCGAGGCAATGAAGGAAATGGAACATATATTTCCGAGGGACAGCCCCGACCTGTTTAAAATCTGCCTAACGACATCATATTTCACCTTGAATGAACAAATTTATGAATAGATCGATGGAGTATCAATGGGTGGCTACCTTTTCTGGAGAAACTAGAAGAGAAGGCGTTGGATAGCGCCCCTCATAAATCCAAAGTCTGGTTTTGATGTAGATGACACCTTTGTCGTTTGGCCTTATGGTAGAGACAGTCTTGATGAAACAGCATACACACCAGTATACAATTTACAATGGAAACAGAGAACAACAAAGAACAACAGAGAATTAACATTCCTTGACATACTAGTAACGAGGAAAGAGGGACGACTAGGACATACCTTATACAGAAAAGCTACTCACACAGACCGCTACCTAAACAACACATCTAATCACCACCCGTGCCAACGAAAAGGGGTAATAAGAACATCGGTAGAGAGGGCGAAAAGAATCTGCGAACCAGAATATCTTGACAAAGAATTAAACCGTCTTAAAAACGCCCTCGTAGCAAATGGATACAATCAAAGCGACATTGATAAATGTATACGACCAAAGCCGAGCACTAGGAGTAACAGTAGCGGTGGACTGAGCAGCCGCGAAGTTACTTCAAGCCCTACATCCCTAGAGTGACGGATAGGATCGGACGTATTCTGGGAAAACACAACATAAAAACGATCTTCAAGCCATCTAAGAAGATCGAGAACCACCTCAGATCTGCGAAGGATATAAGGGACCCACTAAGTTCTTCAGGGGTATACCGCATTCCCTGTATCTGTGGAAGTGTCCACATCGGAACAACCAAACGGTCCGTAAACACAAGAATCAAAGAACACAAAGCCAACTGTCGACTCGGACACACGGAAAAATCTGCAGTTGCAGACCACACACTAAACAATGAAGACCACCGAATAAAATTCGAAGACACACAAGTTCTCTGCTCCTCCTCTTCATGCTATCCAAGACTCTATAGAGAAGCAATCGAAATTCATAAACACCAGCAGAACTTCAACAGATCTGAAGAAACTCTTAAAATTAACAGAACATGGGTACCGGTTCTTAAAAACACTAAACGGCTCGCCTACAACAACAAAACTGATTCTCGGGAAAGTGACCAATCACCGACCAGCTCTGATATACGCCCCGCCTACCATAGCGTATATAACCTGCGCCCGCGACAGACTAACCACCAGTCTTCGAGAAGCCGACAAACAGTCAACATCTCCTGAAGATGCCATCCACTCGAGATGGCGAAACGTCGAGAACGAATTTCCAACGACGACGGCCGAACAGCCCGAAAGCACACCCACCATTAGACGATGGCCACGAAAGCCTTTCATAATTTGTACAAAGTGCTTTTTCAGAACAAACTCAAACTGTTTTTTATTTAAACGAAAAAATTCACAAAATTTTTCTTCATTTAATTTCAAGTGATTTTTTTATAAAAATTTTAAAATAACCCTCTTGTTTGCGAGATTGATACAAATTGTCACAATCTTCTCGTTGACTTAACCACCGTAGTTCTAACATTTCTTCATCTTCTTCTTGATCCACAAGTAAAATTAGTTTAGCGAGATCTGCAGAATTCATATTCATAACTTGCATCACAACCGTCAACTGCCATAATTTGAGACGCTCCAACGAAAACACATAGACGCAGCGTGCAGCCGTGACGGCCAGCAGTCGCGGTCGGCCGCGGCGGCGAGTCGTCGCAACGAAATCCCTCCTTAAAGAGTTCATTAAAGGACCTTGTCAAAAGAGAGCCAGGAATATCATTGTACTTACCAGACAGGAGATCCGTATAGTGACTGTACTTTTTACGGGTCACAGTCGACTAAGAGTACCTATGATCAGAATGGGAATAACAGAAGTTACCGAATGTAGTCTCTGTATGAAGGATGACGAAACAGTTAGACATGTACTGTGCGAATGTCCGGCTATTGCACGTTTACGTCAAAACACTTCCGGTAAACCTCAGATTGATTCAGAAGATCTGAACTCTGAACAGTGTCTATCCAAACTGATAGCTACCCTTTTTGGAGGATTAGGCATACAGTCGTGAGAAACCATATAAAAGTGAGCCACAATAGACCCACTGGTGGTCGCAGTGGAAGGGCTGCAAGGCCCACTCACATATAAATCATCAATCATCAGCACTTATATTTAAAATTTCGAAAATTTCCACCACAGATGTACTTAGAAAATACTCTGGCAATCTATGGGCACCTAAGCTCACACTGGGTATACTTTTTATAGTTAGTTATAGTATATCTACGTCAAAGCTAATAAAATATATCTACGTCAAAGCTAATAAAACAAAAAACTAAAGTATATTTTATTAAACTCCAGACTCCATTACCTTGCGTTTGATACCACACAAGCCATGTTTTGACTTAAACTCTAATTTTTCAAATCTACCCCCACCCTTTTTTTAAAAACTAAAATGTATTTTGTTTAACTCCAGACTCAATTACCTTTCGTTTGATATCACACACGCCATATTTCCACTTAAACACTAATTTTTGAAATTTACTCCACCCTTTTGTTTAAATAAACTAAAATGTATTTTGTTTAACTGCAGACTTAATTACCTTTCGTTTGATATCACACACGCCATATTTTTACATAAACTCTAATTTTTAAAATCACCCTTTTATTTGGCTTGTGTTCAGTGGATTTTGTTCATTTTTAAATGGGACCATCTCGACCCAAAACCCAGCCTCGGTACCAAATTTTATTAATATCGGGCAAGCCGTTTTTGAGTTATGCGCGTTGGTCGTTACAGACAGACATACAGACATACAGACATACAGATATACAGACATACAGACATACAGACATACAGACATACAGACATACAGACATACAGACATACAGACATACAGACATACAGACATACAGACATACAGACATACAGACATACAGACATACAGACATACAGACATACAGACATACAGACATACAGACATACAGACATACAGACATACAGACATACAGACATACAGACATACAGACATACAGACATACAGACATACAGACATAC
Organism: Aspidapion aeneum; assembly: GCA_963576565.1. Taxonomy (NCBI): domain Eukaryota; kingdom Metazoa; phylum Arthropoda; class Insecta; order Coleoptera; family Brentidae; genus Aspidapion; species Aspidapion aeneum. The sequence continues at coordinate 60,540,506 of OY755039.1, read as the reverse complement.
AGACATACAGACATACAGACATACAGACATACAGACATACAGACATACAGACATACAGACATACAGACATACAGACATACAGACATACAGACATACAGACATACAGACATACAGACATACAGACATACAGACATACAGACATACAGACATACAGACATACAGACATACAGACATACAGACATACAGACATACAGACATACAGACATACAGACATACAGACATACAGACATACAGACATACAGACATACAGACATACAGACATACAGACATACAGACATACAGACATACAGACATACAGACATACAGACATACAGACATACAGACATACAGACATACAGACATACAGACATACAGACATACAGACATACAGACATACAGACATACAGACATACAGACATACAGACATACAGACATACAGACATACAGACATACAGACATACAGACATACAGACATACAGACAGACAGACATACATAAATACAGACAGACAGACAGACGGCGCAACAAAAAAGTTTCAAAATCAGCTGAAACGCAAAGATATATAAAAATTTTTGAAATCGGAGCAACTGTTTTTTTCTCGAAAAAATTAGGATCACCATAGCTCACACTACTATAGTATAGTAGTAGTGTGAGCTAAAAAAGTTTTATTGTTTCTAAATAAGCTGTTACGATTTTTTTACGGCTATTCGCCATTATAAAATTAAATTACTTAGATCAAAAGAATCCGCGACAGAATAGAGTGGAAGTGCAAATTAAAGCAAGTTACGAAACTACACTAATAATAACATTAAACAAATTCTATTTATACAGAAGGCGGAGAAGATATTAAAGAAGGAGTAAAGAATACTTTCCGTGCAAATAAAATAAACGTTTCTTTAGATATTACCTCTGCAAATATAAGGGGAAGTTCACCGACACTTTCTTTGCAGAAAAGGCTTGAGGATTATTAGTTTTTATGTTGATAAAATTTGTTTTTATTTTATTTTATCGGTTGATAATTCATTCGTGCACGATAAAAAATTTTCTCTACAATGAAAACACATTATTTTCTTAAATAAATTGTTTTACTTTAAAACAATTTGTTTTTAATGGAAATATTTCTTTTTAGATCAACGCAGCGTTTACTTGAAATGCGACTTTATTTTTCTTCTTTAATTGTTTGGTTTCAGTATACTCCATTTTGTAACACAGCAAATTGTCTTCATATAAGTAATATTTTGCTTCCAGCAAAAACGGTGCCGTAGACTAATTCAATTTCAATTTATAATAAAACAATTTCTGTTTCACATTAAAACAAAGAGGCAAGACATTTTTTGTGCTAAATCAAGAAAATATTCTCTTGGTGAATAGGAAAGCAAAAATTATTTTACTTTAAAGCATGTATATCTTGTTAATAATTTCATAATTTCAAAACTTGGCTTAAAAATGTAAAATTAGCTATTTTGACAAAAATTCTGTGCTTTCTTTACTAATTCGGGTACACCAGCAGAGTTATGCAAAAATAAGTTTCTTAATTAATATATTATATAACCTATGATTTCTTTACTTTTCGATTTGTTTGGTCTCCATTTACATGGGTTCACCCAGATATTTTCCATATATGTCATTAATAAAAAGACAAAATCATGAGGCCTCGCCCCCCCCCCCCCAGCGGCCTCGGCCCCTCCCAAGACATATTCCTGGGTGCGTCACAACTATTTATGGCTGTAGCTATATGCTAATAACCTACACACATGCAAAACAACATGATTTAAGTAACTTCCGACAACAATCAAGCGTTCATTTGAAACTCTTTTGTTACAACAGTACGAAAAAAAAACACAAATTGGTAATTACGCCAATGTGACCTTAAATTAGTGAAAATTGAAACGTATTTCTGGAAAAAACTGCAAAAGCGCAGTTTTAATAACAAGCCGATTAAAACATGTACGGGTCCGAATTAATAGAGTAAGAAGGTTTTTTGTTACACTAAGGTAAAAAAGAATCTCTTTTATGTGCCCGTATCAGTATCAGTTATCCAACTGCGTAAGTGCAGAACCGTTACGGGACTTTCAATACTCTGCGTGGAACGGATAGCTGCAGCACACATGTTAACCGCAGCCCACGAGAAAGACCGGCCCGGGTGCGGAAATATCACGTGACCGTAGGAGGGTCACAAAAGAACGCCTCCCGGCCAGCTGTCATTATAAAACATGTGTGTTTTCAGTTTTGCTATGTTTGTTTACGTCGATTTTTTTTTAATTCGGGCATGAATTTTATGTGAATTTTATCAAAGTTATTAAAATAACGCAGCCCACGAAAATAACAACAATGCCTCGAACGTGTAGTGTTGTTGGTTGTCGGTCCAACTATAAAACTGAAACCGAATATGTGTCAACTTTTAATTTGTCAGTGGATAAACGAATGCATAAAATTTGGTTGCGAAAAATTCCTAATGATTTAAGTATCTTAAAACGTCCACATGTTTGCATCAAACATTTTCCTAACGAGCAGGTTATTTGGTTTGATAAGTGTGTTGTAAATGGAGAGTGTTGAAAATGTCCGAAATACCTAAGTAGACAACCTGTATCTACTTTCTTAAGAAATCAAAAATTTTATTAAATATTGAGGACATTTCAAAATTTTATTGTTCTAATACTAAATAAACAAAAATTGGATTTTTACCCAAGAACGTGACTCAGTCCGCCTGTGCCTGATGACATTTTTGAACAACAATCCATCACTGTTAGCATCTCTAGTTGTTGAGGGAAATCTGTCATTTTTTGTAAATGTTAACAATGTGTCTATACCAAAAAACAAACTGCCAAAAAAAGTTGGAATTTTATTTTTGGACAGCACCGATACACTTGACGAGCTAATGCAGTTTATTGAAATGAAATTTGCAAACGGGAATGGAGTGGTAAAAGATAAGATTGATCAAGTAATAGACATCCTTAGTGACATTTTCGATAGTGAGAGTGAAAAATGTGTTCAATTGTCATTTCTTATTGAACAATTAGGTCTCTTGAAAAGATCACCTGAGAATCGAAGTATATTGTGGATACACTTTAATGTTGGCTTCACCTTTGTTTATCCAGTCATCCAGTACATACCCTCGCAATATTAAAAAACTGATTTGTAAAATAAGATACAGATAGTAATCTCTCCAGTAGTGTGCAATATTTAAAAAATAAGATACTGCTTTTCAAAGAACATGAGTTGGTAGTTAACTTACACATTGATGAAATATATTAGACTTTGTGCTGGGTAATTTTTTAAAAAAATATTGACGACCAATACATTCAGTTTATTGAACGTGAAAACCATCTTATTCACAAAATCACTTTTGAATAAATTATTGTGAAATGTTTTATATTAAAAAATTTTCTTTAGATAAGTCTAGCGAGTGTTTTTGTGGAAAAAAACTATTGTCAAATCTTGAAAAAAATAGTTTAAGGGCATGTAAATTTTTTAAAATAATTTTATTAAAAAGCATAAAGATTTAGTGTCTGCTAATAAATCTTTGAATAAGAACACAGACAAAGATGACGACACTCAAAGAAAAATTAAAAAACTTAAAGCTTAGGTTTGTTATGTCCAATTTTAAAAGTGGTGGGGTGTTGAGTAATTTACTCAGGAGAGATTTAAAATGGACTGTATAAATGGTTTTTGTTCTACTCACTGTTCGTTGCTGGGCTGTGGGGTCGATGGGCGGCCGCCTTTATCCTGGCTTCAGCAGTTCTGTTGAGGGGTTTCCAGTACAGAGGTTTTAAGGAAGGGAGGACGAGGGAAAACACTCGCGAAAATTCGTTAATCTAATTTACTTAAAATTATTTAACTAAAAAGTGCTTCGCTTGATTGTACACCGTGTGATTGAATAGGGATTTGAAACAATATATCCCGTTGAAATACTAATTCACACTGATTTTTCATTATATTTTTCTAAAAGCTACAGGCTAAGGTGAACAAATTCCAATTCTACACAGTGAGCCAAAAAATATCTTATCCAACAAAAAGTAAAAATAAAATAACTAAATTCTAACATCCACACGAAATGAATGTACTGAGGACCGAACATCCCGCCGGCCAAAAGGGGTTTACCCCTTTTAATTTTAACTACTATCTACATTGTCTTCAATGGGGAGCGGACACAGCTTAACAACCGGTCGCTTTAAAGTACCGTTAGTGGTACGCACGCTTGCCACTCGTACTACACCGTCCGAACCTGGATGCACTGCCTCAATACGACCCAGTCGCCATTGCATACAGGGAGTGTTATCCTCTTTTATAACCACAAGGTTACCAATTTTTAGTGAACCTTTACTATCATGCCATTTAGCACGTTGGTGAAGAGTATGTAAGTACTCTTTAGACCACCGAGACCAAAAATCCTGGTGCAACTTCTGGAGCAATTGCCAGCGATCTAATCTATTAAGGGGGGTGTCACTAAAATTGGGTTCGGGAAATGCACTAAGAGACTCTAAGGACAAAAAATGACCTGGGGTGATTGCCGAAATGTCATTCGGATCACTACTAAGGGGGGTTAAAGGCCTACTATTTAAAAAGGCTTCTATCTGTACAAGCAGAGTGTACATCTCCTCGTATGTTAAGATTTGAGATCCAACTATACGTAACAAATGAGTTTTAACGGATTTTACTGAAGATTCCCAAAGACCGCCAAAATGGGGTGCAGAGGGGGGATTAAACTGCCACGAAATTGTTTCTGCTTTCGAAGCATCACGCATTAGATTACATAAAGTTCTATAAGCTCCAGTAAAATTAGTTCCACAGTCACTGTGGAGTGAAACAAGTCTGCCTCTACGGCCTACAAAGCGGCGTAAGGCTGCCAGAAAAGCATCGGAAGACAAGCTTGAAACTAGCTCTAAATGCAAAGCTTTGGTAGCATAACAAACGAAAAGACAAAGGTATGCTTTCGTCGTGCGAGCTCCTCGGTAGCGAGTCATTAACAGATTAAAGGGACCTGCGAAGTAAAACACCTGTGTGAAGAAAAGGCTTAACTTGGCTCACGCGAAGTAAGGGTAGATCACCCATGGGAGCTTGAACAGGGGTTGGATGTATCTTATAGCAAGTACACTTAGAAACTACCTTTCTAATTACATTTTTGCAGGAAATTATCCAAAATTGTTGTGCGATTATGTACTGAATTGATTGAATTCCTGCATGGAAATATTTCAAGTGTACATAACTAACCAAAAGTTCCGTAAATCGATGATTGTTGGGCAATAGAGCAGGAAATTTTTGTTGATAGGACAACGAAGTAGAATTTCTTAATCTGCCACCAAGGCGAAGTATGCTTTCATCATCTAAAAAGGGGCTTAGTCTTCTAAATAATTTTGAGGGTAAAAGATGCTGTTGGATTCTATCAATTTCATGAGAAAAAGCTAAAGTTTGTACATGCTTTACTAAGAGCATGACAGACTGATGTAACTCTAAACTAGTAAGATGTTCAGTTACTTTGACTTTGTTTCTACAATTCGACAAAAATCTTAAAATATATGTTAAAACTCTACGTAATCTATCAAAACTAGAAATATTTTCTATTAGTTGAGCTAACAAATGGGGTTCTAATTCTGCTACAAGAAGACATGTTTTTCTATGTTCAGGAATGTCTTCATCAGACAATGGAAGATTTATTTCTGTCCATGTGTCGGTGTGTTGCGACAAAAAACTTGGGCCACACCACTACATTGAGCTTTCTGACAACTCAGATGGGAGGAGACCACGACTACCTAAATCTGCAGGATTGTTCTCAGATATGACATGATGCCAATGCGAGGAAGGGATTTTTTCTTGGATGAAAGTTGATCTATTACTAACAAAAGTGGTAAATCTATGTGGGGAAGACTTTATCCAAGAAAGGACTATAGTTGAATCACACCAAGCGTATATTTCACTAATTTTTAGCCTGGGCTGATAAATTCCTAGAACATAATGTAACAATTTTGATAAGAGAACTGCTCCACACAGTTCAAGGCGGGGTATACTAATTGTTTTTAAAGGGGCTACTTTGGATTTTGCAGTCACAAATTTGACACAAAATTCATTATCTTTTAATGAAAATCTAAAATAAACAACAGCACAATAGCCTTTTTCAGAGGCATCTGAAAAGCCATGAATCTGAATTGATTGGTAACTATCAGGCACTACTCTACGAGTTATTTTACATAAAGATAGCAAACTAACTTCACTTGTAAATTTTTCCCATATTCTACTAATTTCCATCGAGGGTGGATCATCCCAATTGAGCTTTAAGTCCCAAAGCTTCTGTATTAAATGTTTTAGGAAAAAAGTAACAGGGGTTAAGATACCTAGAGGGTCAAAAATCTTAGCTAAGTTGCTAAGTAAATTACGTTTTGTACACGGTGACAAAATTGAGTTTATCGAAAATTGATAGCAATCTGATGATGGACTCCACTCAAGTCCTAAAACTTTAAGAGTATTATTGGAATTAGCATCAAAGGATAAATTTTCATTGCACAGATGAGAAGAAGGAAAGTCTGCCAAGAGTCTTGGGTCATTGCTGCACCACTTGCGCAATTGAAACCCACCTTTGGCAAGAAGAGAAATTAGGTCTTTCTGAATCCTTTTGGCACCTTCAAGGTCACAATGCATGCCAGTTATATCATCTACATATGAGTGCGAGATAATTAGTTCTGAAGCTTCAGGGTAATTAACTTTCTCCTGCTCAGCTAAAGTAAGCAATGATTTGATAGCTAAATAAGGGTTGCATGTTAATCCATAAGTAACAGTACAGAGAGCTATGTCTTCGATTGGACCATCAGGCTGAAAACGCCAAAGAACGCGTTGATAATCCTGATGAGGAGGAGTAACTAGAATTTGTCTAAACATTTCACAGATATCCGCTGTAAATACGAATTTTTCCAATCTAAATAACAGAAGTAATTGACATATGTCAGCTTGTAGGTTGGGACCAGGAAGCAGGATATCGTTTAATGAATAAGGATCACTAGAACCTTTAGCAGAGCCATTATAAACCACGCGAAGTTTAGTTGTGACACTAGAAGGCTTTAGTACACAATGATGTGGAATATAATAACTTTTATCTGGAATGGCCAAAGATGAAACTATTTTCATATGTTCTAAAGATAAGTATTCCTTCATAAAATCGGAATATTGCATGTAAAGATCAGAATTTTTTAACAATCTACGTTCTAATGCTAAGAATTGCTTGAGTGCTAACTCTCTACTGTTGGGAAAAGAAGGTTCACTAGACTTAAAAGGTAGAGATACTACAAATCTGCCTGTCTCTGTTCTATAAGTAGTTTCAGAAAATATTTTTTCGGCTAAACTATCTTCAGGTGACATTGAATTGACCTTGGGAACTTCCTCGACAAGCCAAAATCTTTGAATAGTATCTTCGAGGGTGTCCATTGCCAAAATTGTTTGAGAAATGAATTGACTAATTACTTTAGACGAAGAACAAGTTTTACCCATAAGCAAATAACCAAAAATACTATTAATTGCCACTGGATCATTAGGACCAGCAACAATCTTTCCATCTTTAAGAATTCTTGCAAATATATCAGCTCCTACTAATATATCAACCGGTCTAGATTTGTAAAAATAAGGATCGGCTAGCTGACAATTTTTTAAGAAAGGCCAATTAGTAGTGGAAAGGGTTGAAAGTGGAAGATTTCCACATATTTTAGGGATAACTACGGCACTAAATTCTAAAAGGGGACTAGATTTTTCTGAAGGACGAATGGTAGAAGAAATGCTCTCACAACTTTTAAGCATAGGGGCTTCACCAATGCCTTGCACATCGATATCTGATTTGTAACTATGTAAACCAAGACGTTTAACACAAGCTTTCGTTATGAAATTTGAGGTTGAACCTGAATCTACGATTATTCTAATAGGTTGATAATCGCCTTTGCTATCAAAAATTTCTACTATTGCGGTGGATAATAATACAACCGAAGAATCGATGCTACTACTTAAACATAAGGGGTTGTCTACAGTTAATCCGATAAAAGCATTGGGGTTGCTTTGTGAATTTTGACTATCAATATGAGGTAATTGAGCTACAGGGTTAGCATTATTGGAAACTATACTACTATGGTTGGCATGGTGGTTGGCACCCGAACTAGTGGGGTGGCCAATGGAATTCGGGAAACTAGAACTAGAATGCGCTACTGGACTACAATGAGTATTGACACTCTGATTATAATAATTTGGAGTGGAACTAAAGCTACTAAAATGGGGGTTAGGACCCTGACTATGATTGTGTACAGGATTGTACTTAGGACCCTGACTATTATGGTGTGTAACAGTACTGCAGGCTTGAAAATTTCTATTATTTTGACTACTATTATTCTGACTACTATTATTCTGACTACTATTATTCTGACTACTATATAAAGTGCTAACTTGATTGGAACTATCATTTCCACTGAAACAAAGTAAACTATGGTGACGAACACCGCAACGAAAACAGGAATTAGTGGAGGGGCACTCCTTTATACTATGCGATCTAGAAAGGCAATTTAAACATAAATAATTTGCCTTGGCAAGATTATAACGTTCATTGGGAGTTTTTGAGCGAAAGAACTGACATTTAGAAAGAGTGTGATAAGGTCCCTGTTTGCAAACTACACAAGTATTTTTATTATTATTTTGATTGGGTTGACTTAGAAAAACATTGGAAGTTTGTCTGGAGCTACCTGATTTAAAACTACTACTATTATTATTTATAGATTTTTTAAAGAATTTTTTATCATCTTTTCGGATTAATTATACATTTTCTAAAGCTTCACAGTGTTTTTCCAAATACGCTATTAACTCTTCATAATCAGGCATTTTAATGGAATCAGAAAGCTGTAATTCAAATTTTGTTGCTAAGGAAATATCTATTTTTCTATTAATCATTTGAACTAATGGAAATGACCAGGCGTCTATAGGTAACTGTAAATTGCGCAAGGCCTCTAAATTATCGTTAAAGGTATCTAACAGGGTACGTACATCTTGAGGATTTTCTGAAGATACTTTTTTAGCATTTTCAATAGCTGACCAATGACTAGCTGCTATGATTCGTTTTCTATAATATCTTTTACACAAAGTATCATAAGCAATGGAATAATTAGCATGAGTTAGTGGCAAATGCTGAACTAGGAGTTTTGGCTGTTCCTCAAGGGCTTTCAGTAAATATTCGAATTAAGTTACATCCGAAAAGTGAGGATTGTTATGAAGCAGGGCTTCAAACGTATCTTTGAAACTAGGAAATGAAGTTACATCTCCTCTAAAAATAGGTAAATCTAAAGGTTTAAGATTGTTAATAAACTGAGGTGCCTTTGATAAGGAAACAGAAGATTGCGTTTCACTAGTTGTATGAGAAAATAAGCTAAAATATATGCTTTTAATATGCCAGAATTTATTTTCAAAATCAGCTCGAACTTTATCTTCAGCTTGAAAACCATCCTGTTCATCTAATAAACCTATCAAAATGTTATGCTGTTTACTGAAATCATCTCTAATTTGTTCTAGGTCTTGATAGCGAACCTTGAGTGAAGCATGATATTTGCTATCAGTCTCAGGTTTTATAGCAAAATCGTATATTTCAGTCATGCGACTAATTTCACTCAGTCTTAAGTTTGTTGCTTTTCTAACTTTATCTGACATTGTAGCTTAATAATTAAACCAAATTAAAAATTATAAAAAAATCTGTTTTATATTTTAAATTTAAAAAATTTAAAAAAAAAATTGTTTATTTCTTAAGTTAAATTTTAAACTTAATAAATGGCGAGAAATCTACTAACTACCAATTTAATGAAGTTGTCTATACGTGGTAAACGAGTGCTACTATTTGTTGAAAACAAAATTTTTCTACTATTTTTTTTTCAACTAATAAATTGAGCAATTAATTGGAAATTTTAAGAAAAAATGCTCCTACTACTAAATACGCAATTAATTTTATCAGTTATTTACCTAATTAGCATCTATAATTAATTATTTTATGGTTTCAGAAAAAAGCTACTACCATTTTCAATTTACACGTGTCACTGTGTATGACTAATGGCTGGACACAGTAGACGAAATACTACTACTAAAAGGCTTGACCACTGTGTCAGCGTACTAAAGCAATGCATACAGTAAATTCTAATATGGAGTGTGGCTAAATTCTAATTGCGAGTGTGAAATCAACGGTGAAGCAAGAGCTAAATGAGACGACTATACGTTCTATACTATATGAGAATCCATTCCCGTTACTAAGCGAGAGACCGGCTGCTAAACTGCCCGCTTCGAAGCAAAGCAAAAAAAAGGCGATACAAAAGAAATTGATTTCTATTCAATTTGAATAAATGCACGACCTATAATTGAAGATTTTGTGTGAATGTTTTACAGCAAGAACTCTAAAAATTTATGTTAATTAATGACTATATGCCGATTAGTTTACTCCTAACTTTGAGTTTAGTGAAAGGCGGATTAAAGTCACTATGTATTTTTATCAAAAAGTCTACCTACTATATAAAAAAACGACGATTAGGGTAGTAAAGTAGGAGTAACGCTAGAAAGGATCTGGCGAAAAGCACCAAAATGGTGGGGTGTTGAGTTATTTACTCAGGAGAGATTTAAAATGGACTGTATAAATGGTTTTTGTTCTACTCACTGTTCGTTGCTGGGCTGTGGGGTCGATGGGCGGCCGCCTTTATCCTGGCTTCAGCAGTTCTGTTGAGGGGTTTCCAGTACAGAGGTTTTAATGAAGGGAGGACGAGGGAAAACACTCGCGAAAATTCGTTAATCTAATTTACTTAAAATTATTTAACTAAAAAGTGCTTCGCTTGATTGCACACCGTGTGATTGAATAGGGATTTGAAACAATATATCCCGTTGAAATACTAATTCACACTGATTTTTCATTATATTTTTCTAAAAGCTACAGGCTAAGGTGAACAAATTCCAATTCTATACAGTGAGCCAAAAAATATCTTATCCAACAAAAAGTAAAAATAAAATAACTAAATTCTAACATCCACACGAAATGAATGTACTGAGGACCGAACAAAAAGACTTGTATAGATTTGAATTAACTAACGATATTATGTACCTAATATACCTGAAGATATTAGAGTGCAAATTTTATATAATTTTTTATTTTATAGATTCAGTTCTTTTATCTATAATAAACACATACATCAGCAAAATATTTTTTTCAATTTTTGCCTATATGAGAACAAAAAAATTTTGTCAATTTATCTAAATTGTGTAAAGACAGATAATATATTAAGCAATACAATAAGAATCCTGGAACTCCTAAGATCACGTGACCGCCGACTTGCTTATAACGCGCCATGGCCGGTCTTTATCGTCGGCTGCATGTTAACTGTATTCAAGGCCAACAAAAAAACATAGGCCATGACTCTGAAAAAATCAGCTGTTGTTGGGAGGCTGAATTTTACGTTGGGTCTTATGGGAGGATATAGGTTTGTTTGTGATATTTTTAAAATGGCACAACAGATTTTCGCGAAATGTCAGTGAAATATTATACCAATATTTCACCAAAACTGATAAAAGATGGTTAAAAGGTTAAAATCTTTAAGATTTAGCATTCCTTATTTTGAATTCAAATTGCCCGCCATGTAACGCACGCCGACTATTATATTTGACATGGATGTGACTGTTGTGATGGCATTTATTTATTTGCTTGTTATGTAAAACTTGTTCGATTTTTTAATGATTTTCTAAAATAAAGTTCATTTAAAATCCAATAATACCAGTGTTAATCTTTTCAAAACAAAATTACACTACAAAAAAATCATTTTTTGATGTTGTAATTTTTGCAAACACATCTAAATAAGTTTTAAAAGCCGAATGTAAACAAATAGGCTTAGCTCAGCCGATTACGTTCCACGCAGAAATAAACACATTCGCTTCTGCTTTAAATTTAATTTTTGTGTGAGCTAATTAAATGGCTCTGAAAAATTAAGGATAACTATACATTAAAAAAAAATGTTTTACAAGAATATAGTAAAAACAATCTCAAAACCGACTTTATTAAAAGAAAAATCAAATATTCATGAACCGTCATTCCAACTTTAATATTTTAACCACAATCATTTGTGGCGTGACGTGACCATCAAAAAGAAATTCAGCCTCCGCTGTGACGTCAACAAAGTGTAGATCGTGGCACATCCGTTTTGATAACCCTGCTGTATTTTACGTGAAACTGAGATAATCCCCTTTAGTAACAATTCTGGAGTTGAGATTAAATGTAACAATGTCATTTTGACAATTATACTACATCCAAATGGTTTTGAGTTTTAAGGAGACTCATTGGCATCATTATCACTGGAAACAATGCAGATTTGGCTATTAAATATAGCAATAATTTGGACGCAACAGAGCTGTATCTTAAACTTAAAAATTTTAAGAGTCACGTAAGCTTGTTGTTTCCAAACCTGGAAGCAGCTAGCTGCTTGGATACTCTTAATATGCTAGAAAAATATTCCGTCAATATATGGGCACCTAAGCTCACACTAGGTACTAATATAACTAAAAACTAAAATATATTTTATTCAACCCCAAACCCAATTTCCTTTCGTGTGATACCACACAAGCCAAGTTATTACTTAAACTCTAATTTTTGAAATCTATCCCAATCCTTCTTTTAAAACTAAAATGTATTTTGTTTATCTTCAGACTCAATTACCTTTCGTTTGATATCACACACGCCATTTTTGCAATTAAACTCTAATTTTTGAAATCTAACCCCACCCTTTTTTGTAAAAAAAGTAACATATATTTTGTTTAATTCCAGACTCAATTACCTTCCGTTCGATATCACATACGCCATATTTTCACATAAACTCTAATTTTTAAAATCTACCTTCACCCTTTTATTTGACTTGTGTTTGGTGGATCTTGTTCATTTTAAAATTGGACCTTCTCGAACCAAGATCCAGTCTAGGTACCAAATCTCATTCAAATCGGGCAAGCGCTTTTTGAGTTATGCGAGTTGGAGACAGACAGACAGACAGACAGACAGACAGACAGACAGACAGACAGACAGACAGACAGACAGACAGACAGACAGACAGACAGACAGACAGACAGACAGACAGACAGACAGACAGACAGACAGACAGACAGACAGACAGACAGACAGACAGACAGACAGACAGACAGACAGACAGACAGACAGACAGACAGACAGACAGACAGACAGACAGACAGACAGACAGACAGACAGACAGACAGACAGACAGACAGACAGACAGACAGACAGACAGACAGACAGACAGACAGACAGACAGACAGACAGACAGACAGACAGACAGACAGACAGACAGACAGACAGACAGACAGACAGACAGACAGACAGACAGACAGACAGACAGACAGACAGACAGACAGACAGACAGACAGACAGACAGACAGACAGACAGACAGACAGACAGACAGACAGACAGACAGACAGACAGACAGACAGACAGACAGACAGACAGACAGACAGACAGACAGACAGACAGACAGACAGACAGACAGACAGACAGACAGACAGACAGACAGACAGACAGACAGACAGACAGACAGACAGACAGACAGACAGACAGACAGACAGACAGACAGACAGACAGACAGACAGACAGACAGACAGACAGACAGACAGACAGACAGACAGACAGACAGACAGACAGACAGACAGACAGACAGACAGACAGACAGACAGACAGACAGACAGACAGACAGACAGACAGACAGACAGACAGACAGACAGACAGACAGACAGACAGACAGACAGACAGACAGACAGACAGACAGACAGACAGACAGACAGACAGACAGACAGACAGACAGACAGACAGACAGACAGACAGACAGACAGACAGACAGACAGACAGACAGACAGACAGACAGACAGACAGACAGACAGACAGACAGACAGACAGACAGACAGACAGACAGACAGACAGACAGACAGACAGACAGACAGACAGACAGACAGACAGACAGACAGACAGACAGACAGACAGACAGACAGACAGACAGACAGACAGACAGACAGACAGACAGACAGACAGACAGACAGACAGACAGACAGACAGACAGACAGACAGACAGACAGACAGACAGACAGACAGACAGACAGACAGACAGACAGACAGACAGACAGACAGACAGACAGACAGACAGACAGACAGACAGACAGACAGACAGACAGACAGACAGACAGACAGACAGACAGACAGACAGACAGACAGACAGACAGACAGACAGACAGACAGACAGACAGACAGACAGACAGACAGACAGACAGACAGACAGACAGACAGACAGACAGACAGACAGACAGACAGACAGACAGACAGACAGACAGACAGACAGACAGACAGACAGACAGACAGACAGACAGACAGACAGACAGACAGACAGACAGACAGACAGACAGACAGACAGACAGACAGACAGACAGACAGACAGACAGACAGACAGACAGACAGACAGACAGACAGACAGACAGACAGACAGACAGACAGACAGACAGACAGACAGACAGACAGACAGACAGACAGACAGACAGACAGACAGACAGACAGACAGACAGACAGACAGACAGACAGACAGACAGACAGACAGACAGACAGACAGACAGACAGACAGACAGACAGACAGACAGACAGACAGACAGACAGACAGACAGACAGACAGACAGACAGACAGACAGACAGACAGACAGACAGACAGACAGACAGACAGACAGACAGACAGACAGACAGACAGACAGACAGACAGACAGACAGACAGACAGACAGACAGACAGACAGACAGACAGACAGACAGACAGACAGACAGACAGACAGACAGACAGACAGACAGACAGACAGACAGACAGACAGACAGACAGACAGACAGACAGACAGACAGACAGACAGACAGACAGACAGACAGACAGACAGACAGACAGACAGACAGACAGACAGACAGACAGACAGACAGACAGACAGACAGACAGACAGACAGACAGACAGACAGACAGACAGACAGACAGACAGACAGACAGACAGACAGACAGACAGACAGACAGACAGACAGACAGACAGACAGACAGACAGACAGACAGACAGACAGACAGACAGACAGACAGACAGACAGACAGACAGACAGACAGACAGACAGACAGACAGACAGACAGACAGACAGACAGACAGACAGACAGACAGACAGACAGACAGACAGACAGACAGACAGACAGACAGACAGACAGACAGACAGACAGACAGACAGACAGACAGACAGACAGACAGACAGACAGACAGACAGACAGACAGACAGACAGACAGACAGACAGACAGACAGACAGACAGACAGACAGACAGACAGACAGACAGACAGACAGACAGACAGACAGACAGACAGACAGACAGACAGACAGACGGCGCGACAAAAAAGTTTCCAAATTATCTGAAACGCAAAGTTATACAAAATTTTAAATCGGAGCAACTTTTTTTTCCCGGAAAAATTAGGATCACCATAGGCTTGTATATTTCCAAGTTATCCAAGCTTGCAAATCACCCTACGAATATTTCTAACCATGCCAGTCACTTCTTTGTCATTTAGCAAACTAAAATTAATTAAAGATTTTAGGCGTTCAACTATGACACAGGAGAGACTGCTGACCTAGGAATATTAAGCATAGAATATGAAATAGCCGAAAAAATTAACTTTGATAAAGTTATAGATGTAATGGCTGCAGTAAAGTCTAGTAAATCAAATTAAGTAAAGTCTCGAAAAGTCAAAATTTTTCGTGCGCTTTGTAGGACTTTTAAGACCGCGTACTTAATATGTTTTTTTTTCCTGTTCTTATTTTCTTATGTAATAAAATGTAATGTTCCAACTTTTTTTTTTCTTGGGGGTTAGGTTGGGTTGGTGTGTTGACTGGTGACAAGTTATATCCATCGGATATTCATCGATGAAATGCTGATGAGCTATCGCGAAATAAAAAGAAACCTGATGAAATCTTTTTTATCTAAAAAGATTTTGTTTTATTTCGACAGTTTTGTTACACAACAAAGATGGAAATGGAAGAAATGGAGAAAACAATTCGTGTGGGCTTCAATTTAAAAGGCAAGGATCAAATTTTTGAATATAAAAAGATACAGCTAAGTCGAATGACAATTGATGGACAAATGACATGCATCACGAAATGCTTTTCGTCTGCCAAGGCCAACAAAAAAATAAAGGCCACAACCCTGAAAAAATCAGCTGTTCTTGGGGGGCTGACTTTTACATTGGGTTTTATGGGAGGTCAGAAGTATTTTTATGATATTTTTAAAATGGTGCTACAGATTTCCGCGAAATTTCAGTGAAATATTCTCAGACACTATCCCGATATTCCACCAAACTTTTGTAAGGATGCAAGATGATTAAAGGTTAAAATCTTCAAGATTTAGCTTTCCTTCTTTTGAATTCAAATTACCCGCCATGTACCGCATGCCAACTGTTATATTTGACATGTATTTGACTTTGTCATCTTGTTTGTCATGGCATTTGTTTATTTGTTTGTATTGTAAAACTTTTTTGATTTTTTAATGATTTTTCACAATAAAGTTCATTTAGAATCCAAAAATACCAGCGTTAATCTTTTTGAAACAAAATTACACTACAAAAATATAATTTTTTGATGTAATTTTTGTAAACACATGTAAATAACTATATTAATTGTTAAAAGTCTGCTGAGTGTCGAATATAAACAAATAGATGTAGGTAATCCGATTACTTTTCACGCAGAATTGAAGACATTCGCTTCTGCTTTAAATTTAATTTTTGTGTGAGCTAATGAAGCGGCTCTGAAAAATTAAGGATTACTATACATTTAAAAACAATATTAACACCGGCTTTATTTTAAAAAAAATTAAGTATTAATGAACCGTCATTCCAACTTCAATATTTTAAAGACAATCAGCTGTGTCGTGACGTGACCATCAAAAAAAAATCAGCCCCCGATGTGACGTCAACAAAGTAGAGGTTCGTGCAGGGCTATTAAAACGGACGGGCCACGATCCTCCACTTTGTTGACGTCACATCCGGAGCTGATTTTTTTTTTGATGGTCACGTTACGACACAGTTGATTGTCTTTAAAATATTGAAGTTGGAATGACGGTTCATGAATATTTGATTTTTTTTAAATAAAGCTGGTTTTTACTATATTCCTTCAGAACCAGTTTTTTTAATCTATAGTAATCCTTAATTTTTCAGAGCCGCTTCATTAGCTCACACAAAAATTAAGTTTAAAGCAGAAGCGAATGTAACAATGACATATGACAAAGTCAAATACATGTCAAATATAACACTTGGCATGCGGTACATAGCGGGTAATTTGAATTCAAAATAAGGAATGCTAAATTTTGAAGATTTTAACCCTTTAATCATGTTGCTTCTTTACAAAACATTGCTGGAATATCGGGATGGTGTCTGAGAATATTTCACTGATATTTCGCGGAAATCTATAATGCCATTTTGAAAATATCATAAAAAACGTCTGACCTCCCATAAGATCCAATGTAAAATTCAGCTCCCGGAGAACAGCTGATTTTTTCAGGGTCGTGGCCTCTATTTTTTGGTTGGTCTTGGTTCATGACCCGTCCGTTTTGATAGCCTTGCGTCTGACAGAGTTGGTGAGTTTTGGTGGCATCGATTGGTGGATCGGTGGAATCCATCGGATCTACCGAAACCTGATGATGATTCATATGTGAGTGGGCCTTGCAGCCCTTCCACTGCGACCACTAGTGTGTCTATTGTGGCTCACTTTTAAGTGGTTTCTCACCACTGTATGCCTAATCCTCCAAAAAGGTTAGCTATCAGTTTAGATGAGACACTGTTCAGATCTTCTGAATCAATCTGAGGTTTATCGAAAGTGTTTTGACGTAAACGTGCAATAGCCGGACATTCGCACAGTGCATGTCTAACTATTTCGTCATCTTCCATACAGAGTCTATATTCGGTCTCTTCGGTTATTCCAATTCCTTCCAATGGGTACTCTTAGTCGACAGTGACCTGTAAAGAGTCTATTCCCTATACGGATCTCCTATCTGGCTCTCTTCTGACAAGGTCCTTTAATGAACTCTTTAGAGTGAGCCAGTTCTGGTATATTCATCCATTCAATATTGTTGGAAGCTGTTCTCCGTCCAACTCAGTAAGGTTAATTTAGCAGCATTGAAAAAGTCGGCAGATGTCGCTTTCGTCCCTGCCTGGTCTGCGGCCTCATTTCCCTCGTGTCCAGAATACCCTGATATCCATACTAATGACACCTTATTAACGCTCCCAAGCGCATTCAGATCGACTTCAGATGATCTTTTTTGTATAACCCAAGTTATTGAAAAGAAAATGGCATACGGACAGGAGCTGCATCTGGTTTACGTAGATTTGCAGAAGGCATATGATAATATACCACTAAATCTACTTTGGAAAGCGTTGGAAAAGACAAACATAAGCTTACAACTAATTAAGGCTATCAAAGAGTTATACCGCAATAGTAAGGCAAAAGTTAAAATAAAAGCAAAACTAACTAAAGGCTTTCAAGTAAATAAAGGTCTTATACAAGGTATAGTATATTTGGAACAAGTCGTTAAAGTCTGGAAAAGAAAATGCCAAAACATGGGAAGTCCGTTGGATGAAACTACCTTGTATACTTTATGTTTCGCCGATGATCAGATAGTGGTGGCTCAGGATTATGACGACCTCGAATATATTACACGAAAACTAATAGAAGAGTACAATAAGTGGGGACTAGAGGTTAATATCAATAAGACAGAGTATATGTGTATTGGTGGAACGAAACAGGATCTAATATTAAATACTGGGCAGCGAATTCAGTCCTGTGATGAGTATAAATACTTAGGTCTAAAAATTACAGCTGACGGAACACTAGACAAAGCTATAAAAGATAGAAACGTATAAGGAAGAAAAGCAATAACTTTATTAAATAAAATAATTTGGGACCAAAGTATATCAAAACGTAACAAAAAGCTTATATATAACACCATTGTACAAAGTATTATTACATACGGCTCAGAAGTGTGTACGTACTTTAGTGGATGATATAAGAACAAAACAACTGGTGTGGTACGGACATGTACAAAGAATGAATGATGAAAGACTACCTAAACAAATACTACAATGGAAACCAACTGGCCGAAGAAAACGAGGACGGCCAAGGAGAAGTTGGAGAGAAGGAATAGACAGTGAAATAAGAATAAGAGGCCTTGATGATGAATGATGGGCAAACAGAAACGAGTGGAGATTGGGTATCGGAAGACGTAGAACGTTGTGAAACCGATAAATATATATATATATATATATATATATATATATATATATATATACAAGCGCATTCAGCCATTTTACCATTACACCCGCCCCCTCACCCAGGATTTTGTTTCAAAACCGCCGTTGCATGACAGTTTAATCTGTACCTGTTATGTAGTGCGGATTATGATTAAACGCTTGCAGTAAAGCCTCTTCATTGAAGGGGGTAACACTCTTGAACGAAAATAACAGACAGCCGGATATAAACGGTTAAAGCCGGAGGCCGAAGGACTCTAAAGAGACGAGATGAAGCTGTTTTTTGCAACTCGTTTTGTGCCTTTCTTATTAATTAAAACTCACTGGCCCGCCTTATTAGTTACATGGTTTGAATAGCGAATGTCCGGAAAGGTTAACTTTACCTCAAAAATACAGGGTGTTCGGCACATGAACCGTCAAAATTTTTTGGGATATTGTTGGGGTCATTTGGTACCTTTTCAATCTTGGAACTTGGGTCCTTAGAGTCACGGCTAAAGAGATTAATTTTTTTTTCTCAAATTACCCAAAATTCCACCTTTAAACCCTCGTAAGCTTTTTATTAATGTCTGGAAAAGCACCAGAGTCAGAGTCAGAGTCAGAAAAAGCTTTATTGTCAAAGAAAAAAAAATCTTATTGGCAAAGCATCAATCTTATAACTAAAACATATTTTGTCTAAAATTATAATTAAGTAAAACTAATAAAAATAAGTTCACATTTTTAAAATACTAGGTAATTTCTAGCAAAAAATAAATAGGAAATGGGTAGGACCTGCAATTATAAAAAAAAACAAGCAAAGCAAAACAGATAGGTAAAAAAAGAAAGTGCAGAAACATATTTAAAGAAAAACAAATTTTAACCGCTTGTGATATATATCTATTTAAACTTTCAAATTGTGTCCATGAAAATGTAAACGAATTAAAAAAAAATAATAATAATAAAAATGTACAGATGTGCATACCTATAGCACAAGAAACACAAAAAGCTAGTGCAGCCCAAATTTAATCATAATTTTATTAGAAAATTGGCTTACTTTGCCGGCTTAACTTACTATAACTTGCTTCCAGATAATTCAACATCATTACAAAACAAAATCATTAAAAAAAAAAATGCTACTAAATTTAGCACCGTACACTTTAAGTGAATATAAAAAATCTTTAAAAAGCTATTTTTTTTATAATTCTGTAATTATATGCTACTTCAACTAATTAATATATTTGTTAAAATTTATGTATCAAGGGGACATACGAGGTTTATTATTGAAGAACATTAGTGATTTTGTGAAAGATAATCAATTTCATAATTAAAAATTAAAAAAAATATCGACACTTGAGAACTTCATTTTCCTTTAAAAACTTCTCTATTTGATTACCTTTCTAACGGTATGCTACACACTGATTAAAAAAAATTATTCTGCTTTAAAATACGGATATTCCGTGAGACGGGCAATAATCGTTCGGACTTGATAAGAAAAACAATTTGATGTTTATGATCGTTTCGAACAAAATTCATAAATAAAGAACACAATACATTATTGTTAAAAGTTTAACTTTTGTTTAAGTAGGTAAACGATCATAAGCGTCAAATTGTTTTTCTTACCAATTCCGAACGAATCTCGCCCTTCTGACGGAATGTCCGTATTTTATAGCAGAAATGTTTTTTTTTATCAATGTGTAGCATACCGTTAGAAAGGTCATCAACTAAAGAAGTTTTTAAAAGAAAATGAAGTTCGCAATTGTCGATAATTTTTTTGATTTTTAATTTTGAAATTGATTTTTTTTTCACAAAATCACTAATGTTCTTCAAGAAAAAACTTCGTATGTCCCTTTGGTACATCAATTTTTAACAAATCTATTAATTAGTTGAAGAAGCATAAGACTACAGAATTGTAAAAAATAAATGGTGCTTTTCTAGACATTAATAAAAAACTTACGAGGGTTTAAAGGAAGCATTTTGGATAATTTGAGAAAAAAAATTAAAAAATTCATATCTCATTAGCCGTGACCCTTAGGACCAAAGTTCCAAGTTTGAAAAGGTAACAAATGACCCCAACAATGTCCCAAAAAATTTTGACGGTTCATGTGCCGAACACCCTGTATAAGGTGAGCCAAAAAAATACCTTTCTAGCCCATGTAGCATTGGCTAGAGAAGGTATTATTTTCAATAAAAATTCCACACCAGTATTTTTTAGTCTATCAAAATGTGTTTTTTTTTGACATATCACCATAGCAACGCACGAATTTTAGTGGAAATTTTTTCCTCGTAGGTACCTAACAGTGAATTCAATCGAAAATTTTTTGACGTCTTAGTGACAAGATAATGTTTTTGACAATAGGTTTTAATTATTATCAATTACATATTTAAGATTTTTCTGTATTCTTCGGACACCTCCTTTCTACCTCCTTTCTGTTTAAAGACGAAAAAGCTGGACTTTGAATGGAATGAAGTAAATATCTATGTAGTAGGTATTGGACACGATTTTATTCACCATTTTTGCCCTGCATTGTTATGAATTGTTTACTAATAAAGCCCAGATAAAAAATTGATAAAATCGCAAAAAAGCAATTTTCTACCATTTGTACTAGCACAAAACTTGTGCAAAATTAAATAATGTACTGCAGTGAGTCGTAAAATCTTATTTCCGTGCAACTACAACAAGTAGAAATCAACAATTTATATGGCTAAAATTGCTGGCGAAAATGTGACACAAACTGTGACATACACTAAATCTGTTCATGTACTTTTATAAAAAATCGTAAAAATTATAATTTTCTACCACATGTAGTAGCCACAAGTAACTATAAAATGGAATATTTAATATTTTATATCGTAAAATTGTATTTTTGTGTTACTACAATGAGTAGAAATCAACAACATTCATGCTACCAATCCATTGGAGTTTAAACTGCGAGCGAACCTCATAAATAACATATAAAGAGAAGTAGTAGCCCCGGTTTCGGCGGTCATTCATTAATTTGTTGGTAAACAATGTAGCTTTTCCGCTGTTGCCGCCTCCTCTGCCTATGTAAAATTTTATAAATAATAAGTAAGGTTCAACTTCCCACCTTACCAAAATATATAGTGCTTTGAGTTGGTTAGGCTATTCAAACCGTGCGATAATTTGTCATGCGCTTATTAGCACGCGTCGGGTCGTTTTATGCTGTGTATTTCTTATTACATCCTACGATAAAAACTCATTTAGACAACATAATTTATGAACGGTCCCTTTTCCCACAATTTTTTCAGGACGTGGCAACAGGTGTATGACATCATATTACGGATGTCGTGTTAGCAGAGCCGGGTTTCGTTTTGAGCTACTTGGACTATATCCCCAGGTAAAAAGGGAATTCTTTTTCCTATTGTAGAGGACGATTAACTATTAGTCATTGTTCCAACAGTTTTAACCGGTATTAAGGATATTCTATTTTATTATTTTAAAATGCGGCTTTTCTGTTTGGAGAGTTGAAGCACTATTAACCATCCAAACGAAAATTTCATAGGATTGTTTTAATTTTCTCTAAATGTTAAATAATTTTATTAAAGATAATTGTCAACTTTGTATATTTCTGTTAAAAATAATGGTCAACTTTGTATCATTTATTTGTGTATGATTTGATGTTGACAATATAAGAAAAATATAGTTCTCAATTTTGTCACAGAAACTGTTTTCTTATTTTCTACCAGAAAGTATCATAAATCTCTTTATCACATCGACAAATGGTCTTTTGATCTACTGAACACAGCAAGAACTACAGTCCGCGATATAGAAGATTCAAGGAAGCGAATTAAATCATGTCAACATTGGGAGCTTGCAACGACATTGAAAAAAAGGTCAAGAAATGTTCAGATCCAACGCTTTTGAAAAATATCAATTTGATTCTGTATGGACCAAACAAATCAGGTAGAATAACAAAATATTGTTTACTTGCCTTTTTGGATTTCAATTTAAACTTGATTCAGAAGAATATAAAAATCACATCGAGCTAGTAAGCGAAATGCTTTCTATTGTTAATTTTAAAGATATTTATAAGTTAATCGACCTAAATTACTAATCTATAACGCCCGCAAAACATTTTACGGAGTCATTTATTGAATTTATTGTTGAAAAATTGCATGAAAGTCAATCTAAAAATGGTGTAGAAGAATCTGAACAAGCTTCAATTAGATCAACATTATCTCGAAATTTTTAAAACGAAAATTTGCTTCTTAACCTAAATCCGAAAATTAAAAGAAAATCTACAAGCCAAAGAAGAAGAGATACTTTTATTAGAATTGGACCTGGAAGACTATAAAAACAAACAAGACAAATCAGAAGAGGAAATACAGAGTAAAGAACGTCAAATAACTCTCAAAAGAATCCATCCAAACAGCTGGTCTAGAGGAAAAGGTTAAAGATTTTCGTAAATTGCAAGATATTTTCGAAAAAAGAAGGAGAAGTAGTACAGTATTAGAACAAACAAGTGCCGTCAAAAACCCACATCGCAATGTTCATATTACTCACAATGTGGATACATGCCATTCATGTGATGACGTCGAGTTTGAGGAAGCAATACCACAAAATCTTATCTCTTCCTATCAACCTGAAAATATCCCGATTACTAATACCATTCAGGAAGAAAAGAGTGAAATGAGAAATTTGACTAAATCAATAAACAACATGTTGGCAAGACAGACCATAGGGCAACAATTACCTTACCCACGAAGCCTGTAACTTTTCACCAGAAGAGAATGTTTTACGACTAAATAATAATATTTTTGGAGAAGCCAGAAAATTTGTTGAAATGCTCCTGATAACTGCGAAGAAGCCAGATGACACTTTGGACATTTTAGACAAAAAATATGGACGTTCTAAGTTAATAATGGAAGAACTTATTTTAAGGGCAAAAGAACTCTCCAAAGTTGAAGATTTACAAGCATTCAGCGATTTTAGCAATACTGTAAGGAATATAGCCACCGTCGTAGACACTGATATTTCGCAACTAGTGGACTAACGTCAAATTTTGGCCATATTTGTCAACAAATTACCAAATCATTTACTCACACATCTCTCTCATAGAAAAAAATATAGCTTCACATCAAGAATCTCTAAAAGATTTTTCAAAATGGATTCAAAAAATGTCTTTAGTTCTTTTTAGAGTGACATTCCTTCCACGTAGTTTAGAAATATTTGAAGGAACAAGTTCTCCAAATAAAGAATACAGAACTGAAGAAGAAAAGAAAATCCAAAATTCTCAAAACCAAGATTTAAGACCCAAAAGCAGAACATGTCAAATTTGCAAGAAAGGTGAACTATAGAAAAATGTTCTCTTTTCCAAAACGCAGATATCACCACACAAAGATGGAAAATGGCCCGACAAACACACGCATGTTTTAACTGCCTTCGTTTACATCGTGGAAAATGTACTGCAAGAAAAATGTGTGGGATAAATAACTGCAATAAATTTCATAATCAAGCTTTGCATAAAAATAGAATCGAAAATCGAGAAATTAATACATGTATTAATGCCAATTTTACCAATAGTGCTTTGCTAAAAGTAATAGCTGTTAAAATAAAAGGTCCAAATGGAATTTTTATAATTTCTGCACTTCTGGATGCAGGAAGCACAACAAAACTACTAGATGCTGCAACCGCACAAAAAATTGGATTAACTGGGCCAGTCGTACCTTTTTGTTGCAATTGGATTAAAAATCTCTCACAAGAAGAAAAATCATAAACTGTGCAAGCAGAAATAGCAAGTCTCAATTCCCCAATTTTTCACAGTCTAGAAAATATTAGAATAGTAGAAGATTTCGATTTACCTTGGCAAAATTATGATGCTGATAGTCTGGTTAAACAATTTCCATATACTCAAAAAGCATTTATAAATAAAACGAAATAAGAAAAACCAATGCTTTTAATTGGACAAAATAAAGCCGCATTAATAATTTCACGTCAATTAATCCAGCCTCATCCTAATGCATTAATTTTATCAAAAACCAAACTTGGTTGGACGTTGCACGGAAAACTTGTACAAGCATCTACAAACCAACCACATGAAGAAATAACAGTCGTATGCTGTGATAGAGCAGATGAAACATTACATGAACTGGTTAAATCATTTATGAAACTAGAAAATTTTGGAACTATTAAGTTACAAGAAAATAAAAGAAAATCTAAAGAAGACGAAGAAGCTTTAAAAATAGTTTCAGAATCCATTAATCTTCAAGATGGACAATATGTGGTATAACTTCCTTGGAAAAATAAATCTGAAGTTGTACCAGAATCTAAACCAATGGCTCTACAAAGACTAAACTGTCTGGAAAAACGGCTGTCTAAAGATGAAAAGCTACTGGAAAGTTATCAAGAAGAAATCCAAAAATTACTTGACAAAAAGTACGCAACAGTAGTTGACCCTAAACGTTTAGAGCAAAAAAAACGAATCTGGTTTTTACCCCATTTTCCTGTTATTAATCCTAACAAACCAGGAAAAACAAGACTAGTATTTGATGCTGCAGCTAAAACACATGGCATTTTACTCAACGACTTGTTGCTTACTGGTCCAGATATGTTACAACCATTACTTAACTCTCTTTTAAAATTTCGTGTGGGCAAATTTGCATTCACTGGAGATATCCGAGAAATATTTAATAGAGTAAAAATTGCAGACGAAGACACCTATGTTCAATGCTTCCTTTGGCGAAATATGGAAACTACTTCTACACCATTAATTTTTCGTATGAAGTTAATGCTTTTTGGTACGATATCTTCACCATTCATGGCTCAATTTGTAAAAAATTATAATGCAGTACAACACAAAGAAGAATTTCCAGATGCAGCAAAAGCCATAATTAAAAAGTACTACGTTGACGACTACTTAGAGTCAGTAGAAAATGAAGAAGATGCCATAAAATTAATTAATGACATTATACATGTTCACTCACAGGGAGGGTTTGAAATTCGTAA
The DNA here is from genome assembly GCA_963576565.1 of Aspidapion aeneum. Taxonomy (NCBI): domain Eukaryota; kingdom Metazoa; phylum Arthropoda; class Insecta; order Coleoptera; family Brentidae; genus Aspidapion; species Aspidapion aeneum. Next base: position 60,514,268 of record OY755039.1, on the reverse strand, counting down.
TTTTATCTCAAATTCTCCAAAAATTCTACAAAATATTCCAAAAGGTTTAATACCTTATCAGAATGATTTAGAAGTTCAAAAAATTGAAAAAGATATACTTGATGGCAAACAAATTCCAACCAAAAAACAAGTACTAAAAATAGCAATGTCAGTGTTTGATTCACTTGGACTTTTATCACTGATTACCGTACATGTCAGAATCCTTCTTCAACATTTCTGGAGATCAGGCATAGGTTGGGACGACTTTATCAGCCAAAGTATGTTTAAAAAATGGATAGTTTGGTTAGAAGACTTGAAAAAATTAGCACATCTAAAGATTCCAAGGTGGTACTCCCAAAACCTACCAAGCTGCTTTAAGTTAGAATTTCATATTTTTGTAGACGTCCGCGAAGAAGTTTATGCAGCAGCAATTTATTTAAGGATAGAATTTGACAAAGAAATAAACGTGGTTTTAGTAGCATCTAAAGCTAGGGTTGCTCCTTTAAGAACCCAGACAATTCCAAAACTAGAATTACTAGCAGCGGTCTTGGGAGTAAGACTGGCAAAAGAGATACAAAAAGGCCTAGAACTAAACATAGAAAAAATAATTTTTTGGTCAGATTCAAAGACAGTCATACAATGGCTAAATACCGAAAAAAAGATACAAAGATACGTGGCTTCAAGAACAGGTGAAATACTGGAAGATTCCAAGGTTGAAGAATGCAGATGGCTTCCCACAGTTGACAACGTAGCCGATGACTGCACGAGGGACTCCTGTAAATACAGTTTATCAGATGACAGCCGTTGGTTGATGAATCAGAAGAAAAATGGCCAAAACTCAACACGACTCAAAATCACCATGAAGAAGCTGAAAACATTTTACAAATTAATGTAGTTGAATTTCCATGCATTGCAGAAGTCATACTTGAAATTAAATCTCACTTCACCTGGATAAAGTTATTAAGAATTACATCGCAAGTTCTAAAAGGATGTCAAATATTTAAACCGCTTTTCATAAAATATTTGGTTGACAGCAGAGGAGTTACGAGAATCTGAAAAACTTTGGTGGAAAGTAATTCAATGTAAAAATTTTCCAAATGACCTACACAATACTAAAATTTGTGCTCCTAATATAAACGGACGACTTAAGAAGGTCAACCTCAAAATTGACTCTGATGGTATCCTAAGAATTTCAAGCCGAATTTTGAGAGTAACAGAAACAGATATCATTACAAAAGAGCCAGTACTCTTAGATGAAAAGCATCCTTACACCAAGAAAATGATAATGCATTTTCACATACGGTCACCAAGGTACAGAAACCGTTATTACCGAATTAAAGAGAAAATTTTATATACCACATATAACAACGGTAAAAAAAATAATAAGACAATGTTTTTATTGCCATAGAATGTTTTCCAAGAGCTGTAACCCACAAATGGGTTTACTTCCAAAAGAAAGACTTCTTACATTCGAAAAACCATTTACAGCAACTGGTTTAGATTTCTTCGGTCCATTTCACGTTTCAGTTGGAAGAACTTGTTTAACTGTTCGAGCCATCCATGTAGAAATATGCCATTCGTTCTCATGTATAATGGCAATAAGAAGATTCTTGGCAAGACGTGGTGAAATTAAAATTTTCTGGTCAGATAATGGAAAAAGTCTGAGAGGGGCCGATCAAGAACTACATAGATCAATACAAGAAGTAGACTACACAACGATAATCAACGAGTTGTCAAACAGAGGCATTACTTGGAAATACATCCCTCCGCTTTCTCCTTTTATGGGTGGCAGCTGGGAACGTATGATTGGTTCTTTCCAAAGAGCAATAACAGCGGTCATGTAAGACCAGCACCCCAAGGAAGAAGTATTACAGACATATTTTGCAGAAGTTGAATATATAATCAATTTAAGACCATTGACCGAAGTATCTGAGGATCCATACGATGTTGTTAGTATTTGTCCAAATGACATACTATTGGGCAAATCAGATAAAATATTTATTCCTAGGCAGTTTACCAAAAATGACCTGCATTCAAGAAAGCAATGGAGAATATCCCAATATTTTATCGATCTTTTCTGGAAAAGGTGGTTAACAGAATACCTGCCAAATCTGATTCAAAGACCAAAATGGCAAGATGTTGATAAAAATCTAGAAGAAGGAGAAATGGTAGTAATCAATGACCCAAAATTTTCTACGTTATATCTGGCCTATTGGTGTTGTTACAAAAGTCCACAAAGGTGACGATGATACTGTGCGGGTAGCAGAGGTAAAAACAACACATGGGACTTTTTCCCGACCATCGAGGAAGATCCACCGACTACACTGTCATGTTGACAAAGGAATTTTATTAAAGATAATTGTCAACTTTGTATATTTCTGTTAAAAATAATGGTCAACTTTGTATCATTTATTTGTGTATGATTTGATGTTGACAATATAAGAAAAATATAGTTCTCAATTTTGTCACAGAAACTGTCTTCTTATTTTCTACCAAAAAGTATCATAAATCCCTTTATCTACATCGACACTAAGTATTTAGTAGTTTTGTAGTTTTTCTGTGTGAAACCACACCTTAAGGAAAACAAGCGTCTTGGAATTAAATAAAAGGATCCATGACGGATCTGATACCTTCCTAGCCCATTAGCACACTCCACGTTATATCAACCTTGAAAACAGTTTTTTGTAAATATCTCCGAAATGGAAACTCCTACGAACTTTTCGGTTATAACATAATTTTTTTTAAAAAACGCGCGCTACTATATTCCAAAAACCGCATATTGATGCGACGTTCCATTAAAAAGTAAGCATTTTTTGAACTCTCTAACTGTCAAAAAACTGTCATTAGCATTCACGAATTTAGACTAAAATCTAATCAGCTCGTTGCAGTATCGAGTACTATTTTATCTAAAAATTTCATGTAAATCGGTTAAGCGGTTTAGGAGCTATCGCGTTACGGACAGATATACATACATACACACACAACACAGACAGACATCACGACGATATTGCTAGGGTAGGTCAACATACACTCAAATAACACATTTTCGGTGTTATCTCAAAAAAAAATTTTTTGTCGACAAGAATACCTTCTCTAGCCGTTGCTGTGCGGGCTAGGAAGGTAAAAAGGAGGCGGGACTGCACACCAAGTAGTATAAGTAGTAGCCTTTAGACTGGATTGTTTACACTTGAAAACGGTTAGATATACTTACTTACTAAAACGTCCTGTTTAAAATAAATCAACACAAAAACATTTCATGTAAAAAAGAGCCAAGTACACGAAAATGGCATTCCGTAAAAAGAATTGAGATAAAAGTGAGGCCAAGTTCTCCAATACAAGTTTTATATTGAAAGATTTTTACTAGTTGGAAATGTTTTTCTAAAATTTGCTGTTACAGCCAAACTTCTTTATGTTCAATTTAGCACTGTGCCTAAGAGTCATTTACAGCCGTAATAGCCAAGTTTAGAAAAACAGTTCCAAACTAGTTTCTTACATTCATTTTGAAGTTTGTATTGGAGAACTTGACTTCACTTTTATCTCAATTCTTTTTACGGAATGCCGCGTACTTGGCAATTTTTACATGAAATGTTTTTGTTATGATTTCACTCCTTTTTTAAAGGAATGGGATAATATTTAATTTTTAAAATAGTAAAATATGCGGAATATTGTTGAAAACTTTTGCAATGCTTTAATTAATATTTTAAGGTCTTCTAATTTTTTCCCATGGTTTTATCATAGCTGCTATCAGCCTTCCAAAGCTCAGCTCCCTAGCGTTTCTAAAAGTGGACAATGTTACTTTTGCATAACTTTACATGTATAGGGGAGGGAAGTAAATTAAAATTTTTGTGTTTTGAAATTTTTTTCTATAGTTTTATCATAGTTCCTATCAGTCTTCCAATGTTTAGCTCTCTAGCGTTTTTGGAAGTGGGTAATGTTACTTTTACATAACTTGACATTTATAGAAGAGGGAAGTAAATTAAAATATTGGGGTGTTTTTCCCTATAGTTTTATCATAGTTCCTATCAGGCTGCCAAAGCTCAGCTCTCTAGCATTTCTAGAAGTGGGTAATGTTACTTTTAAATAATTTTACATGTATAGGGGAGGGGAGTAAATTAGAATTTTGGGGCTTTTTGATTTTTTCCAGGGGTTTGGTCATAATTTCTATTAGTCTGCCAAATTTCAGCTCTGTAGCATGTCTGGAAGTACAGTAGAATTTTGATGATCTATACATGAGTGAGTGGCAATTTCGACGTTTTTGAAAGTTCGTAACTACTTTACTACTTTATAGAAGTGAAACTTGGATGGGTTGTTAACTCTGTGAAGGTCTACGACTGTGCAAAGTATGAGATTCGTAGCTTTTTCCGAAGTAGAGTTTTAGATAGGTCAAATATGGGCTGAAATGTTTCAAGAAAAGATTGTACGGTAGCGCGAACTTGGCCAGGCACTGCCGTGCCCTCAGATGGAAGTCCAAAGTTTTATTTCTACTCAATCATTGTCTACGAGTTTCAAACAAAAGATTATTTTTTCACTTATATAATAGCAACAAGTTTAAATAGGTGGGTCCTCAAGTCGTGAACGGTTAGCCCAGATATTCCTAAGCTCTAAGGTCGACTTGTGTGTGTTGGCCGTCGGACCCGGTGTATTGAATTTTGGTGTTTTTTTTACTGTGTGTTGTGTTTTATTTTTGTAAAAAAGAACTTAGTTCGACGTAAAAATAATCAAGTGCTATGTTTATGAAAATATTGTGAAAATTCAGCCCACTTTGGTTTTAGCGAGATGATTCCAGTGACGCAGCTATGTCGCCATCACGTCGTAAATTATAAGTTTTCAGGAATGACCGCCACGAATAGGGAAAATTTAAACGGGGCCGCGGTTGACTTCTTCTCTTTATATTATTATTACTCTAAGGAGCGAACTGAACGTGTTGATGTAGTACCTGTAGTAGCTCAAAATTACTAAAACCTTAAAGATTATGATATTCTTCTTTGTAAAATTATATTTCTGTGCCACTACAATAAGTAGGAACTAACATTAAAAGGGTGAGAAGACATTGCTACCCAAACTGCAATGCACACTAAATTTATCTATGTACCTATCTAAAAACTGATAAAATTATAATTTTCTACCACTTGTAGTAACCCAAAATTAATATAAAATAAGAGTATAAATTATTTTACATTCTGAACTGGTATTTTCATGAAACTACAATAAGTAGAAATTAATCCAATTTGTGCTGAAACTGCGAAGAATCTAAATTTTGTACATGAACGTAAGTATATGAAAATTTAACCTCTAGTGACTAGTGAAAAAAATTTTTTTGACGATAGCGCCGAAAAAGGGTTATTTGGGTGTATTTTGACCAGCAAAATCGTCGTGATGTATGTCTGTGTGTGTGTGTATGTCTGTCCGTAACACAATGAGCAAAATTATTTAAGAAAAGCGGGACCTCTCCCTTACCCCTTCCGATTTTCTTGATTTTTTGTGGGAATATTACCTACCTAGAGAATAGACAAAAGCCAAAATATTGGCTTTCAAAAAAATTTATTGGCTAGAAAATTGCTATTTTCTGTTTTTCATAAATTTTTGACATGATTTTGGGTATTTTCTATAATTCAGAAGTTTTTTGCAGTAAAATGTTGAAAATTGGTACATTGATGTAGAAGTGATCAGAGAACAAGAATGTGGTCAATAATTTGACCTAGGACAAATTTCCGAAAATGGTGCTCAAAACCCCTAAAATTTACAGAAAAATACCCCATTTCATAAGAAACGTTGAAAAAAAAAATTTTTTTTAATGTTTTGAATGCGTCTTACAGAAAAAAAATCAGCGAATCTAATGAGCCCGTACTCATATTTTTCGGATTAATGGTTTAGGAAATACATGGTTTCAAAATTGGAAGTTGTTTTTGTAGGCGGTAAATATTGAGATTTTTGACAGAATAAGACAATCTTCAACTTATAGATCTATTTTGTGTGAGCGAGACATGTATCTACCTAAAACAAAAGTAAAAAAATGCAAACCCGTCAAACGCGCTGGGTGATTTAGCTATATTAGGCCAGTCATTAAAGCGAACAAAAGACCCCTAGCTTGCAAAAAATGGTAGTCACGATTTTGACATATTATGTTGTTCACATTGGAGTTCTAACAGAAAATTTAAGATTTCGACTTGGGTGGGGCGGTTCCCCCAACCGTCTTGGATTTAGTGTTCACAAAAACCTTTTTTTTTTAAATTACTTGGTCCCTGCACATTTTAGAAAATAAAGTTTTAGACAAAAGTTGAACACAATAAAAATTTCTTGCAAAAACGGTTCTCGAGTTATGACGCTAAACATTTCTCCGCCTTTTTGGATTTTAAACAGTTTTTTTATTTAAGTGGCCTTTAACTTGAAAACTGGTTATTCTTGGGAAAATCTGTTATAACATAAAATAAAGACCAACTAATAGCCTATAAAATGGCGTTTGGATGCCAATTAAGTGCTAACCGTGGACTTGGCCCACTTAGGTGATACATCATTTAAAACACTTCAGGATTCGTACCTCAGCCAGGGTACTACCCAGATGAACTCAGTGATATATTATTTTATAGGCTATTAGTTGGTCTTTATTTTACGTTATTACAGATTTTCTCAAAAATAAGCAGTTTCGAAGTTAAAGGCCATTAAAAATACTCTGCCAATATATGGGCCCCTAAGCTCACACTAGGTACTATAGTTATAGTGTACGTGTGAGCTAATATAACTAAAAACTGAAATATATTTTATTCAACTCCAGACTAAATTACCTTTTGTTTGATACCACACAAGCCATGTTTGACTTAAACTCAAGTTTTTGAAATCTACCCCCCACCCTTACAAAAAAAAACAAAAACTAAAATGTATTTTGTTAAAGTCCGGATTCAATTACTTTCGTTTGATATCACACACGCCATATTTTCACTTAAACTCTAATTTTTAAAATATACCCCCACCCTTTTTTTTAAATAAATTATATTATATATTTTGTTTAACTGCAGACTCAATTACCTTTCGTTTAATATCACACACGCCATATTTTCACATAAACTCTAATTTTTGAAATCTACCTTTTATTTGGTTTGTGTTCGGTGGATTTTGTTCGTTTTTAAATGGGACCATCTCGACCCAAGACCCAGCCTAGGTACCAAATTTCGTTAAAATCGGCCAAGCGGTTTTTGAGTTATGCGCGTTGGTCGTTACAGACAGACATACAGACACACAGACGGACAGACAGACAGACAGACAGACAGACAGACAGACAGACAGACAGACAGACAGACAGACAGACAGACATACAGACAGACAGACGGCGCAACAAAAAAGTTTCAAATTCATCTGAAACGCAAAGATATATAAAAAATTTTGAAATCGGAAATCTTTTTTTTTTCTCGAAAAAATTAGGATCACCATAGCTCACACTACTATAGTATAGTATATGTGTGAGCTAAAAAATTGGTCAAAATCCAAAGTAGAGGCGAAATGTTTAGCGTCATAACTCAAAAACCATTCGTCTGACAAAAAAATGTATAAAAGCGTTTTTGTAGGGAATTTTAACATCTTCAACTTTTGTTCAAAACTTTCTTTTCTTAATCGTACAGTAACCAAGTAATTAAAAAAAAAACCCTGTTTGTGCACACTAAATCCAAGATGATGAGGGGGGGGGAAGGCCCCACACAAGGTCGTAAATTCAAATTTGTTTTTAGGACTCCAATGTCAGTGTCATATATCAAAATCGCGACGACAACATCTTTTGCAAGCTGGGGGTCTTTTTTTCGCTTTAATGACTGGCCTATTATAGCTAAATCACCCCGTTCGTTTGACGGGTTTGCATTTTTAACTTTTTTTTTAAGTAGCTACCTGTGTCGCTCACACAAAATTAGTCGAAGATAGTCTTATTGGGTCAAAAATCTCAATTTTTACCGCGAACAAAAAAAAACTTCCAATTTTGAAACAATGTATTTCCTAAAGGATTTATCCGAAAAATATGAATAAATGCTTTATCTGTAAGACGCATTTAAAAAATTTAAAGATTTTTTTTATTTTAATGTTTCCCCAAGAAATGGGTATTTTTCTGTAAATTTTACGGGTTTTGGCCTCCATTTTTGTAAAAATTTGTCCTAGGTCAAATTATTGACTACATTCTACATCAATGTACCAATTTTCAACATTTTACTGCAAAAAACTTCGGAATTATAGAAACTACCCAAAATCATGTCAAAAATTTATGAAAAACAGAAAAATGGCTATATCCTAGCCAATACATTTTTTTGAAAGCCAATATCTTGGCTTTTGTCTATTCTCCAGGTAGGTAATATTCCCACAAAAAAATCAAGAAAATCGGAGGGGGTGAGGGACAGGTCCGGCTTTTCTTAAATATTTTTGCTCAATAGTTCCTAAACCGCTGAACCGATTTTCATAAAATTGTCAGGTAAAATAGTGTTAGGCGCTGATGAGCTGATTAGATTTTGGTCAAAATCCATTAATGCTAATGATTTAAAAATGCCAACTTTTTAACGGAGCATCGCATCAATATGCAGTTTTCGAAATATAGTAGACTACGTTTTGCTCAATTGTGTTATTACCAAAAACCTCGTGGAAGCTTCAGTTTCTGAGACATTTACAAAAAACTTTTAAAGGCTGATATATCATGGCTTCACTTGAAGTGTGCTAATAGGCTAGATACGTATCAGGTATCAGATCCATCATGGATCCATTTATTTGTTCTGTAGTTTTTTGCACTTTGTTGGATTTTTGTGATTTTGATTTTCGTTGAAAGCTAAGGCTTGATATTTCTATTTTTTATCTTTTTCTAGATTTCTCAATAGCCTTTGATACGATCAATCATAAAATTCTGTTACGCAAGTTGGAGACTTACGGGGTTAGGGGTAAAGCTTTGGAATTATTACACTCATATTTAAAGGAAAGACCACAACAATAATAGAATCTCATCTAATGTAAACTTTATAAAAACAGGAGTTCCTTGTGTATAAAATCAAATAATGACAATGGAAGTCCGAAAATGATTTTTATTTTAAACAAATAATTATTTTGAAATAAAAAAGATGTATCTAAAAGTTTTTTTGAATCAAAAGATTCTTTCTTTAATTTCGTTTTGACTTGAGACATTAAAATCCTTTTGACTCGTGAAAAACAAAAGATTATTTAAAGCAAAACAAACTATCATTCAATCAAGAAAACTTATTGGATTATGGAATCGGTTCAGCGCTTTAGGAGCTATCGTGTTACGGACATTCGTTTCTTTGGACTAATTATTTGGTCATTCCATCTGACCAAACCTATTTTAAAACAGTTTTCCTATAGATTTTCGATTTTTCGTACGGGTGCTAGTGCGAATATTAGAGAAACTTAAAACAAGAATTTCCTTATTAAGCTCATAAATAATATACTAAAATCAATAAAATTGCCATCAACAAATATAGGTATAGTTAAAGGGTGAAGTACAGGCCTAATGGATCTAAACATTATTACATAATTTCTGAGGTATCAAAAACCGACTATCCATACAATTTTAACCCACTTTCCATCTAGGCAAGAAATTAATGGTTTTTTGAAGGCTCTGTTAAGTTATTCTGTAAAAATTAAACGTTGTTGTTGGTTTTTACAATGTATATGACCCATATAAAGGGGCAGTCGGCGAGCTTTGCAAATAGTACGCAATATTTAGAGACAAGTACTTTGATCTGGACGGTGTTATGCAACAACCGTTTAAGCCACAATTGGGAGGTTTCGAGATAGATCACTGTTGAAAATTTTTGATAGCGGCAATAACGATTTGTGGCTTAGTAATACTAATCATAGATGGCGCAATTCTTTGTTGTTGTGGGTTAAATCATTTTTGCGTATCGTTCTATAACTGATTTTGAACGTTTTTCAACAAAGAATATAATTTTTCAGCTTGTAACTTAAACGGTTGTTACATAACATCATCCATCTATAGTTTCATCAAAACCTTGATGGGCGGGAAGGGAGTAGAGGGGTACATACATTGGCATGCAATTCCTTTAATTTTTTTATTGATATTGATTCCCAAAATGAAGATTAGTCATTAGCTTACTATGCTTTTTATTGATGTCTTCTTCTAAACGATTTCATTAGAAAGGAACATATATACTCTTATCTGGTTGTTACGAACATATTATTGATTTAGCCGGGCTTTAACGTTTTCTATTCGTTGTTGTTTTGACTCTTGACTGTTTATGTCAAACAAATTATGACGGAGCTTTTACCAAAACAAATTACCGTTTTTGCAACTGAGTCAATATTTACGCAAATTTTAATATAATTTGGAACCTCCTTTATGTTTCGGATCTTTATTTATTAGGTAAGTCATCTCTCCTTTAAAAGGTCTTGGTGCTTTATCCTTCGAACATTAAACCCCGAGCGGCACACTGCATGTACGATGTGAAACACTAATTTTTTAAAGCTTCTTTACTTAGATTTTACCGCAAAATTTGGTTTACCATAGCTATGACCCGGTGCCACTTTAATACAATATCAACTATAATGAACCTCGGAACTCGCACATGCAACTAAATTGTACTAGTAGTCCCTGAATATTGCGTACTAGACGAATTTATTTCAGCGCCATCTGCCCTTCAATGTTGCAAAGCTCGCCGGCTGCCACTCTATATGGGTCATATGCTCATTGGTTTTTATAAAATGTATTAAACTTTATTTTAAACCCATGACCCGAATACACGAAATAAGGTATGTTATAAGGGGCGGTTTTACGGAGTTGCCTAATGGGGCAAGGCAAGGTTTTTCAAAATTTGACATGATGCGAAATAGTAATTCTCTGCACTAAAAATAGTACGATTTTCAGCAAGCTCATAGGAAATAGCTATTTTTCTAACGTGCAGAAAATCGATTTTTCTGCCAAAAAGAATTCATACCCTGGGGTTTAACAAAATCAGGCGCAGATCTACGGGAGGGGAAAAGAGGGAAATTCCCCCCTCCCCCCAAAATCTTAAAATATATTTAGTTTTGACACACAGAATGTACCTTCTCTCATGCAACTATGCAAAATAGTTTTATGCAATATTTATCATGATATTTCCTGCTCAACACGACATTTAAAAATACAATGTATTATGATTTTTGAATTAAACTTAAAATAAAAGTCAAAATAGCGCATACAAAATGGTTAATCCAAAATGGCGGACTTTTTCATTTAAAAACCGATATTCATTAAATTTTTGGTCTTAACGGTTACTGATTGTGATAATTGAATTAAATCTAAAAAAAAATAAAATAGCGGGTCCAAAATTGCGGCTCTATTAACAGATGCGTACTACACCTAAAACTTTATAGTGTTTAATCTCGCTGCATGCTTACTATTTTTAAACTTTTATAAAATAAAATTTGCGGATATAAAATGACGGAATTTTCCATTTATGAACGGATATGTATTATTTTTGAAGTTTGAGGTGCGCGAATTATGATTTTTAAATTAAACTTTAAAAAAAAAATCAAAATGGCTAAATCTAAAATGACGGATTTTGTCCTTTATGTCTAAGGTATTTATGGGTTTTGAACAGTGGCGGATCCAGGGCGGGGGCACTAGGGGCACTTGCCCCCCCCCCCCCGAGAATTTTTTGAATATACAAAACATGAGTAAAAAGTAATGTTTTTGCTAATAAAAACTCAAAATTTTTGCCTGCGGCGCATGAAAGTGTCTGTTGTTGTTATCATCGAAATTACAACCACTGACTAATTCAATAAAATGCTGCTTAAAAAAATATATACCGTTTTTTACCAACAGAGAATGTCACCTAAAGTGCCCCCCCCGAGAAGCACCTTTGGATCCGCCCTTAGTTTTGAATTGAGAATAAATTTGCAAAAACTTAAAATGGCGATCTAATATGGCGGACTTTTCCTTTTATTAACCGATATGTATTAAATTTGGAACTTTGAGGTCTTAAAGGTCGCTGATTATTATTTTTGAATTAAACCTTAGGAAAATTAAATTGGCGGATCCAAAATGGGGGATTTTTTCATTTATAAACCGATATGAATTAAATCATAAAATGGTAATAGTTACCCCAAAATTTTCAAATATATACAGGGTGTCTCTAAAAGGTCTGTACAAAATCTTAGCACATATTCCAAAGGTCAAAATAAGTCGATTTAATACAAATCACGACCAAAATTGCTCCGTTTCAGAGATACAGGGTGGTGAATTTAAAAATTAAAAATCGATTTTGCCGAAAAGCAACAAACTTGAATAAAGCTTTGAGAACAATAGTCAGTTGAAAACTGGCCGTTGCTATGACATTTTGTCAGTGTAAAACACTCTGGTGAAATAGTAATTCAAAATAATTTCAGTATTCCGTTGCGGCATCGAACACTAAAAACGGAAATATCTCCAAAACGACTTACTTTAGCGCATGTTAACAAAAGTATCTTTTTGGCTTAAAAAGATTCGGGAAAATATTTTCTTAACAAAAAGAATTAAAAGTTACACTGAGAAAAAAGTTATAGTCATTTTAAATCATACAAAGAGCATTGTGAAGCGCCCTCTAACGGCCACAGTGAAAAAGTGTCCATATTTAGGTTTCGCATCCCAAAAAACCCCCGAGTGGCAATTTGTAAAGTAATGCGTTGAGAATTGTTCAATAATTTTAATAAAATCGATTTTTAATTTTTAAATTCACCACCCTGTATCTCTGAAACGGAGCAATTTTGGACCAAGGTAATTTGCATTAAATCGACTTATTTTGACCTCAGGAATATGTGCTAAGATTTTGTACTGACCTTTTAGAGACACCCTGTATATGTCGGCTCAAAAATAAAAATTTTCGACATTTTAGTTTTCTTGAATTTTAACGGCCCTACATATCCCAGAGTGACAAAGTTAATACATATCGGTATAGTTAATATTTTAAACTCTTCTTTTTAATTATTTTTAAGTTTAATTCAAAAATCAAAATTAGCAACCTTACACAACTCAATCATTCAAATTTAATGCATATCGGTTGACAAATAAGAAAATCCATACTTTGCAAACTGAAACTACGGCGGCTGGCGGCGAATTGTCAAAGCGGCGAGATGGGCCGGCGGCTGCGCAGGCAGGAGTTGACCCGGGTTAAATTAGCAGCGGTGAGTAGGCGATGGCGAATTGTCCTATTCCCCCTGGTCACTATGCAAAACGAAATTCCTAGATCTGCCCCTGACAAAATACATAGTAAACAAATACAAAACTTTTATATTTAAAAATTGAATATTTTTTCTGATTTTCATACACACACAACATTTGATGTGCCGTAAAACGAGGTTACTTTGCTCCACTTTTTTGAGTTAATTCAAAAAATTCAAAGAAATAACCAAAAATCATACCATAAAAAATGTTTTTTATGGACATTTTTATTACAAAATAATTAGTATTATAAATATTTTTTTAACTTGAACAGTGGAGCAAAGTTTCCCATAGTCCGAGATTACTTTGCCCCACTTAATAAAATATGAAAAAATATTGCTGTTTTTGTATGTGGGCGCAAACTACACCCAATATTTAGTTAGCTTTTCCCCAAACATTCAAAATAGTGAATAAAAACTACCTTATACAGTTCATATAATAAATTTTAAGACAACTTTTATTTCGCTGACTTGTTGGTTGTTATAACTCTCAAAAAGTTATCTTAAAACAAACACCAGTATTTACTAAAGGGTCTACAGTGCTAAGTGCTACAATCCTAGGTTTAAAAGTCTACATTTTGGTTGAAGGTTTAACTTATTTTTCCCGTGAATGCAATAGTTTTTAATATTTATATAAATTGTTCATAAATACCTTGGGATACGGGTCATCTTTTTTCGTTGTAACAAAGACATTATTTCCACACAAAGGTTATAAATAAATAAAAATAATTAAATATTTTGGTTTAACAATGGTAGCCATATTTAAACCACCAAATGTCACTAGGAAATGTCGAATAAAAATGGTGTAAGTCAGTGTCAGCTGTCAAAGCTAAATAATACATAAATAACAAGTTAGCGACGGTTAAACCGATGGTCGGTTGTTTTACTGAATGAGTAATTGAAAAGGGATTCTAATATATCTTGTGCTTTTTACAGTATTTAAATATTGATACGTATTTAATACGGTAATGCATCTACAGATATAGTTTAAAGTTATTTATGTATTATTTTGCTTTGAATATTTTTGTATGTAAGTTTTTTTGTTAATCATGGATTATTTCTATTGTTTCTCGAACTTTAAACCACTCCTCAGGGGTGGTACTACAATTTAAGACTATTTTTAACGGGAATCCTACGAGTGCACGGACTAAGTTTCCAAAAAATGACATTTGGTAACAAAATTTTTATGTGGTTTTTCTTTATTTCTAAAGTTAATTTGAATTTATATGAGATGAAACTCACTGAGAAATGCTTACTATCATATTGCACATTAGGGTGAACCAAATCTTTGCAGTTATTTGACCTGTGCGTATTAAAAAAATACACTTAAACCGGTCGGTATCAAGTCTATAGACTTGATACTTAAACCCGGTCTACAATGCTAGGGTCTTAGTAAATACTGGTGAAACTGATTTAACGGAGCCCTCTATTCTGCCCTCTCTAATTAATTTATTTTAGCTTGTATGATTTTTTGTCACCTTATTATTCCCATATTCTTGATGTCATTTGTGACATTGTCTATCCAACTTTTTTGTGGCCCCACTGTTACTCTTTTCTATTCTCTGTACGTATCCCAACCAGTAGTATAACTGTTACTATGTCGGGTTAGAACGTTTTCCTACGTTGTCCGACGCCTAATCTCCACCCCCTTCGATCCTGACAATTATCTTATGTCTGACTCATTGATCTTTGGATTGACTGTTGCCATTCCAGTTTAGGACGCCCTCTTTTTCTGCGCCCTATTGGTTGTCTAGGATCTGCTGTGGTAACTTTTCGTCGTTTATCCGTTGTACAATGCTGTACCATATCAGTTGTCTTTAAGTGGTGTCGTCCGTTATGCTTCCCTCGATTCCCATTCTTATTGCATTCATTTCCACACCTTTCTTTTTTGATTTTTATTTTTCTTTTACGCGAAAAGTCTTTATTCCATACAAGAGCGTGATTTTCCCCATTGGTTCATATATGTTAAATTTTACATTATTTTTTATCTCTCTGCTCCATGAACTACTGTTAAAACATTTAATAACCTTTTTGCGTTTACAATTTCTTTTTCCAGTTCTTTACAGTCCGTTCCTGTCTTATCAGATGTGACAGTTGTGACACTCAAGTATACATAATCACTGCATGGAGATATTGTTTACCCACTGTCTAGTTCTAACTAAATTGATTAATTTCCAATACATAAGTACTGTACATTGTCCACGTTCACTGTTAACCCCCACTTCTGGTATTCTTCCGTTAACTTTTTTATCATATACTTCATGTCTTCTTTATCATTAGCACCAATTACTTGGTCATCAGCAAACTGTAATGTGTACATATGGTAAATCGGTCGGTACAAATATATTTAACAGTTCCAGTTTTTTAGAGCTACTGCGTTAGATATTTTTTTAAAAATTGGAGAGATAAAACATCCCTTTCGTTACCAGGAACTCTTTTGAAAGTCGATGTCCAATTTTAATTTTAGATTTTGACTCTATGTATAGTTCTTTTATTATTTCTATGTATGTATGATTGAGATTAGTTTGCTCTAACACCGTCCATAATTTATTTACTGGAACGGTATTATATGCTTTTTGTAGGTCCACAAAGGTAACATAAGTCTATATTTCTAGCATTCCTTTTCTCAATTACTTCTTTAGGACAAAAACATTTTCAGTACAAAATCTGCCTGCACGAAAACCCACTTTGCCCTTCTTTTTCTTGTTCATGAAAATCATTCTCTATCAGATCTCTATGAATCCTACCGTACAATTTACTTAGAGTACTGGTTATTGAAATTCAATTGTATTGTATTGAGGATATAAATGCAGTTTACCAATCATCAGGTACTGGATGTCCATTTATGCCTTGATTGATAAATAGTTGAGATTTTCTAGTAGTATATCTGATCCATATTTGAGCATTTCGCGTATATTTTCCATGGTCCGCTAGCTGTTCCGGATTTAAGTTTTTTAATGCTATTCTTTATAATTTCTTTTTTGATGATTACTTCCTCTCCATGTAATTTTTTGTCTCTTCTCAAAGAGGCTGACAGATGCTCGGCTCTTGTGTCCTGTAGTCCATTTTAATATTGTGTTTATTGTTCTGGTTTGATGGTCTGAACGTTTACCTTTTTTTTGTTGGATTTTTTACCGTAGTTAATTTCCATACTTTAAAACTTTGCCTACCTCCTACGTGTATATTTATATCATGGTATTTGGGATCAAACATTTGATTTTTGCCGTGCGTATCAAATTTCTTAGCTGTCTTCTAATTTCCCTGTAGATTTCTAGATCTTTTTGCTCTTTAGAGTCTTTGCTTGCTTCCTATGCTATTTATTATGTTTGTATATATCTCTTTAAATGTGTTCTGTGTTTGTTCATTTTTCATCTAATCGCTTCTGATACAACTTTCGTGTACTCGATTTCTAGACAATAATTAACGCGTGGGTTAAATACTTAATTTTTTTGTTTTTTTCCCTTTAAAAAAGTAAAATACGGCAAACCAAAGGAAGCAAAGAATCACGACAGTTATTAATTTTTGCGTCAGCTGGCCACGGCAGTCTTGGTTAATATACCAGCGGGATAGACTTCCAGTTAGTTATTGTTCAATCAAACGAAAAATTTTTCATAAAAAAATAATTTATTAAAGTAGCAAAAAGGAAAAAAAAACTAAATACAGAGAAAACCACTTAAAATCGATGCAAATATTATGCAGTAATAGTATTTGAATGGTTTTGAATAATAATTCCTGCAATGTAGCATTTAACTTTTTTTGTAAGTACTTATTACCTACACAGTGAAACCTCCCTTAACCGGACGAAAACCTCTGACAACAGGACAAAGCTCTGTACGATATGGGTATTAATCTTATGTAGTATGTTGGCAACAACGCACTCTGGATCCGAGGAATTTCCTTTTTCCGTTTTAATGCGGAGGCTAAATATTTATGTCGTATTTACAAAATATTTTATTCGGCGGGACTGCTATGTTTTATTTTTATTGTTTAGTTGGGTAGTAATTGATCTCTTTGAAATTGCGTCTATTAAAAAACTTCTTAGTTTACGTCAAAAAATTGAATTTGTTAACATTTTGGAGAAGGAACATCTATCAGCACGAAAGATCGCTGAAAAACTTAATATCGGAAACGCTCTCAAGCAGCGGAAATTGTTAATAAATATATATTAAAATTTCGCAGTTCCCTCTCATAAGCGGACACCTCAAATAAGCGGCCAAAATCGACGAAACCGTGAGTGTCCGCATATAGGAGGTTTCACTGTATATAAAATAACCTTATTAATCTTAAAAAGCTTTGGACTAAAAGACGCCGCAAACTCTTACAAGATTAGACAAGACAACGACCGGAAGTTTCAAGACTTATACAAAACAGTATTCGACTTAGATGCCGTCCATTACTAAATTAGCGGTCAACAGGATATGGGTCAGTCTTGAAATCATGTACACTTTCTGAATATATTTTTTGGATTAATAATATTTTTGTTTTTTGGAGTTTTTCATTTTTATAAGATTGTTTGAGACAAAATACTTTTATGTACTATGTCTAGCTAAGATCGTAAAAAAAAAATTTATGGGTTTTTTACCAAAAATAAGAATTAAGGAGTCCACGGACAAGACATTTTTAACTACAGAAGTGACTTTGGCTAAAGAATTGTAAATTGGAAAATATGTATTACTTTCAGATTACTAACCATGTACTACTAAATTAAAAAATCCTAGTAATTTATATATTTTTTTTTAATTTAAATTAAACCGAACCGAACCGAACCGAAGTAATATCCACAGAAGTGGCAAAAATGTCCACGGAACAGACACAAACTAAAACATAAAGGTAACACGGGTTAAAAACTACAATACTTGCTAAGAATCTATCTAGAAAAGATGTTTAATATTATTTAATAAAAATCACATGATTTATTTTAATTAAAAAGGAAAAACAATGCAGGTTGAATTCACTTCTGTTGACCTGTGTCACTTCCATGGACAAACGCTGTCCACAGAAGTGATTTTTTACCGCCAATATTTGTTTACAGAATGGAAAATGTTAGGTTAAGTTTCCTTATTTCAACAAATGAAACATTTTTGCACCATAACTTCATATTTAACAAAAAAAATAAAACTGTTTTGGTTTCTTACCCCTTTTATTGGCGCAAATAATTTCACAATATTTTCACTAAAAAATATGAAAAACAAAACACAGCATGATGCTACCGATCAAAAATCGAGGTTATTGGGACGAATGCGCATTAAAACATACGAACTGGAAGCACATAGTTACCAACATGTCGGAAATTTATTGGATTATTGTGCTGGCCACAGAAGTGACGCTGTAGTATGAATACATTTGTTTTGATGATTTAAAAAAGGCAAAAATGACAAATAAATAATTAAAAAATACAGATAGCTAATGCCTGTCATATTGTGATATACTTTAAAAATTGTATAAGAACCTATAATGAATTGATACTGAAAAATTACAAGTGGTTACGTCCACAGAAGTGATATTTACCAGCATTTTTAAGTTATTTTAAATTGGGATTTTTTTTTCATATATTTTAGGCAGTGTTTTTTAAGAATATGGACCACTATATAATCTAAACAAAAAAGTAGTTTTAAGCAGTATTTTATTAATTCAAAATATGGAGAAAACACCTGTTTGTACACTTTTTCAAGAATGACCCATATATAAAGGTTCGTACGGTCGCTCACTTTTTTAATATCATCTTAAAACTGACTAATAGCCCAGTCATATTAGGTAAAACAACCCTGAAATTTGGAAAAAAATAGCTGGATTTTTGTACAATTATTCCTTTTAGCGTCTGGGACACATCCCCAGAAATTCTCCGCCGAAATCACCCTTGAGCTTCGCTAGATATAAGGCCCCAAAGGTCCTAAAAATCAGTATTTCGCGATTTACTCAAAAACTAATAACTTTTTTAGAAAAAGTGACAAAATAAAATCATTTGGTCTATAACCAAACTAAACCCAACATTTTAAAAAATATATTTAAAAAAAATGTTTTTCTTTTTTAATTAATTTTTTTTCTACCCTGTAGTTAACTTGATTTAAAATTTTAATACTTTATAACATTAAGCTTGATCCCCACTTGTACATAACACCATGTATTTAAATTTAGTTTTTGTATCATAAAAGTTAAACAACTTTAAGTAAGAGGTCAATGGTCAATAATATTCGGACCGCCAATGGGACATGGAAAAAAATAATTTTGTGTGCTTAATTGCACTTTATGAGAAAAAAAAAGGCGTACATAAAAACAGCTTTAAAATATGCGCAAATGTGCATACTTTTATTATTTTTGAAATAGTTTTTTAAGGGTTTAAAATTATAAACATGAGTATAGTTTTTGCAAAGTCAGTTGAACAAAGATAAAAGCCGACCATCGGCATATCCTTTAAAGAAAGTGACATGGGTGGCGGTAGATATACTCATGAAAATTATTCCATTTATTTATGGCGTAAACTAAAGAAATAAAAATAGATAATAAAACTTTCTATTCCTACACCTACAGAAACGACACTAATTTATTTTCTGACTCTGCATACTGCCGACTAAAAGGATCCCGAAAAGAACACCTGAAGGCAATTAAAAGCGCATCTCAAAAAAGTCTGCCAATCAGGTGTCGTCCATCCACCTGGGCTCGGTCGATCGGAAAACAAATACTTTGTGGTGGGACCGCAAAGAGCCGCGCATCTTCTCTGTCGGTAGGGTTGAAATTATACCAGGAAGATTTTATATGAATTTGGACAAATTTTGAAGGGCAGAATGAAGCAAAATTTCATGAAATCGATAGAACCTCGTATTAGGAGTTATTTAAGTGACTTTGCAAAAACTATACATAAAATTTTACCGAATAGTCGTTGTATCATGATTTTTCTTTAGTTTTTAAGATATTTAAAAATAATAAAACGGGTTCCTTTTACATATAGCCTGGTTTTTGACAGCCTTGGAGAAAAATCTTGACATAAAAAACTGAAAATTTCATATTAATACAAGTATTTGTTAAAACGTTATGTAAGTACCTCTGTTTATAATTTTTAACCCTTAATAAACTACCCTTATGATAAAGATTATTGCCCTTATGTTCCGTTTATTTTGACTAAACCCCTTTGTCACATTTAAGTTTTGTCAAACACAATTTAAAAAAAAATGGCTTTCCATTTGTAATATAAATTCAACCATGCAAGAAATATCAAATTACCAAAAAGAATTTGACTCCATGATTTGTAAAGTTCGCAAAGAAAGTATTTTTTTGTAATTTTTCCCGTGACGAAGATAAAGCACGATTCCTAGCTCTTGAAACACTTGAAAGCAACATGGGTACATGCTCTTCCGTCTGCGTCGTTAGGAAACCTTCTTGATAATAATACTTTTCGGATATCAATTGATATAAGGCTTGGTCTCCCTGTTTGCGGAGTACACGTCTGCATTTGCGGCGAAAATTCAGATATATATGGCTCACATGGGCTAAGCTGTAAAAAAAGTGCTGGGCGTGCATCAAGACACAGGCAGATCAATGATATTATCAAGAGGGCTTTATTTTCGGCTGAATGTCCTTCCATATTAGAACCTTTGAGAATATGCCGAAGTGATGGAAAACGAGCAGACGGAATGACGTTGATTCCCTGGAAATATGGAAAACAATTATTATGGGCTGCAACATGCATCCATACTTTAGCAAAAAGTTATTTAGACAAAACTTCGAAATCTAAAGGCGCCGCGGCAAAATTATCGGAACAAAATAAAATCAGAAAATATTCGGAATTAATAAACAGATTTATTTTCATACCATTTGCTGTAGAAACTATTAGACTTATTTTTTTTTAATTTATGTGTTTAGGATTTTTATTATTTATTATGTATAGTGTTATTTATTAATTAATTATTGTTTATTTTGCTGTGAATGGATACTAAATATTTTAGAGCAATGATTAATGATGATTAAATAGCTACAAAATGTAATTTTGTATTGAATAAAATCGCAAAAACCTTGTGAATATTAAGGCTTTCTATAATTTGTAATTTTACAAATACTTTATTATCTGTTAAGCTGAAATTTCAAATAAATTAAAGTTGGCGCATGTGCGGGTACAAAATTGCTCCTTAGCCCCCCCCCCCCCCCACCACCGCCAGACATCCTGGATCTCCCACTAAGCCCAATCAATTTAAATCAAATTCGAGTCAAAAGGTTAAAATAACTTGAGAATACACACCTTGTTTTTTCTGGTTATGGGGCCCTTGGCACTGCTCTCCCGCCGCACACTGGTCTGTCCTGTGTAATCTGGGAGGACATGGGATAATTTTTCACATGCATTAAAATATCAGGACACTACACACATGCTACAGATAGCATATCTACTGGTCCATGACCGTAAAAGTTACCTTGTCATTTTCACTGACAGACTTGCTACAACCTGTCAAAGTCTATCCACTTTTGCAGTTTTATGTGTATTAGCTCACACATATACTATACTATAGTAGCGTGAGCTATGGTGATCCTAATTTTTTCGAGAAAAAAAAAGTTGCTCCGATTTCAAAATTTTTTATATATCTTTGCGTTTCAGATGATTTTGAACCTTTTTTGTTGCGCCGTCTGTCTGTCTGTCTGTCTGTCTGTCTGTATGTCTGTCTGTCTGTCTGTCTGTCTGTCTGTCTGTCTGTCTGTCTGTCTGTCTGTCTGTATGTCTGTAACGACCAACGCGCATAACTAAAAAACGGCTCGGCCGATTTTAATGAAATTTGGTACCTAGGCTGGGTCTTGGGTCGAGATGGTCCCATTTAAAAATGAACAAAATCCACCGAACACAAACCAAATAAAAGGGTGGGGGTAGATTTCAAATATTAGAGTTTATGTGAAAATATGGCGTGTGTGATATCAAACGAAAGGTAATTGAGTCTGGAGTTAAACAAAATACATTTTAGTTTATTTAAAAAAAAGGGTGGGGGTATATTTCAAAAATTCGAGTTTAAGTGAAAATATGGCGTGTGTGATATCAAACGAAAGGTAATTGAGTCCGGAATTTAACAAAATACATTTTAGTTTTTGTTTTTTTTAAGGGTGGGGGTAGATTTTAAAAATTTGAGTTTAAGTCAAAACATGGCTTGTGTGGTATCAAACAAAAGGTAATTTAGTTTGGAGTTGAATAAAATATATTTCAGTTTTTAGTTATATTAGCTCACACGTAAACTATAACTATAGTACCTAGTGTGAGCTTAGGGGCCCATATATTGGCAGAGTATTTTTTTGTGGCGAAACATCTTTAGTTTATATTTTTTTTATGTCATTATTTTAAGTGATAAATTTTTGCTTTTGCAGTGGGTGGTAAGTACGAAGGTTGCTCTTTATAAAACAATATAGTTTTTAAAATTTAATTGGCTAATCAGTAATCACAGTACAGGGTGTTTGTAAATTAGAGAGAAAATTTACTTTTTTGAAAAAATGGCAAAGTTTGAAGAAGTACGCGTACGCCAGTTTTTCCCTAGTTAAATAAAATACCTGGAATGGATTCCTAGAATAACATATTCAAAAAAAACTCTTATTAATTTATACTTCAGTATCAGCATGAAAATATTAGAAATAATAATAGCAAATAGTGGCGTAGTAAAAATAATATAAATTAATAAAACTAAATATAAACTTTTTAACTAAAGTACACGCATGCTACAAAAACCCCTTATTGCCGTTAACACCCGGTAAAAGAAAACCACAAAGTGTAAAATACTAATCATTACAATCCTTTTAGAAAATCCCGCAATTATCCCTACCAACAAAAACCCTATGTAATTTTTTTCTTTTGCATTCTTCATGAAAATTTAGACTAATTTTGTATGCTGCCTAGAGCCAGTAGTTTTGCCTCATATAAAATTAGTCTAAATTTTACTAGAGAAATCAAAAACACAAAAACATATACACCAGTATTTACTAAAGGGTCTACAGTGCTAAGTGCTACAATCCTAGGTTTAAAAGTCTCCATTTTGGTTGAAGGTTTAACTTATTTTTCCCGTGAATGCAATAGTTTTTAATATTTATATAAATTGTTCATAAATACCTTGGGATATGGGTAATCTTTTTTTGTTGTAACAAAGAGATTATTTCCACACAAAGGTTATAAATACATAAAAATAATCAAATACTTTGGTTTAACAATGGTAGCCATATTTAAACCTCCAAATGTCACTAGGAAATGTCGAATAAAGTCAGTGTCAGCTGTCCGATATATTTTACATGTTATTTTTTTAGACAAGTAGCGACGATTAAACCGTTGGTCGATTGTTTTAGTGAATGAGTAATTGATAAGGGATTTTAATATATCTTGTGCTTTTTACAGTATTTAAATATTGATAGGTATTTAATACGGTAATGCATCTACAGATATAGTTTTAAGTTATTTATGTATTATTTAGCTTTGAATATTTTTGTATGTAAGTTTTTCTGGCAATCATGGATTATTTCTATTGTTTCTCGAACTTTAAACCACCCCTCAGGGGTGGTACTACAATTTGAGACTATTTCTAACGGGAATCCTACGACTGCACGGACTAAGTTTCCAAAAAATGATATTTGGTTACAAAATTTTTATGTCGTTTTTCTTTATTTCTAAAGTTAATTGGAATTTATATGAGATGAAACTCACTGAGAAATGCTTACTATCATATTGCACATTAGGGTGAACCAAATCTTTGCAGTTATTTGACCTGTAAGTATTAAAAAAATACACTTAAACCGGTTGGTATCACGTCTATAGACTTAATACTTAAACCCGGTCTACAATGCTAAGTCTTAAGGTCTTCGTAAATCCTGCTGATAGTGTTTCATTTAAATTTCTAAAATTGAAGGTATATATGTCTATGTTAAACAATAAAAATATACATAAAACCCAACAACTTCTTGTTAAACATTTTTCGAATATAACATATATCACCCTGTACATAATAATAATTATTTATTACCAATCCGACCCTGGGCTTGTGTGCTCCAGGAATGGAGGCAGAGGGGGAGTCGGTTCATATACGAGACTTTCAATAAAAAACATATTAGTTATCTAAACAAACAGAAAAGTTAACCTGTATTCTTAAACAAAAACAGGCCATTAGGAACTCGTATTTTCTTCTCCAGCACTTTATTGTATAATCTATTTAATTTGCGCTTTCTCAAAACTTCTCGCTGCCGTAAATTAGCTACAAAGTTTACGGTGAAGCCGAATAAAAGCAAGGAACAAGCGGAATCAAGATAGTTAAGGTGAAATTTTAGCTAACTTCGGAGTTGGCACAGATTTTTGTTAAACTTTCGAAATTGTTAACTTCCTACAAATCATTAGGAACAAGAGAATTTACTTTATAAATCCGAGGGGGCGGTCAGAAAAAAAAAGAATTTCTATCGAGTGGGTTAATCTACTTTGAAACTTTCCGAACTCAAAGGTAGATATAGTGATTGCAAAGTCAATTGAACAAAGATAAAAACCGAGCAACTATTTCATTTTATTATGGCGTAAACTAAACAAATAAAAATAAATAATAAAACTTACTATTCCTACACCTACAGGAACGACACTGATTTATTTTCTAACTCTGCATACTGCCGACTAAAGAGGTCCCGAAAGGCACACCCGAAAGCAATTAAAAGTGCATCTCAAAAAAATCTGTCAATCACGTACCGTCCATCCACCTGGGCTCGGTCGGTCGGAAAACAAATACTTTGTGGTCGGACCGAGAAGTGCCGTGGCTCCTCTCTGTCGGTAGGGTTGAAATTATACCAGGATCATTTTATATGAATTTTGATAACTTTCGACGGGTACAATCAAGAAAAATTCCCTCTTAAGAGGTATTAAAAGTGACTTTGAAAAAAGAATATACCATCAAACGGGGTAAAGTGAACCAGTGCCGGTAAATTAAATCACGCGGTACTTTTCACAGACATTCGGTAGTGCTAACTGTTGCAGCGCGTTTCAACTTGCTTAAATCAATGGTCTCTCCCAAGATTTTCTGTCTCAATTCTGCGACGATGTTACTGCTGTTATTCAGGAGAATACACCGGAATCTTGTGGCATGCAAGCAACTCAATTGATACATTCAGTTAAAAATTACTTCCAACAAAATAATTTGCTACTTAACACTAATAAAACACAAGTTATGAGCCTTAGAAATACCAAGGCGGATATTCAGATTGATGGTGCGCAGTTGCAAAATCTTGATTCGGTTGTAATTTTGGGCCTACATATGGATAAAGATCTAAACTGGAAACCACATATTGAAAATTTAGCGAAAAGTATGTCCAGGTATTGGTACGCCCTAAAGCTAATTCGGGATAACATCGGTGTGGCAGCTTGTCTGCCAGCATTTCACTCCTACATACAGTCAAGGGTTAGATATGGAATAGTTTTTTGGGGTAATTCAGTTGAGGCCATTAGAATCTTAAAACTGCAAAAAGGTGTCTAAGAATTATTTTTCAAATGAAAAAATCCGATAGCTGTAGGCAAGTTTTTATAGAAAATAGAATACTCACAGTATTTTCTTTATACATACATACAAGTTTTATGGTCGCCAATCCAGACCTTTTCAGTGGCTTGGAACAAGAACATGTAAGTATATAACACAAGATATAAAAGTTATTTAAAAACTGAAATGGCACATTATACTTATGTCCAAAAAAATGGTCAATATTCCATCATAAAAGTGTGGAATAAATTGCCATCAAAAATCAAAGATTTGCCTCCCAAAACTTTAAAAATTAAACTAAAAAACTACTTACTAAGAAAAGCATACTATTCCATTGATGAGTTTTTTGGTGACAGTTTGAGTGACATTTTTTAGATGTTATAGGTATTTGTATCATTTGTGTCATATTTTTTTTTAATGTTACCTGTTTGATTTGAAGCTACACTTGTAATAACTAAAAGTTATTTATTTCCTTACTGTTTTATTTTGTATTTTTTTATTATTATTTATTTTATTTTAACAATCATACTTTATATTGACTAAATAAAACTGTTTATTTTAAATGCCTACTTTAGGTAAATAAACAATAAATAATAATGAAACATTTATATTGTTAGGCTTAATTAGATGCTTAAAAATGTTGATGTAAAATTGTAATATGTATTTTGACTGGATCCACGCCCATCTGCGTAATACTGATTTAATAAAGAAAATAAAGAATTTACTTACTTACTACTTATTTACTCGATGTCTCGATAATCATTCCTGTGCCAGGTCACTCCAGCTTTACTCACCTATCGACCGCGGCGCTACCGTAGGCCCCGATGTTCCTCATCCAACCCGCTACCACGGTCCCTAGAATTAGACCGGTCTTCGGATCTTATATACGAGGTGTGACAATAAAATTATAAGACTGTTGTAAAAAATCTACTTTATTTAAATACTAATACAACTTAATGATGTTCCCCATCAATGTTGTCCCCTTCTCTATTGAAGCAGCGTTGCATGCGTTATTTTCCAATGTTGGAAGCAATTTTAGAAATCATCATAAGAAGTCTTGTCGTTTTTTTTTAATATGTTCTATTATTTCAAAACGGGTGTGCTGTACAAGGGCGGATCCAAAGGTACTTCTCGAGGGGGGCACTTTAGGTGACATTCTCTGTTGGTAAAAAACGGCTACAAATTCAGGATAATTTATTAATAATAGTGGTTGTAATTTCGATGATAATAACTATAGACACTTTCATGCGCCGCAAGCAAAAATTTTGAATTTTTATTAGCAAAAACCATTCTTTTTACTCATTTTTTGTATATTCAAAAAATTCTCTGGGTGGGCAAGTGCCCCTAGTGCCCCCTTCCTAGATCCGTTACTGGTGCTGTAGCGTCCTTCTCGTTCATCATCTTTAACTTCTTCACGGCCCTCGAAAAATCATTGCACGAGACATACACTGCTTTCCGTAGAGAGTTAGCATTTGAAAGTATTTAGTAGCCGTTTTTTTGAGTTTTACTTTAAATTAATACGTGGCTCAATTTTTTCGTTTGTCATAATTCGGGCAAATGAGTTGTGCACGATCCGTTTCAAACCACTGCGCAAGCCAAACCAGAGACAAAATAAAATGAGACTGCCGAAAAGATAGGGCCGCGCAGCCAACAAGTTCCAGTAGCGCACAGCGCTGCAATCGCGGACTATGTTTCTATTTGTATTTAAAACTGATTTTATTCTGTTCGATTGGGGCCGTTCATAAATTACGTAAAACTTTGAGAAAATTGTCTATAACATAACGCTTAGTATTTTCCTAATGCCATTTTTTGTTAGAAATGGTTCACTATGTTGAATAGAATTGAATAAATCTTTATTAGCAAATCATGCTATTTCAAATTACAAACATAAATATAAAAAATACTCTGCCAATCTATGGGCACCTAAGCTCACACTAGGTACTATAGTTATAGTGTGAGCTAATATAATCAAAAACTAAAATATATTTTATTCAACTCCAGACTCAATTACCTTTCGTTTGATACCACACAAGCCATGTTTTGACTTAAACTCAAATTTTTTCAATCTACCCACCACCCTTTTAAAAAAAACTAAAATGTATTTTGTTTAACTCCAGACTCAATTACCTTTCGTTTGATATCACACACGCCATATTTTCACTTAAACTCTAATTTTTGACATCTACCCCCACCCTTTTTTTAAAAATAAACTAAAATTAATTTTTTTTAACTCCAGACTTAATTACCTTTCGTTTGATATCACACACGCCATATTTTCACATAAACTCTAATTTTTGGAATCTACCCCCACCGTTTTATTTGGCTTGCGTTCGGTGGATTTTGTTCATTTTTAAATGGGACCATCACGGCCCAAGACTCAACTTAGGTACCAAATTTCATTAAAATCGGACAAGCGGTTTTTGAGTTATGCGGGTTGGTCGTTACAGACAGGCATACAGACAGACAGACATACAGACAGACAGACAGACAGACAGACAGACAGACAGAGAGCAAAACAAAAAAGTTTCAAAATCATCTGAAACGCAAAGATATATAAAAAATTTTGAAATCGGAGCAACTTTTTTTTTCTCGAAAAAATTACGATCACCATAGCTCACACTACTTATAGTAGTAGTGTGAGCTAATACATTTAAATGTTAATACATACACCAGTATTTCTATAACATAACAAATCTAAACTTATTATACTAATAACTATTTGCTTCTTATTATTACATAATGGATAATTATTGAAATAAAGCCAGGTTAAATAACAGCAATTTTTTTTTAAATGGTATAAATACTGAATTAGGATATAAGTCATTGTTTTATAAAGGAATCAGATTGTATAACAAATTACCATTAGACACTAAAAATTGCAAATCAAATAATATGTTTAAGAGAAAACTTAAGAAGTACTTGTTGCCTAGTCAGCCTGTAAGCCTGATTGTTTATGTAAACCCTTGGTACTATATTATATTATATTATATTTTGTTATTTTAGTCTCCATATTATTTTTTTGGTGTGTTTTAGTATAGGAACCTTTTCTCATAAAGAAATATGGTATCAATGTTTTTAGCTCACACATATACTATACTATAGTAGTGTGAGCTATAGTGATCCTAATTTTTTCGAGAAAAAAAAAGTTGCTCCGATTTAAAAATTTTTTATATATTTTTGCGTTTCAGATGATTTTGAAACTTTTAGCTCACACTACACTATAGTAGTGTGAGCTATAGTGATCCTAATTTTTTCGAGAAAAAAAAAGTTGCTCCGATTTCAAAATTTTTTATATATCTTTGCGTTTCAGATGATTTTGAAACTTTTTTGTTGCGCCGTCTGTCTGTCTGTCTGTCTGTCTGTCTGTATGTCTGTCTGTAACGACCAACGCGCATAACTCAAAAACCGCTTGCCCGATTTTAATGAAATTTGGTACCTAGGCTGGGTTTTGAGCCGAGATGGTCCCATTTAAAAATGAACAAAATCCACCGAACACAAGCCAAATAAAAGGGTGGGGTATATATCAAAAATTAGAGTTTATGTAAAAATATGGCGTGTGTGATATCAAACGAAAGGTAATTGCGTCTGGAGTTAAATAAAATACATTTTACTTTAAAAAAAGGGTGGGGGTAAATTTAAAAAATTAGTGTTTATGTGGAAATATGGCGTGTGTGATATCAAACGAAAGGTAATTGACTCTGGAGTTAAACAAAATACATTTTATTTTTAAAAAAAAGGTGGGGGTAGATTTGAAAAATTAAAGTTTAAGTCAAAACATGGTTTGTGTGGTATCAAACGAAAGGTAATTGAGTCTGGAGTTCAATAAAATATATTTCAGCTTTTAGTTATATATTTACTCACACGTAAACTATAATTATAGTACCTAGTGTGAGCTTAGGTGCCCATAGATTGGCAGAGTATTTTGTTGTGTTGTCTGTCTGTCTGTCTATCTGTCTGTAACGACCAACGCGCATAACTCAAAAACCGCTAGCCCGATTTTAATGAAATTTGGTACCTAAGCTGGGTTTTGGCTCGAGATGGTCCCATTTAAAAATGAGCAAAATCCACCAAACACAAGCCAAATAAAAGGGTGGGGGTAGATTTCAAAAATTAAGTTTATGTAAAAATATGGCGTGTGTGATATCAAACGAAAGGTAGTTGAGTCTGAAGTTAAACAAAATACATTTTAGTTGATTTAACAAAAAAGGGTGGGGGTAAATTTCAAAAATTAGAATTTATGTGAAAATATGGAGTGTGTGATATCAAACGAAAGGTAATTAAGTCTGGAGTTACACAAAATACATTTTAGTTTTTTTTTAAAGTGGTGGTAGATTTCACAAATTTGAGTTTAAGTAATAACATGGCTTGTGTAGTATCAAACGACAGGTAATTGAGTTGAATAAAATATATTTCAGTTATATTAGCTCACACGTACACTATAAATAAGGTATCTAGTATGAGCTTAAGTGCCCATAAATTGGCAGAGTATTTTTTTAGTATAGAATTAAAAACATTTTATAGTACAGTGTAAGTACTTGATAAAGCTGTGTGTTACTAGATTATTCTTTTAGTTGATAGGTGTAGTTAGTTCTGTTGGGAATGATACAGGGATGCTTGTAATAAACAGAACTACTATACCTACCTACTAAAAGAATAATCTAGTAACACACAGCTTTATCAAGTACTTACACTGTACTGTAAAATGTTTTTAATCCTATCCTAAGAAAAACATTGCTACCATATTTCTTTATGAGAAAAGGTTACTATACTAAAACACACCAAAAAAATAATATGGAGACTAAAATAACAAAATATAATATGAAACTACCAGATTTATGGCAATTTAAGGAATAGGTCTTGGGGGGGCCCGAGGTCCTTGTGGGGGGGGGGGGGGCCGAAGCTTCATGATGTCGTATTTAATGCTATTTTTTGCATTTATTTATGAAATATGTGGAAAATATCTAAAAAAATCCAAGGCTTGGGGGGGCCCGGCCTTCCCTCCCCCTGGGTGCGCCCATGAATATATTATAATATAATATGGTACCAAGGGTTTACTTAAACAATCAGGCTGACTGGCCTACAAGTACTTCTTAAGTTTTCTCTTAAACATATTATATGATTTGCTATTTTTATAGTCTAATGGTAATTTGTTATACAATATGATTCCTTTATAAAACAATGACTTGTATCCTAATTCAGTATTTATACTATTTAAATAAAAATTGCTGTTATTCCTTGTTGCATAGAAGTTACAACCAATAAAATAAATAAATAATACAGACCTAACCCCTAACCTCAAATTCTTGGTTTATTTTTCTGGAATTTTCGGATGCAAAATTTTTGCTACGAAATAACTTTTTCACTATAAAGGAGATCTGTTTTGTGTTAAAGCGCGTATTATCAGACAAAACTATTCTTGTTTTGTGACTAAGACAAGATAAGAAAGATAATTTATGTTATTGAAGTTAGGGTCGATTTATATACTTGTTATTCTAAAAGTTTATTCATGTTTTTTAAGAAGATTTTCGGGTATTCCCTTCAATCATTTTGTTTCTCATTTTTAAGGCTGATTTCTTTGCCATTAATAGTCATAAGTTCTGCTTTAATGCTTCTTAATAAAAAAAACAGATGTTTTTAAGGCTTTTTAATTATTTTATCCTTTGAGCATTATAGAGACTGTCAAAGGCCAGGCAAATATATACAGATTGACACTGAACATATCCATTGGTTTTAGATAAAATGTGTCAACTTAGTATTGGTGCATTGTGTGTTAGGGCGGGGTGATCATCTGTCCACAGTAGGTATACAAATTTTTTCAACAGGACTGAATAGGACTCCACAGGCACTAAAATACACTACAGGGCCAAAAATTTATTTGAGTCCTGTAGGATGGTGTACAAATTTTGTTCAGCTGTTCACTCCTCAGTTATGGCAGGGGTGGATCTAGGAACTGTATTTAGGGGGGGGGGTAGATATCATAATGAATATTGCATAAAACTGTTTTGCATAGTGACCAGGATGTGTATTCTGTATGTAAAAACTTAATATAGTTTAAGATTTGGGGGGGGAATTTCCCCTCCCGTAGATCTGCACCTTCTTATGGGTCATTGTCCATATAATTTTATTATTATTGATGTATTGCCTTTTCGGCATTTTCTGTTTTTAGTTTTAGTAGATATTTTAGTTAGTAGTGCACCCAAGAAGAGGTCTTGGGGGACCTGAGACTCGGTTATGCCATATCTTCACCTATTTAATTTTTTTATTCATGAAATATATGGAAAATGTCTAAAAATCCTTAGGCTCCTGTCTTTTAGTTTAGTGTTTGAACATAATTCTAGCTATTGCTTTTACATTTTAGGTACACAAACATTATGGATTTGTATGGACCATTACAATCACATTGAGTACACACTGCTTGGTTGCAAATGTTTTTTCATTTAGGTAAGTAATAGAGAAATATTGGTTAATAAGTTCTGTCTCTTTCCACACCCATACTAGGGCCTATTCTTAAAATATATAATGCCATTTAACATATAATTATATGTTCAAAAGTAATGCTCAAAGGGGAACAGGGTTTGGCCTTGTATTACACATAACTTTTTTTTAATGTATTTTGTTTCTTGAAAATTCTGTACAGAGGGGAGAGGTGGGTCAATTACATAATTTAAGAATAGGCCCAAAGTGTACTTAGGGCAGAGCTTCAAGAGCTAAGCTCCCCCTTAAAAATTTGGTTAGCCCCTTAAATTATATTACATATAAACACATATTTCAGACAGAATCGACACTAAGGCTTGAGATTACCAAAAAGAAATGTTACCACCCAATTTTTGAAAAATTTTTGTCCAAAACCTTTTTACTCAATTTTTTTTGGTTTTACAGAGAAAAAGGTAATAACTGAAAAAAGGGTCCCCACTCAATTTTTTTTTAATTTGCCTCCAAAAAACTTTCTACCTAAAATTTTATTTGTGATTTTCTACTTTTGCTAAAATTTTAAATTTTGGGGAGGGACTCCCTCCCATCCCCCCTTAGCGACGCCCCTGTTCAGAACAGAAATTAGAAAGCAAAATTAATTTTTTTAGGGATTTTCAGAAAAAAACTAAATAAACATGGTTCCGCAAATGCCTTTGTGATGTTTTGCTCAAATTTGGAATGTGTGTTTAGCTGCAAGGCATACATCATTAAGCTTGCGAAATATCAGGAAAAAACTACAGGGTGATATTTTTTCAGGAGTCATGCCCTCTTTTCCCCCAGAACTTTTTTGCAGTAAGCCAATGGTAGATTCAAATAGATTCTTTGTTTTACTCTGAAACTTTTTGATCTTCTGCAATTTTTTATAACTCTAACTGTTTCCAAGAAAAGACAAAAAAGGAAAATTTGTACCCTGCATTATTTTAATTTTATGTGAGTTTTATGTAATTTCTAAATAGCAATTGAAGATACAAGTTATTTTATTTTATTTTTTTTCTAAAAAATGGTTAGAGATAAAAATATTCCAGATCAAAAAATTTCTGAATAAAACAAGGAATTCATTTTACATTTTTTAATCTGCCAGTAACTTACTGCAAAAAAGTTCTGGGGAAAAAAAGGGGGCATGACCGCTGAAAAAATATCACCCTGTAGTTTTTTCCTAATATTTGACATGCTTAATGATATGCCTTGTAACAAAATACATGTTCCAGATTTGAGCTAAATATCTCAAAAACTGCACGAGTTATAAAAAAAATCAAACAAAAAACTAATATTTTAATAATATCTCAAAAACTAAGCATGGTTATACAAAGTTTTTTTTCTTTAAATCACTCAAGATAATCCTTAAAGTTTGGCGACATACTTTATTAACACCTGTATAAAATACCTACTATTATGAGTCCCTTGGCAGCGTTTTGTTTTGCTTTTTAGTCATCCAACGCAACAATCAACAATGGGATAACATCATTATGTGGCCACCTTTATTATTAAAAAACTAAAAAATGGATATTGTGAAGAATATTTGAAAATTACGGCTCTGCTACAGAATAGCGCCTTACAAAATAGCGCTGCTTCAAAATGGCGCTGCCACAAAATAGCGCTGCTACAAAATAGCGTGCATCAAAATAGCGCCAACAAAATAGCGCGCATCAAAATAGCGCTGCTACAAAATAGCGCCTTACAAAATAGCGCTGCTACAAAATAGCGCGCATCAAAATAGCGCATTACAAAATAGCGCTGCTACAAAATAGCGCGCATCAAAATTGCGCTGCTTCAAAATAGCGTCTTATAACTTACCACTCCCGGTAACCTCATTCTAACATATATTTAGAAAAAAAAACTTCCCTGACTTTTTCCCGGGATCCTAGAGGGTGTGAAACCAAACCGAACCGAACCGGCATCCTAGAGGTTGTGAAACCAAACCGAACTGAACCGATACTTAGAAAGAGATTCCTTAGTCAAACAGTTGCTGTTTTTAATGATGCTTTTTGAGCGCGTTTTTCATGCGCGCTATTCTCCCGGTAACCTCATTCTAACATATTTTCAAAAAAAAAACTTCCCTGACTTTTTCCCGGGATCCTAGAGGGTGTGAAACCAAACCGAACCGAACCGGCATCCTAGAGGTTGTGAAACCAAACCGAACTGAACCGATACTTCGATTCGGTTCAGTTCGGTTCGGTTCAGTTTTGTTTCACACCCGCTAGGATCCCGCGAAAGAAGACCGGGAAGTTTTTTTTTTCGGAAAATATGTTAGAAAGAGATCCCTTGATCAAACAGTTGCTGTTTTTAATGATGCTTTTTGAGCGCGTTTTTTATGCGCGCTATTTTTTAGCAGCGCTATTTTGATGCGCGCTATTTTTTAGCAGCGCTATTTTGTAAGGCGCTATTTTGATGCGCGCTATTTTGTAGCAGCGCTATTTTGTAAGGCGCTATTTTGTAAGGCGCTATTTTGATGCACGCTATTTTGTAAGCGCCATTTTGTAGCAGCGCTATTTTGTAGCAACGCTATTTTGAAGCAGCGCTATTTTGTAGGGCGCTATTCTGTAGCAGAGCCGAAAATTACATTACAACATTTGAGCAATTCCACATGAACCTAGAAATTAGAAAATTGAAGACTGTAAAAGTTTGTTCTTATTTTTTTTAAATATTGGTTTTATTAAGGATTATTGTGGTACATGTTTAACTATTTTTAAGCTTTCTAAAAATCCACAGTCTTTTGTAATATAAATACCTAGTTTATACATTTAAGAAAAAACATTATATTTGTTAAATATTTTTAGATTTTTCTAAAACAGTTCTCATTTTTAAAAAAAATAAATATTAAATTTTTTAAAAAACATTGTTTTTTATTTCAGTATTACATTTTCGAGGTCATGCAAATTTTTATGTATGCGGAAAAAGTTTGAATATCTTACAGGTTTACGTGACTAAAATTAATATATTTTTGATATACAAATTCTTTTCGTATACATGAAATTAGCCTGACCTCAAAAATAGCACCTTTACTAAGAAAAAAATCATTTAAAAAGCCCGCCGAGCCCGCCCGCGCAATCTTAATTCTTCCAGTAGCCAAGGGTGGCGCTAGCGTAAACTTGTTGCCGCTTTTGAACCATAGAATTAAGCACTCTTTTATTATTTTCTCTATGAGCCAAACTAGTAGAGTACGGGGTCCAGTCTTAAAATTTAATTGTCACACCAAAAAATAATGACAATACGTCTAAAAAATTATATGTTATGATGACGTACTAAAAAACAGTAGGAAAATTGCCTTAGTTTTCAAAAAATTCAAAAAATATTAGTTGTTCATATCATATCTAACTATTATTTACAAAAATCAGCTGGGTGAGGGAGGGGGCGTTGCAATACATCAGGGGGGCCTGAGGTCCAACAGAGGGGACCAGGCCCCCCTTAGCTACGCTGATGTCTAATTCTCTGGTTGTAAGTTGTAAAATTCAAACCTTGTTTAGCCAGGTTCTGTTTGATTATCCAACACTTTTGGTAAATAGGAATTATAACATTCCAAAGAAAGAATATTGTTTGTATAATAAAATTTTATATTGATTTAGGTAATTTTCTTCCAGCTGCTGCAAACATGAGATGACTGACATGCACATAGGATATGGAACTCGTGTTCAGAATTCACACACATTCAAAAGCTAGACTGTTGTAACTTACAAAAATTATTCAAATTTTACTGCCACTGGAACCCAACTATAATAGAGGGATAGATCAGTTAGGGTAATTTGGGGTATACGGTGAGCAGGTCATGGTTGGATGGAACAGGCGGGCAACCGGGCAAAAGCCCGGTGGACCGGTACAATTTAGGGCCGGATGGGTCGCGGGCCCGATGTACCTATTCCAAATTATTCATATTTATTTTTGTATATTTGACAAACGAAATAATTATAACATTAAACATTTAAATTTAAAAAATCTGTATGTGGTAACTCCAGGCCTGCGTTACTCGTTTGATTGTTACAGTTATTTTTATATTAAAATAATGGCACCAACTTATTAATATCTTTTTACAATACCAATATCCAGAAGAAAAAATCAGGAGATTAAAAAAATTTAATAAAAATATTGTCAATTTTTTTTTCTTATTTGTGTTGTTGTTGTGAAATCTCTTTTAACACACTTTGTTGACTATTTTGGTGGGGATTTATCCCCCTGGTCTCCCCCTTTGGTACGGCCTTACCAATATCTCATATTTTAGTTGCAAAAGATCATTTTTGGTGCTAAAATACATAAAAAATCCGAACCACCTCTTGACAAAAGTATTATAAAAAGTATGATTTGTATATTAGGCACCTTTTGCACGCCCTCCTTTAGCTAACTTTATCCTTTATAAATGTCACGTGATATTTAGAAGCCCAATTTGGACCTTTTGCAGTCGCAATTTTTTATTTTATAGTTTATTTTTCTGTCAAACGTCAGTTTTGTATTTTGTAGGCAAAATTAATGAAAAAGTTCCGAAAAAAACTAGGGAAATACTAGAAGAGCAATACCAGTGAAAAACTGGCAGGAAAATATAAGATAAGGTCTGTGTTTACTGTGTACTTCTTATTTTTTTTACGCACTTTACAGCACATTGATAACTTTTGGTTAGTTGGTTAACACTGTTGCCAAACATCACATAACCACCAGTTTTAATCAAAAAATAGTTTTCAATGACTGGCATAAAATTTAATCTTCGGATTACCCCACATTATTAAAAATAATCGTGTGGTATCAAAAATATTTTAAATTTACATTACATTTTGACATAACGTTATATGCAAGGCAACACTGTCTCTAAATAAAGCAACTAGTAGCCTGCCTTATTCAAACACAAGTAAGGTCAAACACTATCTTTAATAAAGGATAAGGTTCAAACCAGGTAACTGCTCATGCCTCAAATAGAAGATAAGAGAAAAGTGGGACCTGCAAAAGGTTCGGATTGGTTCGGTTCGGTTCGGTTGTAACTGAGCTAGCTCCCTCCCCTAATTTATATGTTGGAACTCACAAGTTTATTAATAAGAGAGATTAATTTTAATACTGTTATTCCTTATTTAGTGTGTTGAATTATATAATCAAAATTAATTCATTTTCATTTAGTAATGTTTAAAATAAGTTATTTATAATAAATACCTACCCACATATGTAGTTATAATTTCTAAATTTACTGCCAAAATATTTGCATTGTTTAATTTTTCATATGAAATAATGGTGCAATCAAGATTTAATAAGTCAGAAACAAAAAAAAAGGGCATCGATTGAGTATCCCATCTTTTTTACTAATCTGTGGAATTAGATAAGTCTGCCTCCGTATGTTAAGGGTGCGTTTTGCTGTCTCTAATATGGGGCATACCCATGTATTCTCAAACATCACATGCGATACTTGAAGCCAGGACCCCTATTTAATTGTTAATGTTCCTTTTTCGGGTAGACAGGATTTCGGTTACTGCGCATCCATTAGTTTTGATGGCTTCGGAACATACTCCGATACGTCACTAGAATATTTGACAATTGTCAAAAGTTTAAGGTTATATCTATTTTTTTGTCTAAAAACTAGTTGATTGGGTGAAAATTTATCAAATTGTGAATTAAAATTGTGGTTCGGTTCTAAAAATAATTGTGCAGATTTATTGTGGACACCATGAAGAGTGTGTCATTTATAAATCACTCTTAACGTTGTTAACAAATTATGAAGAAAAATAGAAGTAGTTACCTATGGAATGGCACTCACTTACTTCTTCCGGACATTTTTCCACAAACCGCACATGTTTCACAGAATAATACATAATTTTACATGACAAACGCACACAGCAGCTGTGTGTCTACATGACAAGAGACACGCCTGCGCACTTCAAAATTTCGCGTCCGCGATTTTAAATTTGCCATTGTTTTCAAAGCCAGCTATAAGGGCTTCACTTTTCGATTCATTGAACATGTATTTACCTCCTGAACACAAAAACATTTTAATAACGTCAAAATAATGTATAAGTTAAAAATATAACGTTAGGTTGGATGTTAGTTCTAACGTCATATTCATAGTGAAAAAGAAGCTTAATAACCCGTTTTCTGACGTTAGAAAAATAATATTATATTTTTATAACGTTTTTTTAAAGTGTTTTTCGAACGTTAAAAAAATATTGATTTTTAACAGTGAAAAATAAATGTTTTTCTAACATTGAAAAATAAATGTTTTTTAACAATGAAAAAATAATTTTTTTTTAAATATCTCTAAAGATAAGGTAACATAAATAATGTAAATAACATTCTTCTATTTTGGAAACGCAGGGCAGCAACAGTCCGTTCAGGTTTTCGTGAACTCGACACTCAGTAAAGGGAATTCGGCTCGTAGCTTTTGCAAATAAAATTTAAAATTCTATGTAAACAATAATTTTGTAGTAAGTGCCTCGCTACGAGGCCAAATAATTCATGCTCAAGTAAATACAAGGCAAACAATTTCAAGGCGCGTATTCACTTTAGCATCAATGCAAACGAAGCATTCGTTTGGTCCCGCTGCGAGGCTTGCGAAGTAGCAGTTTGCTAAACCTCCTAGGTAACATTTATTTAGCAATAAAGACGATTTATTATTATTATATAATTCTGCCTCAAATGAATACGCGGCTTAAGTTCCGGCGGCTAATCGTCCACGGTGAATTGTCCCATTCAGTGTCTGATTACCTATAGGTATGCGATATTTCATACAAAACCATTTTTTTTTCTTTTGTTTACTTTTTCTTACCTGATTTTGTGGTGCTTCATTTAGATCACTGCAAACACATTTGTTGTTCTTTAACTATACCATCTTTCCCACACAACTGGAGTAATATTCCTTTCCAAATATGTTTTCACTATCAATATTAATAATTGTGCTTTAAGTTTGCCATGTTTGTTTCTGCAAAATGCAAATATTTTAACCAAAATTACAAAAAGCGTCTTTGCTACCGACTCGTATCAACTTGCAGCGAAACGCAACTAATTGCGATGTTCAGGTAGTGGGACTGCTATACTATAGAGGGCGCTGCCATAGCGCCCTCTATAGTATATATTTTTTTAATGTTTAAAAAACAAAACATTTATTAGCTTCATATATCT
Organism: Aspidapion aeneum; assembly: GCA_963576565.1. NCBI lineage: Eukaryota > Metazoa > Arthropoda > Insecta > Coleoptera > Brentidae > Aspidapion > Aspidapion aeneum. The sequence continues at coordinate 60,475,113 of OY755039.1, read as the reverse complement.
TAAATTCAACGTTAGAAGTGAGATCTAGGAAAAACATTATAAAAATAACCATATATTGATGGTATTATTTTTAATGTTTGTGCTTAGTGGGTATGCTATAACGAATTTGTAGTACGTATACACCAAACTGCTCCGCGAATGCGCCGTAGGTGCGCCGCTCGCGCGCTGTTCACACCCCGCGCGCAAACACGGATTCGTCCTGTTTTTGTGTATTCAAGTTGCGCGCGCGCCGCTTGCAAGCCGTTTGCTGAAAACCAGCTTTCTTCGGCTTCTCTTTGTGTGTTCGCAGATCTTTTGGGACGGCATCGGCAGTTTGTTGTGGAGTTTTCATTTCAATGCATGTTTGCTGTTTTTCCGTGGATCGTAGAAAATTCGTTGAAACGAATTCGGCGAGCGGCGCACACCCGGAGCAGTTTGATGTATACGCACTTTAACAAAAAGCGTTAGTTAACACGGCAATTATGCTATCCTATTGATTTTTGTCGTTAATAAAGGTCAGACAGATAAAAGCAAGTTTTTAAAAAAACAACACATTCTAAAAACTAAAAACAATAACAGAAATAGATTATAATATTTTTCAAAATAAACAATTTGCCACTAAAGCGAAAAGTTCTACAACATACAATGACCCCAAAATCCAAACAGCACAACCGATGCCTAGATTCACCGTCAGCAGTTTTAAACCTATTTCAATACCTACCTACTACATCATCAGCATTATTTAACCTGAGATCCCTACAGTCACCCGTTCTGGAGAGAGAGGAAAGTGTTTAATTACAAAATTAAACAGATTTTCTTTCTTTTTTCAATTTTTATAAATCTTCATTTTTAATTAAATTTATTATTCAAACACAGTTGATCTTGAGAAATTAGGTTTTAATAACATAAACTAACCTTCTCAAGTTTATTTATTTAAATTTTATAAATTATTTAGTTTATACAACAGCACGAGATATTGAATTTTATATTTTATAATTTCTCACGAACCATAACAATTTTGTAATATAAAAAGAGAGGATTTATCTTAATAAAGCAGATTCAACATTTGATAGTTGTCCTTACTATATCTACTAAAGTTTAATGTACCATAAGCCTTCTTGGTTATTGCAGGGAGTGAGGCTGCCCCCTGGCAGTACACTTATTACTTTAGTCCCGCTGCTTAACCAAGCCGAGTTAAGCAAGCGTAATTGTCAAGCATAGCTTGCATAAAGGAGTGCATCTCAACCCTCTCAACCAATAGTGTTAAAGTAAATGCTGAAAAAGTCCTCCTTTTTCGGCTAGAAAATATCCAAGCCTATTATAAAAACCAACTCTTGCGTTTAGGAGTTGGAGTTGGCTTGCCATAAGATAATTTCTCAGTGGGCTTATTAATCGATCGTAAATTAAGCGACAAAATTCCTTTGTTCCTGTTTGAGTGGTCCACTCGATATATCTGAAAAACTGTGACTCTTTCTTTTATGAAATATTGTTGAAAATTTATTTCTTAATCAATTCCTTGTAGCCCGCCACCCCCATCAAAACAAACCGGCTTTATCTAAGGGCACCGCAAAATTTTTTTTGCTAAGTTTGGTTGAAATTAGTTTATTGATTTTTGAGTTATAGTGTCCAGAGCAAACAGAGAGAGAGACGCCCATTTTGACCTAAATACGAGGGTTGTCTTTTAAGTTTTGCATATACAGCTGGAATAAAATAGAGACCCTGTATGTATGACATATTTTTACAAACGAGAGACGCGACAAACCCATCAAAGTCACTGAAATTAAAATTTTTTGGTTATGTTATTTTCTTGCCAAGTTCATTGGCGTTTCACTAAAATAATTTATGTTGTCAGTGATGCGTGACATCAATCATCATGCAACATATAAATAAACAGATTTGTCCGCACCCCCTGTACCGTATGGCAGGAATAATCTGATACAAATATATAATTGCAGATAGCTTAGGTATTATGCGGCCTTAAAATAACTATTTTCATTATGAATTACAAACAGTAAAAAAAAATTTTTTCCTGTATATAAGTATACATTATACATTATACGGTTCATATATTTGTTTTAAACTTTATTATACGAATTCTTTAAAAACAATTGGCCCTAAAAAGAGCCGATTTTTTTTGTACGATAGGTCAGCTCAGATGACTTTTTTAAAAAAAATATATTATTCAATAGAAATTTCAGTTTCTGAATCATCAGACTCTTCCCCAAGCCCGATTATTATTTTTTCTGTTACTTCTTCCATATATTTGTCAGTTTCCTAATATTTATGATGTATGTCTGTCTGTATGTCTGTCTGTATGTCTGTCTGTATGTCTGTCTGTATGTCTGTCTGTATGTCTGTCTGTCTGTCTGTATGTCTGTCTGTATGTCTGTCTGTATGTCTGTCTGTATGTCTGTCTGTATGTCTGTCTGTATGTCTGTCTGTATGTCTGTCTGTATGTCTGTCTGTATGTCTGTCTGTATGTCTGTCTGTATGTCTGTCTGTATGTCTGTCTGTATGTCTGTCTGTATGTCTGTCTGTATATCTGTCTGTATGTCTGTCTGTATGTCTGTCTGTATGTCTGTCTGTATGTCTGTCTGTCTGTATGTCTGTCTGTATGTCTGTCTGTATGTCTGTCTGTATGTCTGTCTGTATGTCTGTATGTCTGTCTGTATGTCTGTATGTCTGTCTGTATGTCTGTCTGTATGTCTGTCTGTATGTCTGTCTGTATGTCTGTCTGTATGTCTGTCTGTATGTCTGTCTGTATGTCTGTCTGTATGTCTGTCTGTATGTCTGTCTGTATGTCTGTCTGTATGTCTGTCTGTATGTCTGTCTGTATGTCTGTCTGTATGTCTGTCTGTATGTCTGTCTGTATGTCTGTCTGTATGTCTGTCTGTATGTCTGTCTGTATGTCTGTCTGTATGTCTGTCTGTATGTCTGTCTGTATGTCTGTCTGTATGTCTGTCTGTATGTCTGTCTGTATGTCTGTCTGTATGTCTGTCTGTATGTCTGTCTGTATGTCTGTCTGTATGTCTGTCTGTATGTCTGTCTGTATGTCTGTCTGTATGTCTGTCTGTATGTCTGTCTGTATGTCTGTCTGTATGTCTGTCTGTATGTCTGTCTGTATGTCTGTCTGTATGTCTGTCTGTATGTCTGTCTGTATGTCTGTCTGTATGTCTGTCTGTATGTCTGTCTGTATGTCTGTCTGTATGTCTGTCTGTATGTCTGTCTGTATGTCTGTCTGTATGTCTGTCTGTATGTCTGTCTGTATGTCTGTCTGTATGTCTGTCTGTATGTCTGTCTGTATGTCTGTCTGTATGTCTGTCTGTATGTCTGTCTGTATGTCTGTCTGTATGTCTGTCTGTATGTCTGTCTGTATGTCTGTCTGTCTGTATGTCTGTCTGTATGTCTGTCTGTATGTCTGTCTGTATGTCTGTCTGTATGTCTGTCTGTATGTCTGTCTGTATGTCTGTCTGTATGTCTGTCTGTATGTCTGTCTGTATGTCTGTCTGTAGTCTGTCTGTAGTCTGTCTGTATGTCTGTCTGTATGTCTGTCTGTATGTCTGTCTGTATGTCTGTCTGTATGTCTGTCTGTATGTCTGTCTGTATGTCTGTCTGTATGTCTGTCTGTATGTCTGTCTGTATGTCTGTCTGTATGTCTGTCTGTATGTCTGTCTGTATGTCTGTCTGTATGTCTGTCTGTATGTCTGTCTGTATGTCTGTCTGTATGTCTGTCTGTATGTCTGTCTGTATGTCTGTCTGTATGTCTGTCTGTATGTCTGTCTGTATGTCTGTCTGTATGTCTGTCTGTATGTCTGTCTGTATGTCTGTCTGTATGTCTGTCTGTATGTCTGTCTGTATGTCTGTCTGTATGTCTGTCTGTCTGTATGTCTGTCTGTATGTCTGTCTGTATGTCTGTCTGTATGTCTGTCTGTATGTCTGTCTGTATGTCTGTCTGTATGTCTGTCTGTATGTCTGTCTGTATGTCTGTCTGTATGTCTGTCTGTATGTCTGTCTGTATGTCTGTCTGTATGTCTGTCTGTATGTCTGTCTGTATGTCTGTCTGTATGTCTGTCTGTATGTCTGTCTGTATGTCTGTCTGTATGTCTGTCTGTATGTCTGTCTGTATGTCTGTCTGTATGTCTGTCTGTATGTCTGTCTGTATGTCTGTCTGTATGTCTGTCTGTATGTCTGTCTGTATGTCTGTCTGTATGTCTGTCTGTATGTCTGTCTGTATGTCTGTCTGTATGTCTGTCTGTATGTCTGTCTGTATGTCTGTCTGTATGTCTGTCTGTATGTCTGTCTGTATGTCTGTCTGTATGTCTGTCTGTATGTCTGTCTGTATGTCTGTCTGTATGTCTGTCTGTATGTCTGTCTGTATGTCTGTCTGTATGTCTGTCTGTATGTCTGTCTGTATGTCTGTCTGTATGTCTGTCTGTATGTCTGTCTGTATGTCTGTCTGTATGTCTGTCTGTATGTCTGTCTGTATGTCTGTCTGTCTGTATGTCTGTCTGTATGTCTGTCTGTATGTCTGTCTGTATGTCTGTCTGTATGTCTGTCTGTATGTCTGTCTGTATGTCTGTCTGTATGTCTGTCTGTATGTCTGTCTGTATGTCTGTCTGTATGTCTGTCTGTATGTCTGTCTGTATGTCTGTCTGTATGTCTGTCTGTATGTCTGTCTGTATGCCTGTCTGTATGTCTGTCTGTATGTCTGTCTGTATGTCTGTCTGTATGTCTGTCTGTATGTCTGTCTGTATGTCTGTCTGTATGTCTGTCTGTATGTCTGTCTGTATGTCTGTCTGTATGTCTGTCTGTATGTCTGTCTGTATGTCTGTCTGTATGTCTGTCTGTCTGTCTGTATGTCTGTCTGTATGTCTGTCTGTATGTCTGTCTGTATGTCTGTCTGTATGTCTGTCTGTATGTCTGTCTGTATGTCTGTCTGTATGTCTGTCTGTATGTCTGTCTGTCTGTATGTCTGTCTGTATGTCTGTATGTCTGTCTGTATGTCTGTCTGTATGTCTGTCTGTATGTCTGTCTGTATGTCTGTCTGTATGTCTGTCTGTATGTCTGTCTGTATATCTGTCTGTATGTCTGTCTGTATGTCTGTCTGTATGTCTGTCTGTATGTCTGTCTGTATGTCTGTCTGTATGTCTGTCTGTATGTCTGTCTGTATGTCTGTCTGTATGTCTGTCTGTATGTCTGTCTGTATGTCTGTCTGTATGTCTGTCTGTATGTCTGTCTGTATGTCTGTCTGTATGTCTGTCTGTATGTCTGTCTGTATGTCTGTCTGTATGTCTGTCTGTATGTCTGTCTGTATGTCTGTCTGTATGTCTGTCTGTATGTCTGTCTGTCTGTCTGTCTGTCTGTCTGTCTGTATGTCTGTCTGTATGTCTGTCTGTATGTCTGTCTGTATGTCTGTCTGTATGTCTGTCTGTATGTCTGTCTGTATGTCTGTCTGTATGTCTGTCTGTATGTCTGTCTGTATGTCTGTCTGTATGTCTGTCTGTATGTCTGTCTGTATGTCTGTCTGTATGTCTGTCTGTATGTCTGTCTGTATGTCTGTCTGTATGTCTGTCTGTATGTCTGTCTGTCTGTATGTCTGTCTGTATGTCTGTCTGTATGTCTGTCTGTCTGTATGTCTGTCTGTATGTCTGTCTGTATGTCTGTCTGTATGTCTGTCTGTATGTCTGTCTGTATGTCTGTCTGTATGTCTGTCTGTATGTCTGTCTGTATGTCTGTCTGTATGTCTGTCTGTATGTCTGTCTGTATGTCTGTCTGTATGTCTGTCTGTATGTCTGTCTGTATGTCTGTCTGTATGTCTGTCTGTATGTCTGTCTGTATGTCTGTCTGTATGTCTGTCTGTATGTCTGTCTGTATGTCTGTCTGTATGTCTGTCTGTATGTCTGTCTGTATGTCTGTCTGTATGTCTGTCTGTATGTCTGTCTGTATGTCTGTCTGTATGTCTGTCTGTATGTCTGTCTGTATGTCTGTCTGTATGTCTGTCTGTATGTCTGTCTGTATGTCTGTCTGTATGTCTGTCTGTATGTCTGTCTGTATGTCTGTCTGTATGTCTGTCTGTATTTCTGTCTGTATGTCTGTCTGTATGTCTGTCTGTATGTCTGTCTGTATGTCTGTCTGTATGTCTGTCTGTATGTCTCTCTGTATGTCTGTCTGTATGTCTGTCTGTATGTCTGTCTGTATGTCTGTCTGTATGTCTGTCTGTATGTCTGTCTGTATGTCTGTCTGTATGTCTGTCTGTATGTCTGTCTGTATGTCTGTCTGTATGTCTGTCTGTATGTCTGTCTGTATGTCTGTCTGTATGTCTGTCTGTATGTCTGTCTGTATGTCTGTCTGTATGTCTGTCTGTATGTCTGTCTGTATGTCTGTCTGTATGTCTGTCTGTATGTCTGTCTGTATGTCTGTCTGTATGTCTGTCTGTATGTCTGTCTGTATGTCTGTCTGTATGTCTGTCTGTATGTCTGTCTGTATGTCTGTCTGTATGTCTGTCTGTATGTCTGTCTGTATGTCTGTCTGTATGTCTGTCTGTATGTCTGTCTGTATGTCTGTCTGTATGTCTGTCTGTATGTCTGTCTGTATGTCTGTCTGTATGTCTGTCTGTATGTCTGTCTGTATGTCTGTCTGTATGTCTGTCTGTATGTCTGTCTGTATGTCTGTCTGTATGTCTGTCTGTATGTCTGTCTGTATGTCTGTCTGTATGTCTGTCTGTATGTCTGTCTGTATGTCTGTCTGTATGTCTGTCTGTATGTCTGTCTGTATGTCTGTCTGTATGTCTGTCTGTATGTCTGTCTGTATGTCTGTCTGTCTGTATGTCTGTCTGTATGTCTGTCTGTATGTCTGTCTGTATGTCTGTCTGTATGTCTGTCTGTATGTCTGTCTGTATGTCTGTCTGTATGTCTGTCTGTATGTCTGTCTGTATGTCTGTCTGTATGTCTGTCTGTATGTCTGTCTGTATGTCTGTCTGTATGTCTGTCTGTATGTCTGTCTGTATGTCTGTCTGTATGTCTGTCTGTATGTCTGTCTGTATGTCTGTCTGTATGTCTGTCTGTATGTCTGTCTGTATGTCTGTCTGTCGGTATGTCTGTCTGTCGGTATGTCTGTCTGTATGTCTGTCTGTATGTCTGTCTGTATGTCTGTCTGTATGTCTGTCTGTATGTCTGTCTGTATGTCTGTCTGTATGTCTGTCTGTATGTCTGTCTGTATGTCTGTCTGTATGTCTGTCTGTATGTCTGTCTGTATGTCTGTCTGTATGTCTGTCTGTATGTCTGTCTGTATGTCTGTCTGTATGTCTGTCTGTATGTCTGTCTGTATGTCTGTCTGTATGTCTGTCTGTATGTCTGTCTGTATGTCTGTCTGTATGTCTGTCTGTATGTCTGTCTGTATGTCTGTCTGTATGTCTGTCTGTATGTCTGTCTGTATGTCTGTCTGTATGTCTGTCTGTATGTCTGTCTGTATGTCTGTCTGTATGTCTGTCTGTATGTCTGTCTGTATGTCTGTCTGTATGTCTGTCTGTATGTCTGTCTGTATGTCTGTCTGTATGTCTGTCTGTATGTCTGTCTGTATGTCTGTCTGTATGTCTGTCTGTATGTCTGTCTGTATGTCTGTATGTCTGTATGTCTGTATGTCTGTATGTCTGTCTGTATGTCTGTCTGTATGTCTGTCTGTATGTCTGTCTGTATGTCTGTCTGTATGTCTGTCTGTATGTCTGTCTGTATGTCTGTCTGTATGTCTGTCTGTATGTCTGTCTGTATGTCTGTCTGTATGTCTGTCTGTATGTCTGTCTGTATGTCTGTATGTCTGTCTGTATGTCTGTATGTCTGTATGTCTGTATGTCTGTCTGTATGTCTGTCTGTATGTCTGTCTGTATGTCTGTCTGTATGTCTGTCTGTATGTCTGTCTGTATGTCTGTCTGTATGTCTGTCTGTATGTCTGTCTGTATGTCTGTCTGTATGTCTGTCTGTATGTCTGTCTGTATGTCTGTCTGTATGTCTGTCTGTATGTCTGTCTGTATGTCTGTCTGTATGTCTGTCTGTATGTCTGTCTGTATGTCTGTCTGTATGTCTGTCTGTATGTCTGTCTGTATGTCTGTCTGTATGTCTGTCTGTCTGTCTGTATGTCTGTCTGTCTGTATGTCTGTCTGTATGTCTGTCTGTATGTCTGTCTGTATGTCTGTCTGTATGTCTGTCTGTATGTCTGTCTGTATGTCTGTCTGTATGTCTGTCTGTATGTCTGTCTGTATGTCTGTCTGTATGTCTGTCTGTATGTCTGTCTGTATGTCTGTCTGTATGTCTGTCTGTATGTCTGTCTGTATGTCTGTCTGTATGTCTGTCTGTATGTCTGTCTGTATGTCTGTCTGTATGTCTGTCTGTATGTCTGTCTGTATGTCTGTCTGTATGTCTGTCTGTATGTCTGTCTGTATGTCTGTCTGTATGTCTGTCTGTATGTCTGTCTGTATGTCTGTCTGTATGTCTGTCTGTATGTCTGTCTGTATGTCTGTCTGTATGTCTGTCTGTATGTCTGTCTGTATGTCTGTCTGTATGTCTGTCTGTATGTCTGTCTGTATGTCTGTCTGTATGTCTGTCTGTATGTCTGTCTGTATGTCTGTCTGTATGTCTGTCTGTATGTCTGTCTGTATGTCTGTCTGTATGTCTGTCTGTATGTCTGTCTGTATGTCTGTCTGTATGTCTGTCTGTATGTCTGTCTGTATGTCTGTCTGTATGTCTGTCTGTCTGTATGTCTGTCTGTATGTCTGTCTGTATGTCTGTCTGTATGTCTGTCTGTATGTCTGTCTGTATGTCTGTCTGTATGTCTGTCTGTATGTCTGTCTGTATGTCTGTCTGTATGTCTGTCTGTATGTCTGTCTGTATGTCTGTCTGTATGTCTGTCTGTATGTCTGTCTGTATGTCTGTCTGTCTGTATGTCTGTCTGTATGTCTGTCTGTATGTCTGTCTGTATGTCTGTCTGTATGTCTGTCTGTATGTCTGTCTGTATGTCTGTCTGTATGTCTGTCTGTATGTCTGTCTGTATGTCTGTCTGTATGTCTGTCTGTATGTCTGTCTGTATGTCTGTCTGTATGTCTGTCTGTATGTCTGTCTGTATGTCTGTCTGTATGTCTGTCTGTATGTCTGTCTGTATGTCTGTCTGTATGTCTGTCTGTATGTCTGTCTGTATGTCTGTCTGTATGTCTGTCTGTATGTCTGTCTGTATGTCTGTCTGTATGTCTGTCTGTATGTCTGTCTGTATGTCTGTCTGTATGTCTGTCTGTATGTCTGTCTGTATGTCTGTCTGTATGTCTGTCTGTATGTCTGTCTGTATGTCTGTCTGTATGTCTGTCTGTATGTCTGTCTGTATGTCTGTCTGTATGTCTGTCTGTATGTCTGTCTGTATGTCTGTCTGTATGTCTGTCTGTATGTCTGTCTGTATGTCTGTCTGTATGTCTGTCTGTATGTCTGTCTGTATGTCTGTCTGTATGTCTGTCTGTATGTCTGTCTGTATGTCTGTCTGTATGTCTGTCTGTATGTCTGTCTGTATGTCTGTCTGTATGTCTGTCTGTATGTCTGTCTGTATGTCTGTCTGTATGTCTGTCTGTATGTCTGTCTGTATGTCTGTCTGTATGTCTGTCTGTATGTCTGTCTGTATGTCTGTCTGTATGTCTGTCTGTATGTCTGTCTGTATGTCTGTCTGTATGTCTGTCTGTATGTCTGTCTGTATGTCTGTCTGTATGTCTGTCTGTATGTCTGTCTGTATGTCTGTCTGTATGTCTGTCTGTATGTCTGTCTGTATGTCTGTCTGTATGTCTGTCTGTATGTCTGTCTGTATGTCTGTCTGTATGTCTGTCTGTATGTCTGTCTGTATGTCTGTCTGTATGTCTGTCTGTATGTCTGTCTGTATGTCTGTCTGTATGTCTGTCTGTATGTCTGTCTGTATGTCTGTCTGTATGTCTGTCTGTATGTCTGTCTGTATGTCTGTCTGTATGTCTGTCTGTATGTCTGTCTGTATGTCTGTCTGTATGTCTGTCTGTATGTCTGTCTGTATGTCTGTCTGTCTGTCTGTCTGTCTGTATGTCTGTCTGTCTGTATGTCTGTCTGTATGTCTGTCTGTATGTCTGTCTGTATGTCTGTCTGTCTGTCTGTCTGTCTGTCTGTCTGTATGTCTGTATGTCTGTATGTCTGTATGTCTGTCTGTATGTCTGTCTGTATGTCTGTCTGTATGTCTGTCTGTATGTCTGTCTGTATGTCTGTATGTCTGTCTGTATGTCTGTCTGTATGTCTGTATGTCTGTCTGTCTGTATGTCTGTCTGTATGTCTGTCTGTATGTCTGTCTGTATGTCTGTCTGTATGTCTGTCTGTATGTCTGTCTGTATGTCTGTCTGTATGTCTGTCTGTATGTCTGCCTGTATGTCTGTCTGTATGTCTGTCTGTATGTCTGTCTGTATGTCTGTCTGTATGTCTGTCTGTATGTCTGTCTGTATGTCTGTCTGTATGTCTGTATGTCTGTCTGTCTGTATGTCTGTATGTCTGTATGTCTGTATGTCTGTATGTCTGTCTGTATGTCTGTATGTCTGTCTGTATGTCTGTCTGTATGTCTGTCTGTCTGTATGTCTGTCTGTATGTCTGTCTGTATGTCTGTCTGTATGTCTGTCTGTATGTCTGTCTGTATGTCTGTCTGTATGTCTGTCTGTATGTCTGTCTGTATGTCTGTCTGTATGTCTGTCTGTATGTCTGTCTGTATGTCTGTCTGTATGTCTGTCTGTATGTCTGTCTGTATGTCTGTCTGTATGTCTGTGTGTATGTCTGTCTGTATGTCTGTCTGTATGTCTGTCTGTATGTCTGTCTGTATGTCTGTCTGTATGTCTGTATGTCTGTATGTCTGTCTGTCTGTATGTCTGTCTGTATGTCTGTCTGTATGTCTGTCTGTATGTCTGTCTGTATGTCTGTCTGTATGTCTGTCTGTATGTCTGTCTGTATGTCTGTCTGTATGTCTGTCTGTATGTCTGTCTGTATGTCTGTCTGTATGTCTGTCTGTATGTCTGTCTGTCTGTATGTCTGTCTGTATGTCTGTCTGTATGTCTGTCTGTATGTCTGTCTGTATGTCTGTCTGTATGTCTGTCTGTATGTCTGTCTGTCTGTATGTCTGTCTGTATGTCTGTCTGTATGTCTGTCTGTATGTCTGTCTGTATGTCTGTCTGTATGTCTGTCTGTATGTCTGTCTGTATGTCTGTCTGTATGTCTGTCTGTATGTCTGTCTGTATGTCTGTCTGTATGTCTGTCTGTATGTCTGTCTGTATGTCTGTCTGTATGTCTGTCTGTATGTCTGTCTGTATGTCTGTCTGTATGTCTGTCTGTATGTCTGTCTGTATGTCTGTCTGTATGTCTGTCTGTATGTCTGTCTGTATGTCTGTCTGTATGTCTGTCTGTATGTCTGTCTGTATGTCTGTCTGTATGTCTGTCTGTATGTCTGTCTGTATGTCTGTCTGTATGTCTGTCTGTATGTCTGTCTGTATGTCTGTCTGTATGTCTGTCTGTATGTCTGTCTGTATGTCTGTCTGTATGTCTGTCTGTATGTCTGTCTGTATGTCTGTCTGTATGTCTGTCTGTATGTCTGTCTGTATGTCTGTCTGTCTGTCTGTATGTCTGTCTGTATGTCTGTCTGTATGTCTGTCTGTATGTCTGTCTGTATGTCTGTCTGTATGTCTGTCTGTATGTCTGTCTGTATGTCTGTCTGTATGTCTGTCTGTATGTCTGTCTGTATGTCTGTCTGTATGTCTGTCTGTATGTCTGTCTGTATGTCTGTCTGTATGTCTGTCTGTATGTCTGTCTGTATGTCTGTCTGTATGTCTGTCTGTATGTCTGTCTGTATGTCTGTCTGTATGTCTGTCTGTATGTCTGTCTGTATGTCTGTCTGTATGTCTGTCTGTATGTCTGTCTGTATGTCTGTCTGTATGTCTGTCTGTATGTCTGTCTGTATGTCTGTCTGTATGTCTGTCTGTATGTCTGTCTGTATGTCTGTCTGTATGTCTGTCTGTATGTCTGTCTGTATGTCTGTCTGTATGTCTGTCTGTATGTCTGTCTGTATGTCTGTCTGTATGTCTGTATGTATGTCTGTCTGTATGTCTGTCTGTATGTCTGTATGTCTGTCTGTATGTCTGTATGTCTGTATGTCTGTATGTCTGTATGTCTGTCTGTATGTCTGTCTGTATGTCTGTCTGTATGTCTGTCTGTATGTCTGTCTGTATGTCTGTCTGTATGTCTGTCTGTATGTCTGTCTGTATGTCTGTCTGTATGTCTGTCTGTATGTCTGTCTGTATGTCTGTCTGTATGTCTGTCTGTATGTCTGTCTGTATGTCTGTCTGTATGTCTGTCTGTATGTCTGTCTGTATGTCTGTCTGTATGTCTGTCTGCCTGTATGTCTGTCTGTATGTCTGTCTGTATGTCTGTCTGTATGTCTGTCTGTCTGTCTGTCTGTCTGTATGTCTGTATGTCTGTCTGTCTGTATGTCTGTCTGTATGTCTGTCTGTATGTCTGTCTGTATGTCTGTCTGTCTGTATGTCTGTCTGTCTGTCTGTCTGTCTGTCTGTCTGTCTGTATGTCTGTATGTCTGTATGTCTGTATGTCTGTCTGTATGTCTGTCTGTCTGTATGTCTGTCTGTATGTCTGTCTGTATGTCTGTCTGTATGTCTTGTCTGTCTGTATGTCTGTATGTCTGTATGTCTGTATGTCTGTCTGTATGTCTGTCTGTATGTCTGTCTGTATGTCTGTCTGTATGTCTGTCTGTATGTCTGTCTGTATGTCTGTCTGTATGTCTGTCTGTATGTCTGTCTGTATGCTGTCTGTATGTCTGTCTGTATGTCTGTCTGTATGTCTGTCTGTAGTCTGTCTGTATGTCTGTCTGTATGTCTGTCTGTATGTCTGTCTGTATGTCTGTCTGTATGTCTGTCTGTATGTCTGTCTGTATGTCTGTCTGTATGTCTGTCTGTATGTCTGTCTGTATGTCTGTCTGTATGTCTGTCTGTATGTCTGTAGTCTGTATGTCTGTATGTCTGTCTGTATGTCTGTCTGTATGTCTGTCTGTATGTCTGTCTGTATGTCTGTCTGTATGTCTGTCTGTATGTCTGTCTGTCTGTATGTATGTCTGTCTGTATGTCTGTCTGTATGTCTGTCTGTATGTCTGTCTGTATGTCTGTCTGTATGTCTGTCTGTATGTCTGTCTGTATGTCTGTCTGTATGTCTGTCTGTATGTCTGTCTGTATGTCTGTCTGTATGTCTGTCTGTATGTCTGTCTGTATGTCTGTCTGTATGTCTCTCTGTATGTCTGTCTGTATGTCTGTCTGTATGTCTGTCTGTATGTCTGTCTGTATGTCTGTCTGTATGTATGTCTGTCGTATGTCTGTCTGTATGTCTGTCTGTATCTCTGTCTGTATGTCTGTCTGTATGTCTGTCTGTATGTCTGTCTGTATGTCTGTCTGTATGTCTGTCTGTATGTCTGTCTGTATGTCTGTCTGTATGTCTGTCTATATGTCTGTCTGTATGTCTGTCTGTATGTCTGTCTGTATGTCTGTCTGTATGTCTGTCTGTATGTCTGTCTGTATGTCTGTCTGTATGTCTGTCTGTATGTCTGTCTGTATGTCTGTCTGTATGTCTGTCTGTATGTCTGTCTGTATGTCTGTCTGTATGTCTGTCTGTATGTCTGTCTGTATGTCTGTCTGTATGTCTGTCTGTATGTCTGTCTGTATGTCTGTCTGTATGTCTGTCTGTATGTCTGTCTGTATGTCTGTCTGTATGTCTGTCTGTATGTCTGTCTGTATGTCTGTCTGTATGTCTGTCTGTATGTCTGTCTGTATGTCTGTCTGTATGTCTGTATGTCTGTATGTCTGTCTGTATGTCTGTCTGTATGTCTGTCTGTATGTCTGTCTGTATGTCTGTCTGTATGTCTGTCTGTATGTCTGTCTGTATGTCTGTCTGTATGTCTGTCTGTATGTCTGTCTGTATGTCTGTCTGTATGTCTGTCTGTATGTCTGTCTGTATGTCTGTCTGTATGTCTGTCTGTCTGTCTGTCTGTCTGTATGTATGTCTGTCTGTATGTCTGTCTGTATGTCTGTCTGTATGTCTGTCTGTATGTCTGTCTGTATGTCTGTCTGTCTGTATGTCTGTCTGTATGTCTGTCTGTATGTCTGTCTGTATGTCTGTCTGTATGTCTGTCTGTATGTCTGTCTGTATGTCTGTCTGTATGTCTGTCTGTATGTCTGTCTGTATGTCTGTCTGTATGTCTGTCTGTATGTCTGTCTGTATGTCTGTCTGTATGTCTGTATGTCTGTAGTCTGTATGTCTGTATGTCTGTATGTCTGTATGTCTGTATGTCTGTATGTCTGTATGTCTGTATGTCTGTATGTCTGTATGTCTGTATGTCTGTATGTCTGTATGTCTGTATGTCTGTATGTCTGTATGTCTGTATGTCTGTATGTCTGTATGTCTGTATGTCTGTATGTCTGTATGTCTGTATGTCTGTATGTCTGTCTGTATGTCTGTCTGTATGTCTGTCTGTATGTCTGTATGTCTGTATGTCTGTATGTCTGTCTGTCTGTCTGTCTGTCTGTCTGTATGTCTGTCTGTCTGTATGGCGTGTGTGGTATCAAACGAAGGGAAATAAAGTCTAGAGTTAAACAAAATCCATTTT